>JAWMRA010000001.1:19356263-19368956 GCA_035584735.1 Pseudotriccus pelzelni
ATCATCATCATGGCTAGGCTTCACGAACAAAGATTTGGGAAGGGCTCTACCCACGCTTGCTACAAGCGCGCTGATGGCTAAAAGGGCCAATGTGAGACAGATAACATCGCTTGAAAAACCTTAAAAACAACAATTTGAATTTGTAAGTCTAAAGCCTAGCTAAAGAAATGTTGCAGCAATTGAGTTAACGATGGTCTTGTACAGGGATGGGGTTTTTCATTTATGATTAATTTCACAACAGTTTGTGGTAATATGTCAACAAGGCCAGAAGGTGGGGCCTGAGGTTGCTAGAGCATTTTTAGGTAGGTTTTTTTTTCCCCTTCTGTTTTTGACTAAGAAGTAAATATTTTATCAGCTTGATTTATACATCTAAATTCATAGCTACCAGGTGCACTTTAATCTCATGGCTACAGATGCCCAATAATAATTGTTACTAAAGAAAACACAACTCACACTTAAGGTTTACAAAATTTAAAATATTAGAATGCATCTGTCATACTTTTCACTTCAGCTACAGGTTATATGTAAAGCAAGGTATTTCAAAAGGTTAGCAAGACCACATAGTGCTGCCAAGAAACACATACCACATCTCCACCGTCAAGAAAGGCTCAAAGACAATAGGGTGGGTTTGGATTGCTGTTAACATGTAAAAAGATTATGATTACTTATTGTCCATGTCTGTGTATATGTTGTCGTGACAGCCAGCAGAAAACACTTCAGCTTCCCTCAGGCAGCATATATTTAAATGTGGGAAATCTACCCAAAAGTAACTTAATTTTGCTAGAAAATACAGACTTCAAAATAAGTTGAACGCATGTATAGCTCCATAATGAAGAAATAAGGAGAAGAACATGGGGATTATGGTTGCTCTTTTTAAAAAGAGAAAAGAAACAAACCCAGTTCTGTAACAGACCTACTGGACTTAACTTTTCCGTGTAGTATAGACAAAGAGGAAACCATAACCAAGAGAGAAGACAGGATTACTTGTTTAAGGTGTTGTGTAGTAGAGATTATCAGTCCATTTTACTGAAGGGCTCTATTACATGAAACTACTAAATTTTTTAAAAAAATTAAAAATAACAATAAAGAAATTACACATGGGTGTTTCTGAACCCTTGCCCTTCAACTACTAGAAAATTTATTCCTGTCACCTAATGAAAAATTACTTCATAACTGTTTCAAACAGAAAGATTAAATGCTTAAGAAATGAGTCTGTATCCTTGTAAAGCTAGGAAAAACTTGGACTTTCAACAGAGCTGTAAGCAGCACCTTGGGCTCTGTGAGTAAATTACCCATTTGGTTGCTGCAAAATCTAACATTACTGCAACAACATGGACTTTCTGGCAGGACTTGTAGGGGCACAGACATCCATGAAAGCAAAGAAGTAAAAACTGAAAAACAAAGAGAGGAAGCATCTACCATGAGAGAACAGAATATTTGGGCTTGAAAATATCACAGTTTTCACATTCAATTTAGTGAGTTCCCCAGAGGGCAGCAATAGAAATAATGATCCTTCCTGACACATTACTTGTACAAACATTAATTCATCCAAACCCTGCATGAAAAGGCATAACAAATAACCAAAAAAACCATGATGTTTAGAACAATAAAACTATTCTTCCCTACCAGGAATGTGTGAAATTAACAATAAATGTAGCAAATGTATCAAACAACAGAAAAGAAGAAAATTCACAGGGATTAAAATAGTAGTTACCAACGTAATGTCCTAGGGAGACACAAAGGTATGTTAAAATCAAAGTGGAATAGTCAGGGGAAAAAAGCCAAGAACCGATTTTTTAGTGTTCAAAAATGAAGGCATGTGCCAACTACCTTCGTGTTTTAAAAAAAATAAATTTAAAAAAAAAAAAAAAAACGAAAACACAGAAGCAAGGCAGATGACATGAACCCTTTTCAGCACCCCCAGTGTTGTGTCTGAGACAGCACACATTTGTCTTTCCAACTAAGAAAGAAAAAAGAAAAAGAAATTTACATTTTATACCAACAATGCAAAGCACCACTGAAATGCATGCAATCACCATACTCCCTAAGAATAAGTAATCAGTCTTAGGGAGTGTGGTGATTGCAGGTATTTCAAAGCAGTCATTTAATATTAACCAGTAGATTTGGCTGAAAAGGATGATAATGTGGGAAGCTGCCTTCAATTTGGCTGTGAATTTCATTTTGATAAAATGAACGTAAGACAACTCATTTTGTCATCTCTGTACCAGTCTACAAGAACAGTTGAGAGAATCCCATTTGCTCTCTCCTTAATAGCGCACATATTTGAAGGAATAAAAAACGTGAATTTGTACAATTTTCAAGCTTCTAACTTTGAGTTTATATTTGTGCTTTTAAACCTATTGTAACACCTGCTATTTCAAAATAAAACAATTATTTTAGAAGGAGAGAACTTTCAGGAGTTCATCAAAAGGAATAAATGGAACTTGAAACTGCTGTTTTACTGTGAAGGCAAGTTGTCTTAACAACATTCAGCAGGAGAAAATTTCAGTGCTGAGAACCAAGTATCAGCTGCAGTGGTTTATCTGAGAGAGAGAAAGGGATACTGGAACCTCCTACTCAATGTGGCTTCCAGAATGTGTTGCACCACAACACACAGCAATGTTTCTGAAAGATTTAATCACTGCTAACACAGCTTTTGTGCACCCAAGCATCTGCTGGAGTGCATGGTGCACATCTCCCTTGAGCCTGCTGACACAAGGCTTGCCTAAAAATAATTCATGTAGTCTGGCTGGTCCACATACATGGCCTTTGAACTCAAATTTCAGAAGCCCACATGCCCTTACAAGAAGATGGCAAATTGTGTCAAAAAGAAAAACCTTAGAATTCACATTTTAGCAGGGTTTTGTAGTTTTCCAGGTATAAATTAACTGGCAAAGGGAAAAATAATTATTTTGTATAAATAGAAAGAAAATGTGAAAGTTAAACTTGAATGTGGGGTTTTCTTATTTCCATAATTTCAGTTTTCAAGCTTTTTGGAGCACATGAAAATCCAAGTGCCCAAGATTTAAAAGGTTATAGAAGATAAGGCAAATAGACTGTTACACAATGGCATAGAGTACTCTGCATGTCTGGAACAGGAAGGAGTCACTTAGGAACACAGGCTGTTCTCTGCTAGGCACTTCAGCTGTTCCTTTGTTCAAATAGTGTGTTACCCTTTCTCAAATGATTCTTCAAAAGTCTTTGTACTTAGTTGGTATCTATTTTGCTGTATCCCTCACACACTCGTTCAGTTTTTAATCTGATGAGCAGGATCCATTACAGCATACAGCCAAAAATGAAGAGAAACTTTGTGTCTCCAACAGGTGAGTATGTTATCTTCCACTCTGGCCTTTTATCTCTTTCCCCCTGTAGAGATGACATTTTTCTTTTTAAGAGAGGCCAGCAGAAATGTGCTTGCAACCTGAGTAGCAAGCTATTTAGAGATTTTCCTATCCCTAGCTGATCTAGCCAGAGAAACGTGACTGATGTTTTACCCTCTGCAGCACTGACGTACGTACAAACAGCAGGAATCAAGTCAGTCTTTGTCCTTTCAGGCTTATGTAAAATATTTACATCTAGATGGAAGCTTTTGACAGCACAACAGCAGACATGTGCTATCATTAGCTATACACATTCAACTACATCCCCTGGTAAAAACACTTACCAGGGTGACAAAATTAAATCTTCCGGCAGATGCCTTGTGGGTAGCGATATCAGACTGAGTGCAAACATAGTTGAAACCAATGACATTTCATTCTGTATCACAGCTGATAAAAACCAGTAGTGAGCTGAGACCCTTTTGCTACTTTATTCCCTGTCTAAAGCCCTATGGTATTGCCACATCTGCCAGATGAAGTGATTGAACACTGTTCACATTGAAATTATTATGATAAAAAAGCACTAAGATCAGATACGAAATGCATTTGGTAGGTCTGAGTCTGAAAAGATTTTACAACACAATTTGTGTTTTAATGGAATAATTACTGCCAGCTTAAAATTTGAAGACAGATTTCATACAACCTTACTAAGTCTCTGGTCACTTGCTTCTGGTTGGAATTCTGGAAGATTTACCATTTATACCTTCAGATTGCTCTCTTCCATAATATGATTTTCTATTTCTACATAGAAAGAAACAAAAATAAAAATCCCACAGACTCCTTAATAGATTTTCATAGTTCAAGAGCTATTTTACCACTAACAGAAAAAATACTTTTCCCCCCCCACAACCCTGAACTCTCACTTGTCCCAAATAGCACAAGTATCATTCTGTGACTGAATTTGCATCTAGAAAAGAATACCAATTAATATGGGAAGAAAAATCTGGCAGTATATTAAATCCATTTCATAAATTGTGTAGTGAAAGAAAAACTAGAATTTGATGAAGACTCATATCATGGTCCCTCTGCTCTAACACCTGAGGTGAGTAGTAGGATAGAAAAAAACTACAGGAGTTCTATGCTTTTGTCTCACCCCTAGTTGCTATCTTCCCAAGTTGAAAGATGCAGGACTTCATTGTGCATTACAGAAAGGGTTTTCAGAGGGTAATCCTCTATTTTCAACAGCATAGAACCAGTTCTGGGTTTTGCACTGAGAACAGAATGCTGGTGCCTACATTTCCATTATCCACACAACTACATCCTCCAACCCAGCTCACAAGTTCTTTGCTTGCAGTGCTGCCCTAGAGGGTTTTCTTGGAGCTCACTTTCATCCTTAAAATGCAACAGATCTCAGGCCATCCATCTTGTGATTCCATATCCCCAAATGTTATGGCCATTGACGTAAAGTGCTCCTGTGAAGACAGAGCAACTTCCACTGAATACTATCTGTGCAACTATTGGTGTTTTTTGTTATCCTGCATAGTCTAAAAAAAGTCACTATTTTGCCAAGTTATCTTCAAAACAATTTTTTCCAAGTTCTTTCTTGACAAATCTTCCATTTCAGGGGCCACTAATCTCTAAAACCTTCTTCCTCAGGGAAACCTAAAGTTTTGAATTCCTATAAACCTTTAGAAAAATCATGATGCAATTTTCACACCACATGTTCTTTCTGGTTTATAGACACTGGGCTATTGTTACTGGCATTCCTAGTGAGAAATATGCCATTCATTTGCCATATAGCTCATTGTCTATTTCCTGGTTAATATCTTCTCTTTGAGGCAAGCATCAGCTAATAGCTTCTGCCTTTAATTACCAACTAAGCAGAAAAATATTCTGAAGTGCTCCAATCACAATTTCAAAGATTACTTAGGTTCTTTGAAAGTTAGACAGTCATACACAAAAGTTGCTTTTTAAAAAAATTTCATTTCAGCACTTAGGAATATTTATTTAGCAGTCATTTTAAAAACAAGTTATTTGTCTTAATTGTTTTGACTTGGAGTATGTTCTTAGATTAAGATTTAGCTTTGCTCTTCTACTTACACAAGAGATGACCAAAATTAGACTCAAGAAAGAACAAATATGCGAATTTTCACAGTAATTGACTACATATATCAACAATAATTTGACAGCTCTCAAGAAATTTTCAATGAATTTAAAGTCTGTGCCTTTGCTTTTAAGCTCTGTTTCCTCAGCTGCACCTGCTTATGAAATTCTGCTCTGCCCTTCTGCCTCTCCCCGTGTTCATCCCACCTTGCTTTCTTTAGCTGCCTACAACCCAACACAGCAGCCAGCAGGTAACAAGTCTTACAATACAGAGAAATCTCTTCCATCAGCTTGCACCACCTGCCAAAAGATGGGAGACAGCTCACTGGAAATTCCACCCTGTAATGATGGGGTTTCACTTGAACACCACTACACAGTCCCTACTTGAGCGTACTTAATGTAGGTGCAGATAAGTCTAAACAGCTTGAATCCCAGCCTTAACAGACACTGCTAAACATATTTAGAGGTACAGTCTAGTTTTGTCTGCCTTCTTTAGCAGGCTGTGCCAGTGGGTGGAAGCTCAGTCCCTCAGCAGCACACCAGGCAGGAGTGCTTCACCCTTGCTGAGTGCAGAGTAAGAAGGTTAAAAGCAGCCACTGGGGAACTTCCCAATTAGAGCAGCTACTATCAACTAAAATATGAGCAAAACTTTTGCCTGCAGTTTAATAAACAATTTGAGTGTGTACAGTCATTCAACCTAAATATTTCTGCTCATTTCAGAACGACCCTGTCCTCTACACTAGAAGAGCTATTTCGTGGATGCTTGATAAACCTGGATCAGGGCTCTGATTTTGCTTGCTCAAGTTTAACACAAATGAGTTCATCAGGTATTTTCACAAATGCACGTAGAGGTAAAAGACAGCCATGTAGAAACAGAAATAAGAAAACAGTTAAGGGCAAGAAGGGTGACAAGACAAGGTGGTTATGAAGTGTTTTTTATTGTTCTAGAATGTATTCCAAGTACAACCTTAAGGAAACTACTCTCAGGAAGTGGTCCAGCACTCAGTCTATTGCAGAACACAATAGAGCACCTCAAAAAACTAAAGAAATAAAGCCCAGGATCTAAAAGAGAACCCGGAGGAGTCCAAGACTTTGAAACAGGCTTTGCAAGAGCCATGCAATAGAAGTCTGAAATCTTGCACTAAAATAAGAATACAATTTCTTTCTAAGCTTACTTGCAAAGCATTCAAAAATATGTTTATTCTATGAAATTGGGCAATTCAGTTATGGATGGCATTTGATTTCAAAAAACATCTGTGAAGGGGCTGGAACACCAGTCTGATAAGGAACATCTGAGGGGACTGAGGCTGTTGAGCCAGGATGAAAAGACATTCTCTGCAACCGCCTGAAATGAGGTTGCAAAAGGTGGGAGTCAGTCTCTTCTCCCAGGCAACAACTGACTGGACAAGAGGAAACCGACTCAAGTTGTGCCAACAGTAGATTAGGTATTTGTGAAAAATTCTTCGTGCAGAGGGTTGTTAAGCATTAAAACAGACTACACAGGAAAGGGTCGAGTCACCATTTCTGGTAGTGTTCAAAAAAATGGGTGGAAATGGCACTTGAGGACCACATTTGTGGTGAATGTGGTGGCTGTTCTAGGTTCACAGTTGAACTCGATATTAAAGCTCTTTTCCAACCTTAACAATTCTGTAATGTTCAGGTGTAACAAGACTTAATTATAGAAGTCTTTTGGTGAACGTGATTGAGGTCCATTTTTCTTACATCCTCTGCAATAAAGCTAGAACACTCTCTAAATCCTGCTGTCTGACAGTAGAGAGAAAGGAAGGGAAGAACAATAAAACAGATTAAAAAAAAATGTTATATACAGCAGTACTTCTCACTCCATATAGCTCAATATCAAGCCATTCCTTGACAAAACTGCAACAAATCACAAAGTGAAGACTGGAATCATTAAATTCTACTCGAAAAAAAAATCTCCAAAGAGTCTTTCTTCTTTATAGTTAGTATATTCTGACTTCAGTTCTAGGATAGTCCTTCCCATGCAGTCTAAGTGCAGCAAGGTGTAGCTGAGCCACATCACAGTTTGATTGCCAATTTTACCTGTTATAAGTCTAACAGACATGCCTGGGGAACTCATGAAGCCAAGTACCATTTTTAACTAACCTTGGCCAACTGGTTGAGGAACACACTGTAAAGAAGTAGAACCCAGGATCCTGTTCTGACTAACACAAACCAAGCCTTTCCAAGTTTAGATAATAGCCTTCTCTAGAAACATCACATTTTCAAGGCAGAAACTAAGAAACACTTCAGAGAATAAATGGAAGCCAAATCTGAGACACTTTAGTTACGCCACTCCACAAAGCAGCTGCTACAGCACTCCGCTATTTATTTTGCAGGGTGGTTTCCTTCCCACCATTTTATCTCTATATGGCTCCCTATGGTCTGAAGAAATACAGTTGTTTGTAGTCTGGTATAGTAAACAGGTTTGAGTCCTTTGCACTCCAATACAGACAGTTCTGTCCCCAACAGTTCCTTCAGGTTTAACAGATCAGAAAGCACCTGAGTGAAAACATGGAGACATTTAATCAAGGAGCTGCTCTTGCACAGTGTTAGTATAGCCTATATTAGTAGCAAAAAGAGAAATCAATTTTAGGCTACAAAAAACCCCACAGGATTCCATTTATAATTTTTCTTCTTTTTTATCATCATTATTCTCTAATAATTGTCAGGATATTAAGGCAGCGTGTTGTAGAAGCCAGGAATTCAAATGAGCACACTGAATTCTGACAAGAAGGTACTATGTCGTGGAAAGTCATTCTCTAAGCCTCCTATTAGGCATGTCAACTTCCCTTCTAAGAGCTTTCCATTAAGATTCAAATTCCCACCACTAAAGTTATCAGCTTTCCTTGGAACAATTTTATAATGGCAATTACATAATAGATGCATAATTTAGATTAAATGATAGTTAACGTACAGAATTGAATCTGTTCATCAGAAACCTTTACTGAACCAAGGCTAATGATATTAATCACCAGTAAAAAAGCCAATAACTTTCTGGGCTAGGCTTCTTGCATTGGTCAGATGAAGTTGATTTCAGTACTTTCAGTGAGAAACCAAGATGAGTTACTGCCATCAGAAAATATTCACCAAGAACAGAAGCATATGAGATTAAGATGAACCATTTCACTGTTTTAAATCTTATATTGTAACAAATGAAGAAATAGAGCAAAACTTTAGAAAAAACAATGAGTATTTTAGGTCTCATTCAGTACACTTGTGAGTTTGGGGCTTTTTTGGTGTCTTTTTCATTCTTCAAATTCTTTCTGTCCAGATGTCCCAGGGGATGTTCAGTAATGGTCAATATTTCACCTTATAATGTTTGATGTTGCAAGTGGGATATAAACTAATTTCTATTGTTACAAATTCTACACAGGGACTTCTCCATCTCACCTATTTTAAGAACAAGGCCTGCTAAGATTCCACCTCACTTATCAAGAAGTAAACGTTTCACATTTGTGTTTAATATCCTATTTCTCCCAGCGTCAAGATTTGACTGTCTCACATTATATCTGTTGGCTGAGTGCTGCACTTGCTATAAGACATCCAGCTTTCTTGCCTATGCTGAAAAATACTACACTGTTTTTAAGTCAGCCTCATGGACATGCACATTGTCAGTACCAAAGATGAAGTCACACTAGATTATTATGGACTTTCTCCACACCCAAACAGCAATTTGGCCTCATAAAAAAAATTACTCTAAAGAAAAGGAGAAAAACTGAGCATTTAAAGAGTCTGCATAGCTAGTTTTCATAAGTTTGTTATCACTTATTTTGTGTAATTTTAATGGTTAGTTCCAAGCTGCAGAGGAAGAATCAATCCTTTACATTAGTTTTAGGCTTAATTACAGAAGTAAAAGTAAACTGGATCCAACTTGAATATTCAAGTTTCTATAACGTTTTTTAGGCAAAATGCAAGCCAATGGGTATGAAAGCCTCGTGAAATGTGTCAGCATAACAAATTGCCATAGGTTATCAATGTTGCAGGCAAAGTATTCTGTGAGTAGCTGTAAGCAGACTTAAATAGGTTTAATTCTGGTTTTACCTTGTATCAGTAACATTTTTCATGTGCATTCCTCAAGCTACCATATTTATTCTTGAAATACAAAGAGGAATGCAATGTGAATTTCTGTGGTCAACGTACCAGTTTCCTGCACTGCTTGCTCTGCAAAGTCATTTAAATACAATGACATGAAGCATCTTCAGTCATGATTGAATTTTGTTTTACCTGAATACCTTCAAACAAACTTTTAACAGACTCATTTAACATTCCATATTTTATTGCAGGATGGTACCAATTGTCAGACTTCTTTAAATACTTTCATTTGAATAACTTGACATCTTTTGCAGTTCTGTGAACCATAAAAATATCAAAAGCCTTGAACACCTGACTGGAAAAAAGCTTAACATGCTTGCACAGGGCAGAAAAAGCCAAAGTCAATTTTTCTTGTCTGAATGACAAGTAAAGAAAAATAATTGGGTTGCATACAAGCTGTGATCAGGGTCAAGCAATCTCACCATATATTGTAACACAGATTCCTGTACTCTAAAAGCCATAGCATCGCAAAACTCTGAGCCCGACCTCTTTGGTACAGTAAGCCAAGTGACTTCAATATTTCTGCCTGAAGTCTGTAAGTCAAACCCACAGCTCACATAAAAGTTTGAGACACACAATTTTTCAAAGGTGAAATGAGGTTAAAGTGAGCATATCCAGGGCTAAGACATTTCAATGGTTTGCTGCCATCCCCATTAAATAAGTGTCTCATTTCTGGAAAATTTGTGTATGTTCACCTTTCAACTACAGAATTCATCCCTGTCTGCTGTATTAAAAAGCCGTCTTCAGTCAAAAGACTCTTCCTCTCAAAAACATTTAGATTAGTACAAGCTTATCTTTCAATCCTTTCAAATAATAGATCTTAGTTTCATTGGAAGGTATACCATCTTTTTATTCTTTTCTGAATTCATGGCAGATTGTGTTTTGTTTCAGGGGTTTTTTCCCCTCCCCAGGCTCCTGATGTTGTCATATACCTATACAGGAAACAATTTACTGCTTCATACTTCATGATTAAAAACTATGAAACTTAATTATCCTAGAACAGTAGAATATCCTGAGTTAGAAGAGACCCACCAATACTGTCACAGTCCAGCTCTGCACAGAACACAGCCCCAGAAATCACACCATGTGTCTGAAAGTGCTGCCCAAATGCTTTTTGAATTTTGTCAGGCTTGGTGCTGTGACCTCTTCCCTAGGGAGCCTGTTCCAGTGCCCAATCACCTTCTAGATGAAAAACCTTGTCCTGATATCCAACCTATACCTCCCCTGGCACAGCTTTATGTCAGTCTCTCAGGTCCTGTCACTGGTCACCAGAGAGCAGTGCCTGCTCCTCCTCTTCCCCTCACAAGGAACATTTAGACTAGGATGAGATCTCCTCTCAATCTCCCCTTCTCCACGTTGAACAAGACAAGTGACCTCAGCTACTCATCATATGGCTTGCCCTCCAAACCCTTCATCTTTGTAGCCCTCCTTTGGACACTCTCCAAGAGCTTATTATCTTTTGCTGTATTACAGCACCTAAAACTACACACAATATTCAAGCTGAGGCCACCCCAGTGCAGAGCAGAGTGGGACAATCTGCTCCCTCAACAAGCTGCTGATGCCTTCCCGACACAGTTGGCCCTCCTGGATGCCAGGACACTGCTGACTCATATTCAACTTGCCATCAGCCGGGACTCTCAGGTCCCTTTCCACAGCACTGCTTTCCAGCATCTCATTCCCCAGTCTGCCCATACTTCCAGAGTTACAATGTATGTTTGTAATCTTTCACCTAACCAACAGATGACTTGACTTCTCTTAAAGGTGGTGAGGGACTGGGAAGTTTAGGCAACATCACTGTTCCTTGAGATTGGATAAACAATATAGGCACTTTCAGTGTGCTGTTCACAGAAATGGTTGTGTTTTTTCCACAATGGGTGGGGAATGGCTGGAGTACTACCTCTCTCCTCCAGCTGTCATTACACAAAAGACAACACTTGCACCATAAACACACTATTAAGTCTCTCCCTAGTCCATTGTCAAGTGTTTCAAATTGTTTTCAAGGATTTTTAAACTACAACTTATTGGACATTGCATTTGAAACCTGCAAGGACTTGATTTAGAGAACGAATCATAGAAAAAATTTAATGGTTTCATTTCTACAAAGCTTTACGCAACTGCTTTGTCAGGTCACTGATATCTTAGTCTTATTCTACCAGCATTTATTGCTGTGTGAAATCCAATATTATATGGTAACTTCCTTGTTCTGACACACAGAAAGCTTAGAAGGCTTGAAAATCCCTATTAAGCAATAAAGAAAAGAAGTCACAGTGCATCAGTCCAGTGATGAGGACCACACAGCCACTGGAACAAGCTTGAAATAAACAAATAAAAGTATATTAATTGGCTACTGAATGTAAACCAATTGCTTACATGGTATATTTGAAAATATTTAAAACAAATAGAAGTGTCCACTTTCAGAACATACTTTCTTTTGCCAAAGCAAAATATCTATGCCATATAGAAAACAGAAGGTCATGAGGCAGCTCTTTCACGGGATTTTTCTGAGAAGTCTGAAGATCTTACAATTGAACTCTCAGCTTCTAAAACACCGAAATTAAATATTACTCAGAATACTATACTGACAGCACTAACTAAGTACAGGTTAAATACATTAATAGGCAGTGTTTAAGGGAGAAATAAGTTCTTTGTAAATAAGCAGCCTACTGTGTGCTTCTTCCATGGTATGTAAAAAATGGATTCAAAATTTTATTAAGTCTGTTTTACAATATTTCAAAACACTGATCTGTTGGAGGAGCTTCCAGGTACACACTTGCACACAGACAAATCCATATGATTTACGCAGTGGTCCACTTTTATTTACATTACCCGGTCTTTTATACACTTTCACTACCCCTCGGCACGTGATCACTCTAGTATTACTGGTTGCAGATAAGAAACCACAAGTTAAACATGCATTACTAACATGCTTTCTGTTGGATTAACACAGGTAACCATAAGCTATGAGAACACTATTTTTTCCCTAAAGCTCCTCCTTAACTCTGGCACAAGATACTGTTTTCAGCCACAGAGCCTTTTATCAGCATGTCCTCTGTATTTACCCACAGACTGAGAGCAGATTTCTGGCTATGTCCAGGCTAGGCCTACAAACTGCTGTGTGGATTACTCACATCACACCTTGCACTTTTAGACCTCCAACACT
>JAWMRA010000001.1:19369571-19389817 GCA_035584735.1 Pseudotriccus pelzelni
GCTATGTCCAGGCTAGGCCTACAAACTGCTGTGTGGATTACTCACATCACACCTTGCACTTTTAGACCTCCAACACTGATCGTGTCATTTTATCCCAAAAAAACCTTAAAAATACAATTTTTAATATTGAAATACAGATGTTCGATATAACTCAGATCTATATAATGAATTAAGTAAAGATTTTCATCATTTTCTCTAGTTAGTATCAGGACAATCGTAAGGGGATGGGACTACTTTTCTCGACATATTTAGGAAATATGTTGAGTACAGAATTTTGATCCAACTACTTACACAGTTTAGAAAAAACAATTATGTGAAATGAAGTACTACCTAGTAATATAGGGTACAAATTGTGGCAAGACAAGATTTCTTAATTCAGACTGTCCCTTAGAACCAGCTGTTCAAGTCCAGATTTTCCTTGGACTTACCAAACATCATATATTTCACTTGTGGTCTTGTGATTTTTTTTAGTATCCAAACCAGTCCAAGAGCAGTCAGAAGTGGAAGATGTTTATACATGAAAACTTCATCTGCATGTTTTCTGGTACAATTCAGAGTTTATATTTTTGAAGGGCTTGTAGTTACCAGGGGATTGTTTCAGGGAAGGTGGACAGACTGCACTGAACAAACTAAGTTATTGAACTTAAGAGGTCCTGGGTGAAGCTGTGTTTATTGAAAATGTCTTCCCATTCTATCAACATCATTCCACCTCCCAAACCTTACAGTCAGTGTGTTCCTCGCTACTTCCCTCTTTTTGCCATCATCACAACACCACAAAGATATTTTCTTGCTGCAGTAATGACAGGAAAGAGGTTCAAGCTGTTTCAAGTTGCATTTTAACCCTAAAGTTGTTAGCCATTTTACCTGTAAATAGGTCCTGCAAAATGCTGCAATATAATGAACTACTGCTTGCTGATCAGAAAGTAAATAACTATTAAAGTAGAAAATTGTTTTGCAAGTTTTTCATGCTGAGTCATCACCTAATCCACTCATCACTTATTTCACTCATCTCCCCAACTCAGACCTTCTGCTCTGCTCTTGCTATTCAGCCCTTGTCTGATAAGGCACTTCAGCTTCATACTGTATTTTATTCAGCTACAATTTACAGGATTTAAGCCACTGAAATCTCCTTCCAATTGCTCTGGCTTAAGAGATGTATTACTCATAATTCTCGAGAATAATATACAAACAAAGCAGCCAGACCTTGAAATGAAAACTTATATAACTTAATCTTTTAGCTCCCTGGCTGTGCACATGCACAGAAGTCCCATCAACATGCAAGACGTTTAGGTGAATGCCACTTGTGATTATGTTCTTCAGTATTAGATCCTTTACAAAACTTAGGAAAGACTGACAACGCTCCCGAACTAAAAAAAGAAAACCAGCCTCCTGTCTAAAGCAATATAGCATTTCAAGTCTTTATGTTATGTTACTTCAGACTCATTACTGGCATAATAGCCCTGGCATTAAGCCCTGAACCCAACTGTGCACACATTTTACTGTATTATTTACTTACCTAACTGCATGAATCACAATACTTACTGCATGTGAGACTTTAAATCATTGTTCCAACCTCAACATGCACTAAAAGTTTAAAAAATCTTTTGTGAAGTGATATATGCTCAACTAAAATTTCATAAGAATATCAACAAAGAAGTGCTATTGAATCATTTATGGTCTTCAGCATGAGGGATGGTAATGGCTCATGTTATGCAAGACTGAAGTGAGTTTATAGAAGTCTTAAGGATGAAATGAGACAAGCACAAGTTATTTCTCAGCATTGCTTTTACTGAGGGCCTTTAATTATACCCAGTTGGTTGACACGTTCAGCCTCCCGAATGTCAAATCCCTTTTGAAATTAGATAAATAGGAAACATGGAGAAGGTAACTGGAAAGGTGTTAAATTCTACTAAAAAAATACAGAAAAGTAAATGCAGTGAAACATCCTGGATGTAAGCATTCTCATTCGTCTGCTTCCTAAACAACACTAGATGCTCCAAATTAAAACATACTACCTTGTCCAAAGATTTCTGCATCAGCTTCTATAGTTAAAATTGTAGTATCAAAAATTAAAAAAAAATAAATTCAACCATTCTTGAAGGGCACCTATTCAGTTCAGAAAAAAATCAGATTTATTCTAGCAAGCTGGAGCATAGATAGACTTCTGTGCACAGCATCAGGCTTCCAAATTGTTTTCATTAAGGCTAGTCTATAAAGACCATTTCAAAAGCATGCAATTTGAGGTTTTTAGGTTTGAAGCTTCAGTTTTCACACAGTTCATTTATTTTGGGGTTTTTAGCCAAACAAGTTCCTGGGAAATTTAAGATTCTCTTATTTACATTAAAAACCTCTGTCATTTTTATGTTCAGCTACATCTGCTCACATAATCACAGAAATCCACCTGCACTGAAAATGCTGACTTCGAGAGTTTACTTAAAGGTATTTAAATAATGCTCTCTCTGGTCATTTGCAGCAGAGGTGATTCTTTTTTAAATAACATAAAAGACTGTTCTGAGATAAACAGCAACTACTCTTCATCAGCTTGAGGAACACATTTGTTACTCAAAGGGTATATACCAAACCTACAACAGCAGAAAGGGAATAGCCATTTAATAGATTAAAGTAGCGAAGAACTTCACAGTAGAAATGTAAAACTAACATTTAATGGGATATTTTAATTGCCATGCATACAATATTCCCAAACTATTGAGTTAAGATGTGACTACAGCAACCACTGTTGTTGTAAGTGCAAGCAAATAGTTACATATCTGTCTTTTTCTGTGGTATGATGCAACGGCCTTAAAGGGCTTTCTCCGAAACTAAGAATTTTTATGGGATTAGGATATTAGAAAGCATTACATATTATATGAATGGTTCAAACTAGAAGTTATAAACCTAATTTGGATCAAAGCTTGGGGTAGTTTTGACTTGTTGCTTAAAGTTCTTTGTTACCTTTCCAATATACATACCAATAACTTCTATTTGATAAATAGAAGCTGATATATAGAAGCTAAATAGCTGATTCACACTATACCATACCTTCAAAACAACAAATGGCTTGAATTTCTCAAAAATATAGATGTAGTCAAGAGCAATCTTGCCTAAAGTCACATCTAGGGCTCAAAAGTAGCAATATTAATTAAATCAGATATTTACACAAGATAACGGACAGCACATTCTTGCCTGTATTTCTCCCCTTCTCAGGAGAGATCAGAACATGAGCTCCATCTTTATGCATCATAATCAAGCTGATGAACCAAATATGAGAATACTCGTGTGACTCCTTCAGCTGTCACTGCCTCAGATTAATCCCACGGAAAGCTGCTCCTACTGCGAGCAGAGGAGGGCTGCTCTGTACTTTGGGTGAACACCTCTTGTCGCCACACTCTGGTGGGGGTGGTACACACCTGGTTCCCTCCCACACTCTAGCAATTAATATCCAACACAACATGGACACACTGACAAATCCAGAAGTCTAAACCAGGACCAGGCTTTGCACCCTACAAAAGCAGTACCTATTTGACAGAAGATAGCTGTGATTCAAGGCTTTTTCTCCTGATATCCTGACAAAGCTATCCTGCTCTCTCATTTGTCATTGGAAAGGTTCTCGTGTGGGCAACTGAGATTTTATATTTTCTGAGCAGGATCTCATGCACTCCCACTCAATGCCTATTATTTCAAAGAGTAAAAATAACAAATACCTAAGGAAATACTGTGTAGAGAGCATCCTCTTGTTAACATTGACATGTCTTGGTTCCAGGAAGTCAAAAGTGTAACAAAGGATTTAAAATTAAGTGCTGTTGGTCAATTGTGTCCTCAGAAAGAGAAGCGTTAATTGATATAAATTCCAATGAATGTGGTTATTAGTACTTACTGGTTTAAGTCCTCTTCTGCTCTATTTGACGAATAACCGTATGCATATCATGTTTCATTCTCACTTCTAGTGCTTCTTTCATTCATTTCTTTCTATTGGATTTTGTATGGGTTTAGAAGAACTGAAGAAATTAAAATTCCTCTCAAAAACTGGAATTCCATGGAATTATCACCAGCATGCAGAATTCCTTAAACTTGGGTTCTCAATATCTGCCAGACTGCCAAAAGGAAAACATGATCCCATGTTTTACAATATAAACAGTAATGAAGCTCTTTGAATTTTGGGGGAATAAGTTTGTCACCATGCTCACCGCCAAATAATAACAAGAAAAAGCAAGGAAATTGTATCCATACACACAAAACACTGAGTTCCACATAAGGACAACCCATTTAAATGTTGCCATTCGAAAGGCACACTTCCAGTTGAAGTGGGGGAGAACTGCCAAACCACTGGATTATATTGGGTGAAAGCAAGACAATTTTAAGAATACATGTATTTATATCAAGTTCCTAAAATTCACTCCCTCACTAACACGCAACCAGGAAAACATCACAGGGGCATGTGAAGAAGTCTTAAATTACACCAGGAGAAAACCACACCCTGGGTCAGAATTAGATTTTTTTTAAAAGTTGTTTAGACTCTCAAATTTGTTTTGGGTAACATTTAGAGACGCATCTTTGTTTTTAGGAAAAAACTCACTTAAATAAAAATAACCAATTTCCATGTTTCATTTTATATTAGGGTTCCAGTGTAAGCCTCTGATGAAGAAGGAACTTCAGTTTATGCAGGCACTTTGACCTACGTTGTGCTATAAGCTCTAAGTGTTTCCAAATATTAGTTTACACTCCTCGTGATTTATTGATTTTTTTTTTAGATGTTATTTTAACATACGCTATCTATTACTGCTATGGAGAGAAACATTCAAACCAGGCATTTTACTCATCCCCTGACAGAAGGGTATACTGCCAGAAGCTGTCCGTTTTTTGTCCTGTCAGTTAAACTAAGAGCCTGTACAGACCCAAAAACCCCGAAGCTGATATTGAGGAAGTTCAGAAGATAACAGTAAAAACCTAAACAAACAAACAATAAACCCCAAACCAAACAAAAAGAAAAAAGTGCCTTATCCCACCTATGCTCTTAAAAAGGGAAAAAAAAAAAGAAAAACTGTACATGCAGAATTTTACCATTCTATTAAAACTTTTAGTTTTACATGGGTCACTCATGTCTTAGTAGTTATTAAAAATGGCTTTACAGGTCAAAATTTAGGTGAGTCTACTAGTCTTTAAACACTGTGAAGCATATTGAAGAATATCTCTGCTGTATCTCACTGCTCTCTATAGGAAGTGTTTTATAATTCCTTCAGTCATTAATGATGTTGGATTTGCTTGATGCAGTCACAAAAGCTTGGGCCACTATCTAAAAAGAAAGGGCCTTGGTCACCATGAAGTTATTACACATAAGACTGAAAATATAGTAACTATTTTTACTTCAGTGGCTTAGTAGTTTCTACTAAAATGCAAAGTACTAAATTGAGAAGTGAATGTACTAGAAGATCAAATAATATATTCATGCTGATCTTCTCCATAATTTTGCAAAAATGCCTAATTATCATCACCATAAACATACCAGATTTGTTATAGTAGGGAATAGGTAGCTTTAGAAATGTTTAGAAGCATTCATAGAACATTTTTCAATAATCACACCTAAGGAATTATAAATAGACATGTATAAAGTGATTCCA
The DNA here is from genome assembly GCA_035584735.1 of Pseudotriccus pelzelni. Taxonomy (NCBI): domain Eukaryota; kingdom Metazoa; phylum Chordata; class Aves; order Passeriformes; family Tyrannidae; genus Pseudotriccus; species Pseudotriccus pelzelni. The sequence continues at coordinate 19,375,187 of JAWMRA010000001.1, forward strand.
CGTATCTTCATCTGGTAAGGACAAAATATGCATGATTTTTCTGTTGTACTTGGAGTCTGGAAGCTTATCTAATTTCTATTTCCCTTTATCAAATTTTCTATTGCTCTCTACAATTGGGTTAAGCATTTCATTCAAATAGTATACATTGCAACAGTCTGGAAGAGCTGCTTTTCTCTTTACTTTCTACATTTCATTTCCATTGCACAGAATAAGCATAGGAAGCATAGATTTTCTTTGTAGTCACTTAGATTACACCTAGCCATCCATAAATATGTTTTTCTGCTTAATCATCAGCAGCCTCCACAGCCTACTGCAAGATAAATCAAGATAAAATTCTGCAGGACAGGGCATAACAAGGAACGTTTCTGTAAATGACAGGAAAGCAATGAATTCTTTTTCATCCCCATAAATAAAGGCCTTGGGTTTATTTTTGTTTCTAAATTCTTCCCCTTCTGTGACCAGAACAGTACTCTGCTGTCTTTTAAATATACTTATACTCTCCAATGGAAAAGCTTCTGTACAGAAACAGTTTGCATATACAATATAGTTCTAACTATATAATACAGAAAGTTGCTTATTTACTGAACAGGTCTTGAAGTGGTTTCATAGAAAGGTGCAACCAATAAAGCCCGGAATTTCTGTCTGCTAGCAATATAGCAGAGGATTCAAGTACTACTCCATGTACTCATTCAAGGTAAGTACAACACAGTCTGCCTTATGGGCACTAGAAGTCCTGTACCTACTCCAAGAAGCTTGTTATGCTAGGCTTCAGTATCAACACGATCCATACATACATTTTCTTTTTTAACAGCCTCACAAACTTTATTTGTATACACTCTTCTCACTTGCCTCAAGCAAACACAGTCAAACATGTGTTTCTATGTTATTCCCTTGGACTCGCTGACAATGATGCTCTTGTCTGTGCTACTATTAAAAGCAACACTTGTGTTTCTAAAGTTTGCCTGATACACACTGTCAAACCAATATATGAATTTTGTACTCATACAGTTAGCATCTGAAGAAATACATGCAACATGAAAGTCATATTCAGCAAACTGAGTCAAAGTAAAATAAAAAGCCTAAATCATTTTCTTAAACAGCTTAAACAAAGCATTGGGATTCTTTTGTTAGCCATGAAAAAAGATGCTGAAACTTAGGTTAGAAAGACATGACAAACATGTCGCAGCAGAGGGGTCTGGTTTGACCCATGGCCTCAAAGCCTGTCTCTTTGCCTCTTCCTTGCTGAAGATTTATGGCAGCAAAAATTCACTATGTGAATCAACTATTCAACATAATTGATTTCATAGAAATATTGTCACTACCAACGTGTATTTCAGATTTGTTCTGTAGCCAAGAATACCTACTCAGGAGCTGCAAATTACTTAAAGTGATACAAAGCTAACCAAGTACTGAAGTTTTGGGGGTTTTATTCCACTGGATTCAGCACAATTCAGATATGCCTGAAAAGCTTATATTACAATTTGGAGCAAAGTTTCATCAAAATTAATTCTGAAAGCCTAAAACATTACATAAAGCAAAGCCATCTCCTTTCTATTTCAGTGCTAAAAAGCAACTTTTCTTTGTTCAATCTGGAGCCACAAACATATTTCATGCATGAACAAAACTGATGCAGGAAAATAAGTTACTAAAACAGCCAAGAAAGAAAAATCCACAGCTTTTATCTCAGTAGCTCCCCAACTGCCATATTTTATCAAATGCACAAGTTTTTATTTTGCAAACTTTGATCAAAGTTCTTCAACTACACAGGGGAAGAGGTACATGGGATTTTTGTACTAAGGTATTAATGAGTAAAGGGTGGATGCTGCTTTCCTAGTTAATCTTGCTTTTGAGAACTTCATTTTACCAGTTAAGTTAGGAGTGCTACAATGTGAAGACCATGTTGTCGAGAAACCAGAAAGCCTCTGCACACTGCAAGGACTGCAGGTGACACCCTGGAACAGGCAGGTAATTCTGCATCCACCTCCTTCCAGACAAAGCACATTCAATCCTTGCTTGTCCAGATCAGAGCATGGGACACAATTTTCCAATTTTAATACACTGAATTTAGAGCAGCTACTGAGCTCCTGAAGAGACCGTGATACAGGCTGAATAGTGTCACTCAGCCATTCAAGTTTCAAACACCAGTTCATTTACTTGATATTGAGACTCAGACTAAATTTTCAAGTGCCTCGTCATAAGAAAATTTAGTTAGATGTTAAACATGGAAGTTTTTCCAAATTTGCATAGCGATAACAGGCTAGTAAATGCAACTCAGCAGTGAAATTGAATAAAGTGTTCTGTCACAAGAAATGTGAAAATAAAGCTTCAACTATAAGTTTAACTATATTAACTATTATTAAACTATAAGTTTAAAATATTTTCCTAGATTACAAATCTATTTGAATTTCATGGAAAAAAAGCAAACAGATTGTCCTGATTTTCTAAATCGTCACAATATAACACTGTTTTACTTTCAGCTCCATTTACCTTCTTAATATATATCATTATTGAACTCCTCGAGTTATTTCAATCATTCCCAGACACTTGACATAGATTTTGTTCAACATGTTTGACATGTTAGTCAGGTCAACAGGAAAAGAAGTTTGAACAAGGGAACAATTGCTAAGCATCTCATACATAGGGATGTATTGTTCAAAAGAAGAAAAAAGGTAATCCTTGTGCTTGTTATTGTTATTATAAGCATCCCTCCATCTTGGCCTGAGACAGACCCTCAGATCTTGCTGCGGATACTGTAGTTGCAAAAGGAATGCCACACAACCTTTGAAGTTGTCCTAGGAGAGCTCTCACTTTGGGGCAGGCTGTAAGGATCGATATCATTTACACAGACAGAATCATAATCCCCCCTCCCAGTAGTTTTACTGGAAATTGTACCAGCTCTACAGAAAACCTATGCCATGTTTAATTAGCTTAGTCCTTGAAAAGTATTATTCAATCCAACCTGAGACATCCTTTGCTGTAGTTCTAGCTTATGACTTTACCCCATGAATGTAGGGCAAGAATAGGTCATTGCTTTGACCTCCCCAAATGTTTTATACTTATTTGAAGTCTTACACAGTCCCTCAAGTCTTTCCATTAGTCAAGAAAACCCATTTTTTTCCAGTATTTCCGCATAACTTCTTCCTATGCTTATAATCAGCCTCCTTGCTGTTCTCTGGGCACTAACTGGCCTACTCCCTCAAAGTGTGAGAATCAGAATAGGTGGTAAAATGTAGGTCTTACAAGTGTCAGTTTTGCATTTTGGTGGTTTTTTTGGTGGAAGATTGTCCATTGGTCTTTACCATAAACCAACATAATGTTTTCTTGTACTGAAATGGCAAGATATTGTGTGTGTACTTATGTGTGATTTTGGACCAATTTACATGGCAAGTAATGCTCTTTGATCTTCAGAAATATTTTTGTCTTCCCAGGTAGATAGAGTCCAACGACCTCCTCAAACACTGCCTGTGTACTATCCATGGGCCAAACTACAGCTATACAGGAAAAAAGAATCAGTAGGTAAATGAGTGGCTAGTTAACAATGCAAATTGAAGACTGCTTAATAAACCAAATTGGTCCCCACAGAATCTAAGGTATCATGAGTAGCCTGCTTCTGGTTTCACTTGGAGCTTGTGTGCATCTCTTCACTGCACAATGCTTTATGCTGCTGACAGGTCTTCCAGTAACTTACTGGCAAGCTCATTTTCTGATGAACATTTTAGACCTCATGTGATCTTAATTTATAGTAGCAAGCATCTGTGACATGCTCATCAGTATTCCCCCTCTAAAAAACAACATTAAAATAAATTTGTGAAGGAGTTGATCATAGATAATGTTTTCTATTACTTGACTTGTTCTGCTCTTCAATGCAACACACAGTGGATAACGGCACAATGCAAAAGCTTCAGTAGGAGGACCTCCTTTCCTGGATAAATTATTCTTAACTCAGAGAAGGGTTATTCCAGTAAGACGTGTCACTGAATCTACTGTGAAGAGCTTCAAAGTGACTTAAGCATCTTGGCCTCCTCTTTCCTTCCCTATCCCCAGTGTTCATTCTGCATTCCAGAATTAGGAATATCTCTTCCCCCTTCATCTGTGGTCATCCTAAAAAGGTGCCATGTCAGCCTAAACAACACAGAACGCTTAGCAGATTTCTAACATGTTGCCCAGATCTGTCCTGCCATATCAATAATTGTTTTATGGCATGGCACTCCTCCTCTCTACCAAAAATATTTTTGGTAAACACCCGAGACTGAATTTTCTACTAGCTTTGTCTTCCTAATCACTTAACTGGTGTTTTAGAAAAGGATCTTGAAAGTTTCCATGTGAACACCACAGCCTCTGTATTTGTACTCTAAATACCTGTTTCAAAACCAAAATGCTCGTCAGCAACAGGAACACCTTGCCAAGACCACACAGTACCTCCATGCCCGTGAGACAGGCCAGCTTCATCAGCCTACTCCATTTAATGAGTGAAGGAGAGCCTGGTGGCAGGACCACCTGCCCTGTACAGCTGATTGGAATTAGTGCTAGAGGCTGTACAGTCACAAGAAAATTATTTCTTTCATCTTACTCATTAGGAAAAAGCCCTCATTTCAGGCTGCTCAGTGACAGTCTTTGCAACCATCTATTTCACTTGCAACTACATGGTTGGTCTCTTCTGTTCATATTTTGTACTGCATACTAAATTTGCCCATTTTTTAAATTAAGAGGCCTTACAAAGGTCAGAAGGGAACACACTCATTAACTCAAATAGAAACCATGAACTCTGGCCTTTTGAGGCCCTTGAATAATTGTGCTTTACTGTTATTAATCTGGGGATTAACATTGTCTTTTCCTTAAGTTATAGAAGTATTATGAAAATGAATAAAATTTAGATACTAATCCCTTGGCATTTTTGAGCAATAGGTGAGCAATTTCAAATAACTACTGCACAAAGCTTATGTTTCTCTTTTAGGTCACTTGACCTTCTCTAAAAATAACTTATTCCCCTATAATTTCCCTTAATTCACTGCAGTCAGAAAAATTACTTCCCTTTAATTCTTCATTCATTTCTGTTTTGTCTTCCAAACATACAATTTGCTGAAGAGATTAAATGCTTTTTAGAAACTGAAGCCTCAGGTCAAGCTGAACAGACAATTCATACCTTGCACAAATCAAGCAGCATAGGGAAGGGAGTGCAAGAAATTTTTCCTTCCTCAATGAAATCATTGATTAGATTGAAAATGTAAGGAGCCAGCTATTAATATGTTCCAGTGTGATGACTGCACAGACCAAGCTTACAGGTATTACCCACGTAGAAGTTAAGGAGAGTTGGAAAAAAGTTGTGTTCAGACTCTAAAAGCCTAATTTACTTCATTTAGCATCCTCACAGGGATTGTTTAGGGAAAGAGAAGAGTTTGAGTAACTCTTCTCTCAGGTTTCCATCTGAGTTTGTCTCTAACCACTCTAAGATTTTGCTGACGGATTTTAGCTGTATAATTCAAACCTTTGACAGCAATCTGACATTATCTATTTTTTAGAGCAGAACTGACACCAGTAACAAAACACACTGTGTGCTTCCTTGCATTTAAACATATTCTGCTTCCTCTATAGCTTAATCTCCAGGATGACTTCAAGAGGTGACATAATATCAGATCTATTTTAATATATACTGTTCTGTTCACTTCAAGTCCATGTGACCCCACAAGTGTAGTTCACTGCACCACAAGCCTGACCTGACTTTCAGACAGCAAGCCCAGCAGTCTCAGGCTGAACATGACTGCAGGTCTTGAGTCCCGATTTCTGTTCTCAGCAAAGACTTGAGAAGTACCTGAAAGGAATGGTTTCTGTGTTAAGGTTAGAGAAACACTGAAGAGGCAGAAACCAGCAAAACAAAAACATTGTCATTTTTCTGTGAGACCTGTTTTGTCTCTGAGGTTTGTTTTACAGTTACTATTATCTTCCAAACATCCTTCATCTTTAAAATATATTGCTTTGATCAGTGCAATAATTTTTAGCTTTAGGTTATCAATATCAGTTCACACCATAGTTGAAGAACTATTTACAGTTGACAGCCAGAAGACAGTAGCACAGAAGAACCATAAACCTTTGTAGTGCACTTTTCCAGCCACTCCTTTTTTCTGTCAGGTAAACAATTGGATTTCTTTCTCCCATTTTTGCTTTTAAAGCATGCAAAACTTGTCCTTACAGTATGCGAGAACACAGTCAAGGAAAAGTGGCTAAACACAGAAACACCAACTGAAGAAAATCATGAATGCTTCTGTGGTGAGTATAAACTGACCTTCCTTATTTTCTCCTTGCCTTCAAAATATGATATAGTAACTGGGTAACTAAGTAAGAAGTTTGGAGGCAGTTGTATCTTTTCTTGCACACATCTACACCCTGCAGAGGAAGTATTCCCATTTGGCTGGGATGGTACATTAACTGTACCCCCATGAGTTGATCTTCCTGCATTAGGGTGACTTTTTTTAATCTTGGATACTTCTAGCATTTACCAGCTGAGACTATTTTTCTTTTCAAAGTCCAGTTGACACTTTTGTCAGCTCTATACCTGTATCAGCTGTTCCTTGCTCTTCTCCAGCTGCCACAGCAGCAGATGTATTTCTCACTCAGTTTGAGATAAAAAAGAAGTGAGAAGAAATTGAGTTTTCCAGGTAGCAGTATTTAAAAAAGTGACTTTTTCCCCCCTAGAGTTAAACACTTGCATATAAAGAGAACTACAAAATCTGCTATTGGAATGCCTCTTCTATAGTACTAGCACCTTGAGTTGGAGTATTTTCTTTAGTTACAGGCTTGAAAAGTAAACCAACTTAAATGGATTTTCCTTGGTTAAGAAAAAACCCAAACAAAACAGACCACAGATGAAACAAAACAGTCACTCCTGCTCTCTGAAGGTAGAGTCCAGGGGCACCCTAAGTTCCAGCCCTTCCTTGAATCTCTTTGATACAGCAAGATGTCTAAAGTAAGGAGAGAACTCCAAGTGGGGCAAAGCATTTTGGTGTGATTACTGCCATATGCTTCTCAGACTTAAACTGCAGGCAATAGAAGACAACTTGGCAGCTAGCAGGTCTTCCTTCCCATTACTCAAAGCCATAATGTTGATATAGTTAAATACTTTCCAATTAAATGAGGACAACTTAAAAAGGCAATACATCAAACAAGCTAATATAGTCAACTATGACAATTACCTTAATCAAGTCTGGAAATGCTGCATCAGAAGTGAACTATTTTCAAACAATACAGGTTTGGCTGTGTTAGGGGCACCTATTCATCATTTAATGAACACTCAAACTACAAGCACTAAATTAAGAGTGTGTGTTGCATTACCCTAGCTGTAATTTACAGATCAGGTCAACAAGCAATAACCCTGCCACTTCAGGCTTTACAATCAACTGTTGAATTCAGCTGCATGTTAATTCCATAGTTAATGTGACTAACAAATTCATCTGTTCTCTGAAGATACTAGACTGAGGTCTTTTTTTTTCCATAAACCACATATCAAGGAGCACTTTTGTTTCCTAAAAATACAGACACCATCACAGCAAGTACAAATTACACCATACTTTGTTCATTCTACCAAAAAATCCCAATAGTATTAAGTTCAGAAATACCAATTCCAGCACACAATTCCAAGAGGCATTCTCAGAACAAAGACAATAGTAGGAGTATACGAACATTGCACAGACTTATTCTTCTCAACTTAGATCCTATTGGGGGGGGGGGAAGAAAGGAGTGAAAAAAAACAAACCAACTGGATTTAAGAAGAAAAAGGCAACAGAAAAACCAAACTAGATACTTTAAGTGTATGATACATTTTATGCAAAAACTAGTAATAGCGTCAAACTATTCCTTGACTTGCTTTAAAACTATTTTTTTTAGCATGTAACTGAAAGGAAGCACCAAGATTATTACGCATCCCTTAAAAGTGTTTTTCATGGTAGGACTGTAAGTCCATATGTTAACTAGAACAGCACAGGAAACCCCACATGAAGAAAGGAAAAGGCAGAAATATAACTTTTTAAACACTAATGCTCTTTTAAGTCTTAAAGCATGCTGATAGGTAGCAATTACTTGCTGCACACTAATGAATTTCTATACAGAAACAATTTACCTGGACTACCAATATGGTAATAAAGAGGTCAGAGTAATCATTCAAGATCTATGTTATTTTATCACTAAAAATTTTCCTAGTGTAGTTTAAGCAGACAGGCATTCCAGGTAAGCTCTATATCTACAATCTGTCTCAAACTTTTTTACATCTACACTGTAGATGTAATAGGTGGCGATTTTGGATAGTCACTTAAATTGCTTTAATAGCTAAAGAAGAAATATAAGTATTACTAAGGAATTGATTATTTCATTTTAAAGTAAATGTTCTTGTAAGGCTCAGACAAATCCCATTTATCTATTTTTTTTTCACTAGTGACTAGAAAGGGATTATAACAAGCTGCTTCAGTGACACGAAGGCTATTTTTGAGTGTTAACTTTGCCTTAACATCAACTCTTCTACAACCACACAAACTGTTGAAGTGGCAAGCCATGTCAGAAAAGCAACTAATTAACTGAGAGTTAATTGATCTTAATATTATGGTTACGCACTTTGAATCATAGAATCATTCAGGCTTTAAGACTGAGTCCAATTGTAAACATAACACTCTAAAGTCTACCACCAAACCATGCCCCTAAATGCCTCATCTGCACACCTTTTAAATACCTCCAGAGCTAGTGACTCAACCACAGCAATCTGTGCTTGATGAACTTTTCTGTGAAGACATTTCTCCTAATATCCAGTCTAAACCTCCCCTGGTAAAACTTCAAAAATAATTCTGAAATGAATCATTCAAGTTTCATGCACTTAAAGCAATCATTCCCAACTGAAGAAATGGAAAAGACTAATTATTTGGGATATCAAATATTGAGGGAAGACCTCAGTGTTACCCTCAAAAATCACTGTAGTCTGTTTAAGAAGCCCATCTTTTATTGAACCAGTACCAACTTTCTCACAATCTTAAGGGAAATGAAAAACTGTTCAAGAGATTTAAAGAAACACACTGCAATCTTTAAGACATCCACATAGCTCTCCTTCCAGCCAAAACCTCCATATACTATTCAATTAGTGTGGCCCTCTGCTGAAGCAAGGCTTCAGTTTTGTCCAGCTTCTTGTTTTGACAGACAGTTCCCTGGGATACCAGATCCAGACAGAAAACTTCTTGGTTTAGAATGCAGCTTTGAGACCCTGGTCCAGCAACCCTAGCTCTCAGCACAACACAGAAAAGTAGTGCTGAAGTCAATCAACACTCCACTATGAAAGAAACCATCTGGTAAATCCCTCCTCTTCCAAGACACCTCTAATCCCATTAAATTACATGAAGATGTCTCACCTGGTGTTCCAGTACTAATTTAGAGACATTTGTAATAGCTTAAGTCTAATGCCTAATGTCTTGCAGGATAGATAACAAGTAGCAAAGAGAGTTCTTTTTGAAGTGCCCACATTCCAGCCAGCAACAGCAATCTCACTTCTAGCTGCTGTCTTTGCTGCACAACAATACAAGGCAACTTGTCTGTTCAGCCACTTTCAGCACAACTGCTCAAAGATGATTCATTTTAGTTATTTGTCTTAGCCATTGTATCATGTCAGTAAATAGTTAAAGGAAATGTTTTAGTCACCTTCACTCTAATTCCTACAGTTAATGCTGTATTGGCATTTTCATTGTAGCCATGACTTTTCAAATTCACAAACCAATAGAAATTTACCTTGAGCACACAATGGTTTGGTCAAATAGCAGTATTAGTTGTTTTGTTTTTAAATCCAGTTGTTTTGCACCTGTGCCCAGCTGACTTTTCAAAAGCAATTGAAGGGCATCTGAAAAGAAAAATATGGTTTTATCATCACATAGTGCTTTTTTTTTCTGTTTTAAAACTGTTGTATCTTTTTTTTCCCATGGGCCTATAGAAAGGTCAGAGCTTAGGAAACCTCTAAAACCTTTTTAACTGTCAGAGAAGAAAACTACCAGCACCTTCTACTTGCAAAAACTCATGAGTTGAAATAGAACTGACTAGATTATTGTAACCAAAAACACGCTCAGAACAGAAACTGATAGTATCAGTTTTTAATTCTATAGATAAATGCAGTTTCATAATTCTAGTAGACTATAATTTTCTTGACAGTTATCAGAGAAAAAGTGAGCATCTACAGTTGCTAAATAATAGAGGGGAAAAATATTCTGTTACTTTTAAGTCAAGATTGAGTCTCTATAAAAAACTAAGCCCAAAGATATGGATACAAAACCAAACTCCTTTTATTCCTCATCCACCACAGATGAGTACAATGACACTTAGCATTCATTATGAGATTTTAAAAGACCCATGTAAACCACGTTTCTAACTATAGATAACATATAAAGTCAGATATGTGCATCTAAGTATAAACATTGCTATACCAAACACATTTAACTTCAATTTTTTTCCATTCTAACATCAACTGAACTGCAGCAGTACCATAACAGTTTATATTTTTAGGCATACATTCCACCTGCAGGTTCTACATGTAACAAATAAACTATTTATGTTGTACATCAGAAGGCCCACTTCTAGTTTCAGCAGCAGGAAGACAGTTCCTCTCCTTCTCTCTCTTCCTCTGTCCTCTTATTAAGAGTTTTACTGTGGCTGCTTACGCCAGAAACCACTTGCACAAAAAGTCTTATTTGTAGCCTAATCTGTATTTTAATTCTCAAGTCAATGTTCAGCAGTAAAAACACCTTAAGGTAAGAATAACTTTCAGTACAAAATGACACAGGAAAGTATCTAGGGCACCACTGCGGGATTGGAGGAATTCTAGACAGAAAAAACAGAAGGCATTTATCCATCAGATCTCATGAAGAGGTCAGACTGCTCGAATAAAGCATAATTTAAGCAAATTATTTCTTGTTTTTCCACTGGCTTTGTGTAAGTTAAGTGTACTTGTAGTGCAAGGGTACTGGGAGAGACCATAACATGCCATAAAACAGATAACGCAACTTGAACTTTGCCTTCCCGTACTTTCTATTATTACCCTCGCTTTTCACTGGACTTTCCTCACTCTTTTCCTCTCCACTCTCAGGCATGTGGTGTGATTCTTGGGGCTGCCCTCTAGGGCTGTCCTGTGCAGAGCCAGGAGCTGAACTTCACTGACCCTTGTGGGTCCCTTCCAACTTGGGATATCCTATTATTCTCTTCTATCACAACTGAAAAAACAGTGCTGTGTTACTTCTAATTCTTAAACACTAGAAATAGCTCTCATTTCCAAGTCTCCAATTTGTTCAAGCTGGGCAAGAATAAGGTAAGCGCCAGTGTTATTCCTTTTTTCATAGGATATCAAAAATTCAAGACTTTCACATTTTTCAAATGACTAACCAAGAGATTTGGCAAGTCTTCCTGCTTCAGCATTGCCCAAAGTCAAAAGAGCAATAAGAAGGTGGAGACAGACAGAATTTGTTCCTTTGTAAAAACAAACAAACTGCTACAAATGGCATGAGTAATTTTTTTGACTGAACACAAGCTTTCTAGTTTTAGGTTTCTGATAAATATCACTAAGAAAAATCTTGCTACTCTCTTGAGGCCCCTAGTTGTTGTTTCTTACTCAGTGGTTCTATTGAGCACAAGCAGTTACATCTGTATTGCAACATTCACCTATTACTAGTATTTTACTCAGCAGGTCTCTCCCTGCTGAGCTGCTGTATTGCTGATTATCTGTTAACTGATTAACACTGAACAAAGGCAGTAAGACATCACCAAAGCCTACCACTTACATCACTTTCCAGAAATCAGAAGGAGAGCTAATATTGTATTGCTTACATCCCAGTCTTTAGGTGTTCATCTGCATGTCATTGCTTTTGCCGGAAAGAGGAGTCAAATACATTCCAACTTGTCAGTATGCCTTCTAGGAAACCAGACCAATAGTTTTACACAGAGCTGCATCATTCAGTACCTGGTAAAACCTACTGCATGCACAGAGCAGGAGTTTCTTTGGTTCATTTCTGCTTGAAGTGCTCCCCACAAATACGTTTCAGTAACCAGTAGAGGCTGGTTTGGTTTCCCTGAAACATCAGTAACCTAAATGGACATTGGATTAAATGAGAAGCAGCTGTGTTTCTGAATACTAGCCACTGTCAGCCAGAGCAGTGGGGCATTGACAACATTCAGGCATTTCCTCTTCTCCTTGGTTTCAGTAAATTGATAGTATTACACACTTTCCTTCCACTAAATCACTCACCATCCTCCTGCTTCAACACACATAGAGCACCCCAAGTAGTTGGTAAGCTTGTACCAGTGATCATCTTCAGCACACACAGCATGGCCTTCACCAGGCCTGTCATGCAACCTTCCAATTTTCCTGTCGTGGTAATGAAAATCTTTTCTTATAATCTAATATTTTTGTCATGTTTTCTTGCTATCCATGTCCAAACTGCCAAGCAATGATGGGATACAAGATTGTTTGTGAATGTTTCATCACAGGTCAGGTGGCACCTTATTTAAATATGGCCAAGAGCCATTGCTTTGTAGGGTCAAAGCACCATGATCCTGAAGAACAACTTAGCTCACATTTGTGAAATAACTACCTACCCATCCCATGTCTTACAGCATCAGTAATTTATTTGATAATATCTCTGACATTACAGGAAGCAATAAGGCCTTTTGGTTAGAAAGCTTCAAGAGCACATATACCCTCTGAAACACTTGATTCCTTAAAGTAATTCCACTGGGCTTCAGCTCTTGCATATCTGAGTTGGCAAGTTTAAAAAAGCCTGGACATTTCATCCATACTCAAGTTTGCTACAGCATCTTTTTTTTAAAATTAGTTTCTCTCATGTACATTTACCCATTTTTCTTATGAAGTTGTTTGCATGGCATTATTGCTAGTTCAGTATTTGAACCAATATCACTGCTAATTAAGAGGCAAGAGGAAAACTGAATATATTACCTTAACTGCAAAATATGCTTTGGTAAAAACAAGACAGGTCAGCTCAATTACATTAAGAACTTAGCACACTCACCACATTCCTTTTCTTAATCCTGTTCCTGCAGGGTACACACACGAAGAGATGAAGTGATGATCTTGGCCTTGTTCTATTTGACAATGGGTTAGCCTACATCAGACTTAACAGGTCCAATATACTTTTATTTTAAACACACCTCATTACTCAAGGAAATATATTTTCGATTCCATTATCCTGCCATTCTAACATTTCATTAAAAGGTTTGACCTTTCCCACTTGTCTTGTTATGAAAGCCATAACAAGTTACTTTAAGAATTGGCAATAATATTTATTTCTTGATGTGACAATTGAAGAGTTAATCAACATACTCATCCTCTCCCCCCAAAGTTAAGTACATGCTAAAACACACTCAAGATACCTAATCTTGCAGTTATTCTTTTCTTTATATTCTGTACTTAACTGATTTTAAGACTTGTTTCCTCTGTATTGGTCATTACTATTCCTCTCTTCTCTTACATTTGAAATAGTTCGTTTATATTTTACTATCCTTTTCACAAATCTCATGTGTGATGACTTGTCTACTTTCCATATTTTAACAGAAACTTAACTAAGGTATACCTGCCAGAAGTTTGCTGTCTCACTAGAAAATTGACTCACTGCCACAGAAGGGAGGAGAATTTCTGAAGCAAGTAGTACATCTCATGGAAATACACATGGCAGAAGATCCCTTAAGTACCACCTTGAACAGGCACTAGTAAGATGTATTTTTGGACTAGGACTAGGCCATTAAACATCAGAAACATCTTCATTAAAGGGTTCTGATATTCAGGGGCTTTAAGAACACAACCAACCACCAAAAAGTACCATTGAGTACTCTTGTCTTCAAGAGCTATAAAGCTGTGAAGAAGGGCTTAGCAGCAGACACTGAGAAAGATGACTTCCTCCTCTACACAGAGAATCATCTAAAATAAAAGCTCACTAATGGGCTCTGTAGAAGCATACCAGTTCTGTAGCTAGCCCACAAGGGTTTTCCTCACCTAAATATAAGAGCATAGTTTAACATGCTTGATCATTTTACTCTGCTTTCATTTTCTTTAGTTCTATTGACTGTTAATGCCGATGTCACACTGCAAGGGCAATTCCCTGCTGAGTTCCTAGTGAGGAAGAAGAGCTTTTGCTCTTCTCTTGTGAAGCTCTGCTGAGTAAAGCATTTCTAGAGTTCTTCTTCCCATTATGCTTCTCATATAGCTGTCAGGTAGACACAGAATGAGGTACCACAAAGCCAAGGAAGGTGCTAATTTAAGTGTTTAAAACATTAAAATAAGGTTTGTGGGTTTGGGTTCAACTTCTTATCTGCTGCAAATATGACCTTGGCAGAGAACATTGCACTGCCTCAGATCAGCAAGCAAGACCAAATCTTTATTCCTATGTGGTCATTCAGATCCTTATCTCTGATTTAGATGCTGCCTACAGCAATTCACAAAAGTAAGAGACCATAGTGACTCAAGAGTGCAAATAATATTGCAGAAGTTGACTGCTAAGGTTTCCTCATCTAGCTGCAACCTTCACACAAGCCACTCATCCAGATATACCACTGAAAAATACTTCGACCTTCTGAATTCTCCAGGTTCACTGCTGATTTAAAAATCAAAAATTT
>JAWMRA010000001.1:19391331-19428491 GCA_035584735.1 Pseudotriccus pelzelni
CACAGTAATTTTTTCTGCAGTCTAGGATGCTGCTTAATGCACCAAAGGCACGCACTGGCCACTGCATTCTCTTTGTCATTTGTTCAGTTTGTCTCTTATTGTAAAGCAGCCTGCTGGTTCCAGAAGACATCATCACTCTAGATCAATCTGAATTTCACCTTACTTTTACCAGTAGGTATTTAAACACATCCTGCTTAGAATATATCAAGTCATAGTTCTTTTAAGCTTCATGGACAGAACAGGTAAGTTTGTGGATTTACAAGATATGTGCAAACACAGAGGGTCCTCCTAACCAATGTTTTTAGTTACACCTCCAATTTCATTCAGGTTCCTACTCCCTCTCCCCTTTCTCCCCACAAAAAAGATACAAATAGAAATTACCCTAAGTAATTGGACATGCTCACATGCACCTAGTACTGTGACACTTGTACACCATTTGAACTGTGTTGATATGGTCACAACCTGCTCACTTGCTTTTCTGCTGCCCTTTAATGGAGCTTGCAGAAGTAAACATGTCAGCACACCTTATGGCATCCTGACTGTTCACCCAACTAAATCTCTATAAACCTCCTTTTGACTTGCCTCAAACTATGAAGTTACTTTAATGGCACATGCAACCTACATCCTAAAACAGTGAGCTATACCAAGTAGGTTGGTAGGTAGGGGTCTCTACCATCCAGTAATCCAAGCTTTTTCTATGTGTAGTTTGACATGCAACAGTACTGGCTCAGCATAATATAGAATTAGGTGCTGTGTACACAGTCTAGGTCAAAACAAGGTACATGACAGAATACTCCTCTTCAAGTTATGTCCTTATTTTCTTGATTACAAGGTCCTTCTAAGAACTAAGGCATACCATTAAAATAAACATTGTTATCGTTTACATTCCTTTTAAGCCTTCTCTATCCAAAGCCTCCTGTTCACTAGAAATAAATACAGATTACACAGCTGCTTTGTTTCTTATGAATACTTTACATTAAAAACACCTTGTAGCCAGCTGAGCATCAATATGGCAACAGATTTTTGTAGGTTCCCACAGCCTGAAACAACATCTGGCCTCTGTCTCTATTGATGTTCAAGCTATGCAAACACTAACAGCTTACAAAATTCCAGTAAACACTCAGGGATTAAACTGTCTTTTTGTTACCATTTTTTTACTGTCCCTGCAACATATTGGGACTTTGCAGCTGATATCTGAGTAGCTGTGTAACCAAGCCAAAGATAACTACACCCTCATCTTCCAGTGTTACCTCTAGTACAAGGCTTGCAGCTGAGTGCTTGCTAAATCCATGCTGAATTTGGCACAGGTATTGAAACATGCTGATATCCCCTGACAGGACAAACAGCTTTCAGGAAGCATCTTTTAAAATGAGATAACGACTCATTCTGGTAGCTAACAAAGAAACTTCTCAGAAAGCATGCCTGCTCTGTACTATGACAATTTACCCAATTTTTAGATTGTGTGTGTCCCATCCTGACTGTATCTAGATAGCTTTTCTGCCTCAGAGTTCACTATGCATTTAAAAGGTAGAATCTGCTTCACTAGTAGAAAAGTGATGGGTTCCTCTTCCATATACTTTTCCTCAAAAATAAATAACACTACTATTATACACTGATTAGTACTACAGGGAATACTTTTTCTCTAGCTTTCCAAAAGGATCATTCATTTCAATCCTAACAAAAGATACATATTCTTTTGGCAGATGATTAAAAATCACAAATAAAGTATTTCAAATTTTCCACTGCTTCATAATTCCCCACTTGCTTATTGCAGCTGCCAGCACTGTAGAAGACTACAACCTTTACTTTGCAGATTCATAAGTACTTCTGCATTAAGTGTCCAAAAATGATGCCAGGAAGAAAAGTTAATTGTATAAAAAGAGCTTTGACTTGTCAGTTTCTACTTGTCTCCTAGTAGCTACAGTACAGTACTAGCAAGATCAGCATTATTTTTTGCAAGTGTAAGTCACCCATGCTATAAATCACAATATATTCTGAGACATTTACAAGGGTATTTAATGCCATTTCTTTTAAATCACTAATGTTTCAAGTATTGCATAAGACTGTACTTTTCTTAATATCACTTGTTTATTTTTAATTTTGCTTCCATAGAGTTAACCCAAAGTGAACTTTATGAGTCCATAATGTAATTTCACTACCATAAACTGAAAGTCATTTGCATATCTTCAAGCTCTCCCATTTAATCTTCATCTAGTATTCATCAATATGTAACATGCATTCACAAGATCCTCATTACTACTTAAATGAACCAACTTTCTTCATTAGGGTTAAAGTAAGAGCCAGGTCTCAGAACATCAAGTTACACATGTGATAGATAGGATGCTTACTCTTTTTCCCTTCTGATAAATTTGAAAAGCTTGGATTCCTTTTTATACCTTAGATTACCTTCGACTCATAATTTCTTGCAGCATCTAACTTTTTTCTGGAAGATTTAAGTGACCAAATTGCTTCCTCCCACATTCTTATTTCTAACACCATGAGCATTTATCAGAAGGGGCCTGTGCATTTCAGCAGAAAACTTAGGTGTTCTGTGCAGGGTAAATCACACAGCAATTCCAAACTGTATCAGAGATATGTCTGGTTTAGATTCCATTTTACTAGAGGCACACCATCATCCCATACTTAAGCTTGAAGGCATTGTCCTCTGGTTTTTACAGTTACTATACAAAGAAAATTTGCAAGTGCAGGGAAAGGCACAGATTATCACAGAATCAACTCCACCATTTTGGTTAGTAAAAGAAAAGCATTGACTACTCCTACTGAGCAACTGATCATTTTAACATAACTTTACTTCTTGTGTTTAGGAATATCAGTTGTTTCAAATCTTTAGGCATGACAAGTTTTATTAGCAGGAAGGTGTCTCTTGAGCTGCACAGTTGTACAGAGCCTTTGGTAGCTCAGCACAATCTCTCACCAGCGATCAGCAACATGTGTTGAAAGCAACTTGCACTAATGCAGCCAATCTTCAGTTACACAGTAGAAAGAGAAGGGCAGCTTCTATTTCTACTTATATGATCAGGTCTTGATTTCCTCTTACACTCAACCTCTAACAAAGAATTTTTAGGTCAGGCAGGAGTAAACAATTCTACCTGCCTGTATAACTATGCAGGCAGTGTCTACAGGTGCAAATCTCCTCCCAGCAATGTCAAGTACAATATACTGATGTTATAGAGCAAAGGCTAGGCTGAATTTCTTCTTCCTGTCCTGTGCTGCCAGTGGCTCAATAGAGGCACACCTTCTGCTTTCAGTGAAAGCAGACAGACAGCTCATATCTTTAAGTTCTCCTAGAAAATCAGGAGAGGAAAAAACTCCTACACAAGTCATTGTCTTTCTTCAGCATCATTTTGCTGTACTTAAATTCTAGGAAAATACAGTAAGAAACCCATTTTTAGCACTTTCTTTGGACAAAGGACTCAATCCATGCCAAACATTATCACATATAGAAAGACTAACTTATGCTGATCTGAATCTCCAAATGGGACATTCAGCGAAAGTGAAGTAGCCAGCTCAAGTGACTAACACACATGTGAGCCAGTAGTCCTTTGGATACTGCTGGTGATCATGCCCAAAAGCATACAGACCACTAATGATAAAAAAGCTCTCCTGCAAGAAAATTTGTCTATATTTACAAGTTATCTGTGTGGGTCTGTTGGATCAGCAATCCCATGCTCCCTGCAATCCTTTTCGAAATGTGCCTTTGTACAGCAGATTTTATTTCTTGTCTTGAAAACTTCAATTAGTTTGGGATTTTGCTATTTGAAGTACTCAGCATCTAAGGTATGTTAGGCCAGAATTAATACATTTCGGCCTTACCAAACATATTTGCTTATCTTCCTATTGTCTTTCTTCTTCGTATCACAAACCTGACGGTTTTCCATCTTGTTGGTGTGCCTGCCATTTGCGTGCCACTTGTTTTCCTTTATATCCAATGACTGACTGCTAGAAATTGTATTAATTGAAATTCTGGAAGCAACAAGACATCTGTAGAGACCAAAGCACATTCACTAACATGTTAGTTTCAAACTTCCCATTTTGACTTGCATCCACCTCTTTAGTAATACAAAAAACTACATATGTGATCTACACTGATTAGAATTAATAATTTTGAGAGTGAATCCATACCTGGTGTTAGGTCTTGTATTTTACAAAGTGCTACTGAGGCAGAAGAGACACAATCTGTAATTCCATAGAGGTCAGCTCCAGCTAAAAGCAAAGGGACAGGATATTGATCTGGGGTTTTTTTGTAGCTAATGCTTTTGTGAATCTTGGAGCACTTGGTGTCAGCTTGTACTCTGAAATTCAGCCTAAATGCAGATTAGAAGTTCTGAAATAAAGAAGCCACCTAAAATATTTCCTGATGAAATAGAAACACTTGGCTGCATTGGGCTGTTTATGAACAGTATTTGGGAGAGTGCAACTGTCTTATTTCAAGCTTCTGAGACATGAAAGATGTTATGGATAATAATCCCTCATATACTACATAAAAATCAAGTAGCTGTATTTTTAATGCCTTTTAGACCCAACACATTGCACATGTTTGTCACTTCCCTAATGTATTTAAATTACTTCATTCCACAGTTACCTAGCTATTAGCTGGATGCAATTCTGACTCCCCAGTCCACTGTTTGTCATAGCACTATTTTTTTTAAAGAATGGTCTCCTCTACAATTTAACAGACTAAATTATCTAAACCAACACAAAGTATCTCACGAGGGGCGGGGAAAAAAAAAATAACAGAAAATTAAGTTCAGCACAGCACTTGATAATACTAACAAAGTTGTTTTATGGCCAGAATGATACATCAGGAATTACCTTTTAATCACATTTGACTCTTGCTCAAAGTCAGCTTTGTTTAGATATCTCCATCAGGCTCTTATTCAGGTTCATATAGTTTCCATTATCATTTGATCACAATTTTTATCACCTGTATTCTGTAGGATCAGACAGAGCTAAACCAGCAAATTCCAGGGTTTTGATGGTATTTCATTCAGTATTTATTACTAGCATTATTTATGGATTACTGTTTCATAAACAGTTAACTTAGCATGATTTTCAGAGAAAATTATAAAATGGCAGATTATAATTAAAATTATGAGGAAAAAATTGCATACCATAAAAGATACTAAACAAATTATGTCAGAAAAATTACCAGGAACTAACTGGTGAAACTACTTTCTCTGAGCAATATTTTGCTCTATAGGTTTACATCTATCTTTTACAGTTTTTTATGGTTTTTTAATTGTACTTTGGATTAAAAATACAACAAAAACAGAAGCTTACAGGGTTGGGATTTTTCCTCTTCCCCTGAAGTCTATTTAAATACATTTTTTTAAGGTTAAAGCAACTTAAAATTTCATGTAGGACTATTGTCAGTATATTTTGTTCATTAATGACTCCGTTCCTTAGGTCTTGCTTAAGGACAAGGGGTGCCTATACATCACCAAACTTATCCCTAGCGGTTCAATTGGAAAAATGAAAAGAAAAATCAAAATACAATTTGATTATTCCTAACGTGTTAGAGATGCATATTTCCCAAAGTGTGTCTTTCACTATGAGATTTAATTTTGCAAATCAATTTCTTGTGTTCTTGGACAATTCCTCAAATGCAGATATTTTGAATAATTTTAAACTCCAGAAACATCAGTAGGATGATCTATAATATTTTGTTAATTCAGGGCAGCAATACCGTCTTCCCACCAATTGAAGCTATACACTCATAATAATCAATTCCACTCAATTAGAGCTAACAGCTCTTTGCTGTACTCTCTCTGGAATGAGCAGGTTTCCAATCAGTACATAATTTTACTTTCTCAGAAAGCTGCTGCTTGCGCAGTTTGACTCGGCATTTTCAGTCATCTGAATGACAGTCAAACCAAAGCTAGTCAAAAAGCAAGGATAACCAGGTGTTGGGAATATAAGCTTGGTTGCAGTACTCAACAGACCACTAGCTCACAAATGATTTGCTGGCAGCTGACTAAACTTTCTTTATAATGACACAAGCTGAAACTAATTAAGTCTGTACCATGGCTAGATTTTTTTTTTCAGATGGACCTGAAGACATAGATTGTGATGGCTGTTAACTGAATACTCATGATTCCTAGTGCTCCTTAGCTGTACCCTTTTTGTTGCAAAATACCACAGTCCTTAAATAGGTCTGACTGCCTTTCTGCTTAAGTTTACTATCCAGATGGATGGCATAGAGGGAACATAGTTCTGGCTGATTATTTTTAAAGTATTTCAAGAAATGAGACTAATCATAGCGTAAGCCATATGCCGTAGCTATTTTATACCTCTGGGTGTTGAACACAATTAAAAAGCCTGGAGAAATTTTGTTTTCTAGACACTTCTTTGTGGTATGGGACTCTGAAATCTCTTTGTTTATATTTTAAGATTCTTACTAGTCACTCATATCTTCAAGTCCATCTTCCCAACATTAGCATGACACATTCATGCTTTGTTTCTTTAATTGCTTACTGCACCAGGCATGCATAAACAGTTTCTGTCCTGGTCTTAGATAAAGAAGGAAAGTATTTACTTTCAAGTATCAGGTCAGGATGGAGTTTTTTGTTTCTGAGTTTCTTGGGTTTGTTTTTTTCTTTTTTGGAGGGCAGGGTTGTTTTAAGCCAGGTAAGATTCAACAGGATGTTACAACTTCTACTTTTCTAATGTCTGTACTTCCTGAACTTAAGACCAGTGAGAGTTTTGGAAATTTCCATTTAACTAGTATTTGAATTTGCCTCTATTTGCCTGCATTTGAATTTTGGCCTGACTTTTCAATATGTAGGTTATTAGGTGGAATTACATTATATTATTAGCTTCCCCTGAAAAATAAGCCAATAACAAAAAAAAGGAAGTATGAGGTGAATACTGTAATCTGAGAGTCTAAAGACCAGTGACTATCTTTTTATTCAGCAGGCACAGGAGGGATGAGTATATCTCACTGTGAATGCCACAAAGCCCTCTATGTATGATATATCATAGTGGTTCAATATAAATATGTATGTTGGGCTGCATTCCTCTTTGGTTTAACTCAGCAGAGCCACAAAAGAAAATTAAAAACATACTTTGACCTTAAAGATATTCTGCATATTGGCTTTGCTACAGCAAGAGAGCAATTCTTTCATTTCTCTCACCTAGGGTGATATGCCCCTTTGGGGACCCAATCATTTTCTTAATTAGGTGAGCAGACAGCAGCCCTAACACATTTCCCAATTACATCAGCAAAGATTTGGCTGTCAAGGAGTGAGACTAAAGAGAAACATTAAAACAAAATAGTTCTGATTAGAGGCCTCCTTTATAACATTATGCTGGGAATGACATACAAGTGTTGAACAACACAAGGTGAATCATGAAGCAAAAAGAGCACATTTCAGTTATCACTACATACTAAATTTCTTGACTGAAATTGAGGTAGTTAAATCTGGCCTCTATTACTGATGACAAACCAAGATTCATATCAATAATGATCACTTATGAACATTGTCAAACAATCACAGAATCAGCTGAGTCGGAAGGAATTCACAAGCATCAACATGTCCAACCTTTACCCCTGCACAGGGCCATCCCCAATGTGATGGTCCCCCAAAACGACCGTAACACAACATGCCTGAGTATCATCAAAACGCTTCTTGAACTCTGTCAGGCTTGGTGCTGGGACCACTTGCCTGGTGTTATACCCCAGATTTTAAGCCACAAGCTGCCTGGAGTAATTACATTTATTTTAAACTTATTAAAAGCATTTTGTTTCATTATAACCTCAAGTCTGTGTCTGCAGAAAATATTACTATGTTTTCTCTAAGAGAATTTTTTTCAGTTTAGTGAGAAAAAATAAGACATTTTGGCAAAAGGTTTTCCAGCAGTAAAATGCAACCAAGAAAAGCTTTTTAACTAAAACACTCAACACAAAAACTCAGTTCACAGAAAACACCCACTACAATCCATCAATATACCAGCTTTTGTAAAACACAATTCATTGGTTTTAAGTTACCACAAGAAAAGGAAAAAAGTAAAAGAAGAAAGCAGATTAAAATAGTACAGAAAGAACGAAGAAAGAAAGAGAAGAGAAAAGATGGTTACTTACATGTCTCAGTGGTTCACCCAGTGCAGATTGCAGGAGAGGAGGAAGAAAGAGCTCACCTGGAGTCTCATGTATTTATACAATTTGGTTTTGCCTCCCAGGTGGGATAGCTTAGTCATTAACCACTCAGTGCCTTCCAGGTTGGAGTGAGGTGTGCTGTAGCCACTCACAGGCTCCAGCGTGTGGTGTGGGTGGGCTACCAGGCAGGCAAGCAAATTGCCATTTTTTTATAGAAAAACTGAAGTCAGCCTTTCAAAAAATCCAAGATGTGTTCATTATAATTTTCTTTATTTTAATTATTTATTTTCCTTTTTATTTTATTACCAGTTTCTTCTCACTCCATGGATTACAAATGAGTACACGTCTTCTAGTGTGTACCAACACATTTAGTGTAATCATTAATGTCTTCAAGGTCAAGAAACCACATTGAAGGAATCATTTTTTTCACAGAAAACTCTTTTCCTTCAGGTATTTACCATGAGCTTGCCCTTGTTAAGATTTTAGAGACTCTAAGACCAACAATGAGTGCAATACTTTCTGGCATTTATTAACTTTTATTAAAAATCAAGAAGTGCAACCCACAAAAATAATTATCTGAGAGAAGCATCACTTCTATCCTGCCTTAATTTAAGTTTTTTACAAAAAAATTACATAAAAATGTAAGGCTCATGAGAAGGAATTGGCAGCCAAAATACATAGTTCATAGTCAATTATACAACTTAAAACATGATTGAAGCATTCACAATAATATATCACAATTGAGTAATCAGGTATTTTGTTTGAATCAGCTGATCTCAGAGACGGAGTAAACCAGTGGACAAGTCTTCATTCCAGAACTGCAACCAACAAAGTCAAAAGTCAGAACAATGCATCTTTAAACCCATCAGCTTCTGCAGCACAAGGAGGCTGCGTGCAAAAGTCTGAAATAGCAGTAAAAATCATTCAGTAGTTGTAGCTTGACAGAAGCCCTCTAAAGGCGTAAAGCCACAAAAATTGAGTGACAGGGTCACTTGATTATATTTGATTTAGAAGGGGCTACATGCAGAATTTTCGCCTTACTGAAAATCACTGAGCTTTTATGGTAGGCTTTGTTTCTAAAAGAGATGAGGAGCCTTTCAAGACTATTATGACCTGTTCATATACAAGAAGAAGTTCCTTTTCACTCCATTTCTACTACTTTTCAATTTCTGAGACTATAATATCATACGCATTTAAAGCAATCTTCTGTAGTCTTCCAATCTTCTCCTGAGGTACTGGACCAATTTTCAAAAAGTTTTATTTGATGGTAGCCCTATTTCTTGTGTCAGAAATCCACACCCATCCTGTAAATTTCATCTAGAATTTTAAAGTCTATTATACCTTGTATGTTATCTCCTTCCAGCACGGAGAAAGTCTTTCTTGCATAGAAGCCTTTCAACATTTTGTGTCATTCCTTGGTTAGTGACTCATTCTGTGAAAATTACTATTACTTTTAAATTAATTATATTGCTATGACAATCAGAGGTATAGCACTTGGGGTTTATATAAGTATTAGTTATCTTTTCCCAAGTATGCAATACACAGCTCCATTGTAGGTAGGGCAGTTTGAACACCACTTATTATCTGAGACAGTAGTACTGAATATTTTTCCACTGACTACACTGTTGAAAATATGAACACAGAGCACAGTAATTAAAAACTGAGGAGTTTGTTTGTTTGGGACTTTTTTGTTCATCCTGTACCACCAGCAGAGATCAGCAGTGGGCCTGGTTAATAATTTGCTGCTGTTACACCCTCAACTTTTCTCTTTAAAGGCTCTCCTGAGATTCTGAAACCATTTTCAACAAGTCCTGTTTCCTTGCAGAGGGACACATGCCACAAGACTTATGAGCAAAAGCGACTTCACAAATTACGAAAAAAACAATTAGGACAACTGTTATTGTACTCCTCATCTGAGAACTTGGAAGTTTTACATCTTAAATAAAAAGAAATTTAATATTTACAGCATCCCTTAAAACAAGGAGCAATCATGTAGAGTAGAGGGTGGATAAAAGGAGGCAGCAAAATGGACAACACCATGTGCTATAGCCCTACAGGTCTGCAAATTATGTTGGGAATAAATCAATATTGTATATTGATGCCAAAAAAACCCTGTCTCTACCAACCATGTGGGGTAGAAATTCAAACTCTACGTGGTGGAATAATTCAGAACTGAAGTAGCTTCAAGCTAGATTTTACTGGCTGTT
The DNA here is from genome assembly GCA_035584735.1 of Pseudotriccus pelzelni. Lineage (NCBI taxonomy): Eukaryota > Metazoa > Chordata > Aves > Passeriformes > Tyrannidae > Pseudotriccus > Pseudotriccus pelzelni. The sequence goes on from JAWMRA010000001.1 coordinate 19,401,655, forward strand.
ATACACTCATTTTATAGCAACAGTAAACCTCCTGTTACCAGTCAAAGCATCTTTCTTCAGGTTGTATTTCATGCATGCTGATGATACTACTACTGAAGATATCTTTCAATTAATTTTCCTCATGTTCTCAGACTACAGATCTATTCCAGATTTTCACTGGCACATATTTCAGCAAATACTCTTACTCTACCTATACTTCTTGCACACTTCCAAAAATATATAAGGAGCAGTTAGCAAAATCTTTCAGTCCTTGCCACAGCTAAAAAACCTTCACTGGTGTCAAATGAAACTTGTAAGGATGCAACAAAACAAAAATCAAACTAATAAATTACTTGATTCTAATAGTGAGAGTTCCTACACCTGCTGACTTACAGGGCCTTCTGAAAACAGCAAGAAGACACTCTCAAAAGGTAGTAAATGTGAAGCTTTAAAATTTGACAAAGCATATCATAGCCTTGGAATAAATGCCTAATTCTCAGACTCTAGCCATATTTCAAGAGCAAAGACTCTAATAATAAATTCTCATATAAAAACATCCTCACACCGGATTTTTTTTCCCCATTCATTTCCTTTGCAATTACATCAGTTTCATTATCTGTCAAAGCAAACCACAGCAGCTATACAGGCAAAGACATATAAGCAATGGCTGTTACATAAAAGTGAAATCTAACACCAATCCTTTTTATCCCCCCCGTACAAAGTATTAGTTTCTAATTAAAAAAAAAGCCCACACTACAAACCCAAAACAAAGTCTCCCACACCACAATTACAGTTAGATGTGTAACACACCATCTGCCCATTTCAAAGTGGAAAAGCATCAGTTGTTTCATTGTCAGTTATGGGATAAAAACCTAGCAGTTATTCCTACATATGTGACAAAATTTACATCATTTAAGTGACTTGGAAAAGAAGAAAAACTTCCATGGTTATCTTCCAGTTGCTTATGTTCCTATGATTTTTTTCCAGCACTGTTTAAAATACTTAGATCAGAAAACCAAAATCAATTATAGAGCTTCTTGTCCAAAAGTCACTGGAGGGGATAACCTATCTGCTTTCAACATGCTTGATTAACTGGTTTATCTCTTAAAAGCAATTTTTTGTCCTCACTGTAACCATTCTGCCTGTTTGCATCCCTTACATTACACAGTAAAGTGCAGAAGTTGACTTTATCCATCAGAGTAATTCTTTCTTCATGAAGCTTCACTACTTTGAACTCCTTTTAAGATTATAATGCAGATGACCACTGAAGTAGCTCGCATATGAGCAATGACAACCGTGGTCAAGTAACAACCGAATTTTCCTTTCACTGTTAGACAGCATGCTGAAGTTTTCTGCATCTACAGATACAAGCACAGAAAGCAGCTTTACTGGTACAGCCAAAAGATAACATAGGAAAGGGAAACATAAATGAAGGGTAAGCACCACATACTCTCCAACTAATCTCAAATGAAATGTTATTAGTATTCAGCAAACAAAAAAGTTGTGAGTCATGAAGACAGTAAATTGGAAGGCAAGGTTGTAGAGCTATATTCTATCGTACTTAGCACACGTTCATTAAATTCAAGTTCGAGCAATGTAAACAAAATGGAAAAAGAAAAATTCAACTACATCCCTGTCTACAAACCAAAAGAAGAGATTCTTATTTTTATATCACTATCAGGAGTTTCAAATTTTGAGAAGTGATAGAAGAAATGGATTTTTTTTTTAATTGCTACATTTGGCTAAAACTTTGTATTGTCTCGTTCATCCACTTTTTGCTGAAAAGGCAAATTTGATCAGGTGAAATGCATCTCCGAGGAAACTGATGGCATATAAAGGATGTTATAACATTACTTGATATCAAGATCACGGTACATATTTTGTCTCATTTCAGTGTTCTAACAATAGAAAATGCTTATAACTCTCCAGGAAAATACTGTGTTAATTTAAAGTCCGGTAGAAATCCCACTGTATACTATTAAAAGTATGATCTAATCACTTCAATGCTTAAATGGTCAGTTTCTTACCCAAGGTCAACTCAAAAAATGGTGAAATGATTCAATACTAAATTGTTTGCTTCCTTTTCAGATAGGAAAAGGAGAGTGGTTACACAGCACAGGCTGGCTATTGAACTATGTTTAATTTCCTTCCAAGGAGTGATGGCAAGGAGCAAGGTAGCAGGTTTGGAAACAGTACAGAGGTCTGCAGACAACAAAGAGGTCTCAAGCATCATCAGAAGGCCATACTCCGGTACCTGGGGGTGGAGCTGAGGGGTGAGGTCAGAGCTAACGTTCTAGGTACATTCTCCAGCAAGGACTGCCTCAGGCTCACGCCAGAGCAACCAAGACAGCTGACCAGACAGAGTCTTTCCACAGACTTTTACATCTTCCCTGCCCTTTTATCTAACCAGCTTCCTGGACACAGACTTGGCAGGGACAGCAGGTAGCTGAAAGTGCAACACTGCCATCTGAAGCATTACACATATCAAACCACTGTATTCTCTTTCTTGTAGATTCTCAAGTGAGATACATTCCAGTTGCATTGCCAGCTCTAGAAAACTAAGTAGATCCTACCATCAGGTTGATGATTGTCCTGGCTATAAAATTACAGCTTGATCTTGAGGGCTAGACAGGGAATGCCAATGTGGACATAACATTAAACCAATCCCATACTGTCAGTGAGATTTTTCTCCCTAGCAGCTTAAGCATTATCTGATATATTATGACAAAGCTACCTGACAGCTACACAAGAGACCTTTGAATCTTGTTCAACAGTGCTTATATTTCCTTCTAATACAAGTTTCCTCCATGTGTCTGTTCTCAAAAGCCCCTCCTTCGTAGCATGGTTGAACATGGAGTAGAGTTGCTAAGAGGCTCACAACTGACACTTGTTTGTGTCTCTCCAGGCTGTTGGGAAGCTGCATAAATCAGTAGTTACCTGTTCTTCTCACTGAAGTTAACGGTCATTTCCTGAATCCCACAGCACTGCCTTAGCTAAGCCTAAAAAAGAATTCCTGTATTTCTTTCCATATAAAGGTGCTGCTCTGTGTTTTGCTAATGCTTCTCAAGCACCTAAAAAAAACCTGGTAAGTCTGATGACTTCTGCATAAATGTTAATGTTTCTAAAATCTGATTGCAAACCCAAAATGGTAACACAGATATAGTCCTGTCAATCACACAGCTGGGGGCACTTAAGACATCAAGAATAAAATAAAATTCTGTTTTTAGTATTAGCAGTTCCTCTAACAAGGTGTTCATTTAAATGTAGACTGCGTAAGTTGGCAGAGATGAAGTGCTCAATATCAAAAGTTGATTAATAATTTATAATTTTGTTCATATAACTTTGCCTATTAATAGTTTATCCTCACTCCTGCAAAAAATGTAAATCCTTATGGCCATTCCTAAAGTACCAAATGATGTAAGGTAGTTCAAAGCCTCCCCTATTTTCCAGCTCTCTCTAAAATATTTGTTATATCCAGTGCGATGAAGCATTGAAGATTTTTTGTGTAATGCAAACTAAGAACTTGTAAAAAATAACTAGAAAAATCAGTAATTATGTCTGACCTACTGCAAGAAACAGCGAAGACTGTTCATACCAGTGTACCATGGGTCAATAGGACCAGTGCTTCCCTGTGTTCTTAAACTGATTTTTATGCAAATTCAAGAAGCGCAGAAGGAATACAGATTTCTGCTGCTTTCAATATGGTAGGCCTACAATGTAATAGGTAAACTTTCAAATACCTATTTTGCTCTTACATAATAGAGGTGCTTTCCTCAAACTTCCCCCGAGTTTTAGACAGTTAGAAATCCAGCAGTGTTAGGAGAACCAGGATGCCCAGATCATGTTGCATAATTTTCGTCCCAACCTCTATATAAACCTTCTCACACAAGGCAAGGAGGACCTTTTTTTTAAACCACTTATCAGCTTCACTGCTGATGCAAGCCTATCAGAAGGACCAAGAATTTCAAATAATGCAAAAATATTAAAGTTTAACTGATGCCTCCACAATAACTATTTAATTCACAGTAAATTGCCTTTGAAGACTTTTGCAGTGAAAACATTCAGAAGAATTGACATATTACTAAAAGTTTAAGAGATGAAACCAACTGGAGAAAAAAAAATTGAATCCAAATAGTGTCTAAGTTTAAAGACAATGCATTTGAAATCTTAGTCCTTACCTCACTCATCCTCTATCATCCTGTGGCATTTCTTAGAGAGACTGGAAGGGAGAAAAACATTTAATTATACAGAGCAGAAGAGGGGGATGTCTCAATATATTTTTCTAAGATGTCAAAATATATGTTATAGTATATTATATATAATAATATAAACTATTATATAATTATTTACTATAAGATGCATTTTTCTTGTTTGTTTAAAGCCTGCTATGTGATCCATATGGAAGGGTGCAGCTGATTTGATTCTTCTCCTACTTTTTACCCTTTCAAAAAAGTCTGATACTGAGTAGTCAGGCTGTCTGTAGGAGATGAAAGACTGAAAGCCCAAACTTCAGGTCATTGTGCAACATTTACGTCTATTTTGTGACAGCAAACTTACCAGAGCAACTGAGTTCTTTCTGGTTACATCTCTACACTAAATCTAGTGAGTTAAGCCAAGGTGTTATACTAAACAGTTCCAATAAACAGAAAGGGAAAAAAGAAAAAACATGCTTCTTCAGTATTATGAGAGACTATTAGGACTATCAATAATGTTAAAATCCTGTCAAAGCAATCCCTTGGGGTTTCATACACTTTTTTCCTACAAACTTTTGCATTTGGGAATTTTGCCAATTCAGAACCACAGGTTTTTTCCCCCCTAGAGGAAGTACTTCAAGATTGAAGTGGCAGCTCTTCAAATGTATTATTAATAAGGTGAACTCTGTGTACCAAGACGGTGACATGACATTTAGAGAAAACTTTGGTCGAGTGTCAAGCCTTGGAATGGCTAATATCTGAAGTCTACAAGTCTGAGAACCGACCGCATAGCAACTTTTATCATCTCCAGATTTTGTGTGTTCAGTCATATTAGTCACCTCCTCTCAAAAGCAGAGTTTGCAGCCTGATCAAAGTTTTTTCTTTAATCTAGAACAGCATGAAGCCAGTTCTCTCCACAGGGGGAAAAAATAGCAACCAAAACAAACATCCACCCCAGCTACACAAGTCCATTTCCTTTCATTCACCACGAAGACCAATGCATTCTTTCCAAGCACTGCAAATGCAGCTTGGATTGATAAGCTCATAGATAACCCAAATCTTGGATGCACCCCAGTATAATGTGATAGCTTCACCTAATTCAGCTGGAAAAAAAATGTGAGTCTTTCATTATGAAACCGCTTTTGAGGAAACCACAGTAGTTTTGATATTTTTGAGATAAGTGAAGTAAACAACTTTTCAAAATAACAAATGAATGGAGGGTTGGTTTTTTTTTGGAGAGTCATCATTTGTTGACAGTTTCCTAATCAATCCACAACTAACCAGGGTAACTACAAATTTCATTTTCTTTCTGTCTTTCATGAACATATTTCAAATGGCAACATACACTAACAAATGAAGGTGGCTACATATGGCACTCAGGTTTTAGATTTGTATCACTGTTTTGTTTCAAAGGCTGTCTTGTTAGTTTATAATGCCTTTTTTTTTTTATAAAGAGAACTGTTGCAGAGAAAGTTTGCTGTTACATTTATGTTCTGTGGAATCAATTCTACAAAATAATAAATGAAGTTATGACCTGGGAAGCAGAAGAGTGCAATTTGCAAATCCTAGATATACGTTTAAACAAATCTGTATATGTGGACACAATATTTAATTAGTGTGCAAGATTTTGAGTCCATATCAAAGGTTTCTAGTATTCCTTTAAATGCAAACCTCTAATTAGATCATTCTGCTTAGTCACTAAAGTGATATTAGACAGGAGTAGAAACTTCAGTTCATATTCAGCATAAACTTTATGATGCACATCAAGTTTCACAGAAAAGAAGATGTCAAGTTTGATTTCCTAGTTGTGATTAAGCTACCTGATTTCTAAGGGAAAATATTCACTTATTGGCAGATTAATTTCTCTTTCTTCACTTCTTCATTCAAGTTTAACATACACTCTGATCACCCTCATTAGAACTGTTGGGCTTGCCATGGAGAAAGCACACCTGGGTTGTTGATAGGCAAAACCAAAAGTGTACCCTCATCATACACAAAAAATACCATAACTTACTGGGCCACACATTAATTTAAGCTTGTGCCTCTCATCCAACTGAGTCAAGAAAATAGTGATTCGGAAAGGACAGCTGTACCCACAAGCCCGGGAGAAGTACTGAGACTCTCATTGCGTGTCATTCTCATCACACCCCTAGTCATCTCCTCTGCCAACAATCAATGACCTGACGTTTAGCCCATTCTCAGAGAACGCTGGTACTGACATACTCATCTTGGCCTATCTACTGTGGCCTGAAAAAGCATGTCTTCTGTCCATCTTCTTTAAGGGATAAGCTGTAGCTGTCATTTTGTCTCAGCTAATCCACATGAGGAATCACGATGCTCCTCAGCATCTCTCTTAGACTAGTGATCATGTTACCAACTCAACTCAATTACAGATAAAGGCCTGTACATTTTTTCCTTAATGAAAAGAAACACGGTTTACACGAAAATCAAATTATTTGTGTTATAGTAGATATCAGGGGTAGTAATAAAAGTTACCTACTTTTTCTATTATTATATATATTTTGAGATTTTTCATATTAATTTCAAATTCTGTCTTGAAATGTTAACCATACAATCAAGTTAGGTCTCTTTTCAGTTTACATGAATTGAGTTATTTTTTCCTCTCTCCTTTAAGAATTTTATATACATCAACTGGAAAAGAGCTAAATCTCTCTAACACCACATTTGCTTGTTTTTCAGAATTTAAACTGCTGCTTTGGTGATCAAAAAGAAGTGTCTTCAATTCCTCAAAAATGCACATTGTAAGCAAGGTATTTTGCTACCCATGTTATTCCAGTACTTCTAAGCAATAATTCAGGCAGAAATCCTTTGTTGAAACTGAGGAAGACCTGTCACACCAACTTATTTCAGAACCTACCCCTTCACAGAATTTTAATTTCTGTGCCAAGCTCTTGCCTTTATCGGTTTGTTTGAACTTCGAAAACAAAACCAAAGTAGGTAACACTCTCTTAATTCAAATCCATATGGAATAACTTATCTTTCAGTTCTAGTTTAGTAAATGACCACCTCAAAAATGTATACAGTATTTTTCAACCCTTTACTCTCCAGTCTGGGATGATTATTCAACTCAGGACAAACACTCAGTCTGTCCAAGTGTCAGAAAAGTATACTGCAAACAGAACAGCATCTCCTTCCTATCTATACACTTATGGAAGTCCCACGTGGAATTAAAATCAACCAGTGAAATCCAAGTTTCAGGACAACATACTGCTGCCTTATTTTTGTCTTTTATTCCTTAGCACTGCTTTCTGCCAAGATTTGGCAGCTGGCATAAAAGGTGGCAACACCTGTTTAGATCATGCAGATGAAAGAATCTGTTCTCTCCTTTGGGGATTTTGTATCTCTGTATTGTGACCCCAAAGCCACTTGAGCATAAATTATACGATTCATTCCAAGGAACAGGTGTGACCCTGTAGCCTTCTCTCTTCAGGGACCTCAGTGGACACAACAAGCACAGAAACTTGACAAAGCTTAAAGATTTACTTGGAGGTTTCTTGAAGTTTTAAAATAGGACTTTGGATAGCTAACAGATGCATGCCTGCTTTCTGCAGGCATACTGAGATTCAGGACTGACTATATCCCTGCAGTCCAGGAAAGATTAATGCAGATTACTGCTTCCTATAAACCACAGCCTAAAATTTGGAAGAATGTGTAGGTCCTGGGTGTTATTTTGTGAATATCCTACTTAAAACACCAAAATATACTTCCTGGAGAGTCTTCCCTTGTTTGTAAGCAGAATGCCAATTTTCCCACTTGTCTGCAACATTTATTACCAAAGAGACCAGGTTTTAAAAGATAAACCTGTAATACTAACTATGAAAATACAAAGAAATATGTATGTCAGCTTAATACTGAGGTTGTATTTTAAAACGGTCTAGTTGGACCACTCAAAAGTGGCAGAGGAAAGAGAATTAGAATGAAAATCGAGAAGTCAGTCACTCAAGTAGATTTGGAGCAGCAATCTAAAATAGAAGATATGCTCTAAAAGGCAGTTCCAAGCAGCTTTACACCAAACCTTGTGTCTGAAAGAGGACATATTCAAGAGTCCAAAATACATGAAAATCCCATGTTTTTTTGATGGTCCAAAATAGTATTTGCCTTTCCAGAATGTTCTCAAAGAAACCCATACATGTCTTTGTAGCAAGATTCTGAATAGCCTTTCTGTTTCTGAAAAACCCGTATCTCCTGAAAGTAAGGTATACGTATAACCAGAATACCTAAACCAGTCTATTTTTTCACGGAAAAAAAAATATTTAGTAGTGTAATCTGACTGCTCGATCTCAATTTGGGCAAATTGGAATGTCAATTTTTGCCTACAGAGAATTTTAGATACAAATATTTATAATATTTTACATGTTTAATAAATATCAGTAATAGTATTGATACTCAATAAAAGCAATAAAAGGTATTTCATTGCATCCACATGAGCTTTATCTGCATGAGGTCTGAGGTACCATGCCTTTTTACTAGGTCTCCTGTAAAAGCAAGGGGCACATGCTTCCAGTACTGAAATAATTATGTATCCAAGTTGCCAAACAACTCTCAATGCCCCTTTCTAGTGAGCTCCAGATGTGAATGTGTTTCCACCCTGAAAGAAAAAGAAGTTTTAAACCTAGGATTAGCATCTACCACACAATGATAGTACACATTCACAACTGTGAATACACAATTGTAACACATAAAATATGCTGGCTTATTTTTTTAAAGCTTCAATATTCATAAACGAAACAAATTTCTCCTGGGACTGAGGGGTTGTGTATAAATAGTGGCTGGAGTCCCACCATGTGTCTTGCATTTCTTCCATAGTAGTAAGGGTGCATTTTAAGAAATAGCTTAACAGCTGTTGCAGTCTCCCTATCTGGTTTCAAGATACTTTGCTCCACTTCTGTCATTAAAGCACCTATTTGTCTATTGAAAGCAAGTTCCTTAACACACAACATGCACAAGCTACCACAGACTTCATTGCATGCATATGCTGTCACTTAAAAATGTGTACACTGGTAGTTTATTGTAACTTCTTCCACTAGAGCCTGAGTTCATTGTAATGGCAGCCACGGATTGACATCCACGTAAAGCACACATGCTTGTGTCCTATCTGCTGGGTGCGCACGAAGAGATGCAGCTGTTAGCAACATGGAAAACATCTGATCATAAAATGTGGAAGAGTCTCTTTCCAAGTTCATTAGTGATTCATGGAAAGACGGAAAAGTCTTTCAAGACTTCTTTGAAATGATTAGTAATTAAAAATTCTTCTTAGAAGAAAATCTGGAAAATTTTGTTGACAAGTAGGAACTCTGCCATCTTGATTGGAAACCCCAGAATGTTGCCTGTGAATGCTTTAAGAGATTATTTTTATGAAAGAGCCCCCCATATCCAAAGGTAGAGGTTTACAATTTTAAGTTATGCTTAGTCCTATTGATCACTTCCAGAAAGAAAGGTAAGAAAGCAGAAGACAGCTTCAAAACCAGCCCTGCTTTGAGGAGGGCTCTGGACCAGAAGACCTTCTGACATCCCCAAGTTACTACCTCATTTTGCGTTTTTAACTTCATATATCAGTAAAAGGCAGTTCCAGACCCATTCTGGAAGACTTGAGTAGATTTATGCCAAAATTTAAACATCCTTTTATTCACCCAGTAAACTTGTTAGCCTTCTGGGAGTCTGCAGATATGTTCTCTAAGCTTACCTCTTTACTAAATGAAGGCCTGTGCTCTTGCTGTTACTCTCTTATTGCTCAGCCCTCGTGACCTCAAGAAAGGCCAAAACCTATTTTGCAGGACACAGGCAAGATACCCTGTCAGTACCTTCTCCCAGGTCCCTATGTACAGGGACCTAGGAGGACTGTTACTAACTGAACAGTTATAACTATCCTCACTGTGCAACAGACCTCCTAAACACACGATGATGTGATTTACACCTTTCTGAACAGACAGCTACGACTACACAACATGATTTATTGAAATGCTTCAATAGCCCAATGACCACAGAAAACTTTAGTAACATGAGGAAAAGAAATGGGAGGCAAGTGTTAGGAACTTCAGCTCAGTGGAAATGGATCACATGGGCAGCAACAACAGGTTCCAAATAATTAGGTTGTTTGAAGACCTAAGACTTGACACCTCCTGGAGGAAAACTTGCACTTCAGAAACATCACCTTGCTCTTAGTAAGGTTTCTCATCATAAAGACTATGTGGAACAGAGAACACTCCCTTATCAAACTGGAGTATGAGATATTATAATTGGAGATATTTTTACTATGGAAGCCAAGGAAAACCATGCTTGTCCTACTGAAAGGCTCCCAGGACAGGTGGTAAGAGTCAGTCATATTTAAAATTCCTGCATGTGAAAACCTGCAGACCTGAGATATACAGAAGTGATGGAAGGAGTGAGAAGCGATGGGAGGAAAAGTTAACCCCTGGTCACTGTCGTTTAAAAGTGAAAAACTGGCAGGACATATCACACTGAGCATTACATGGGCAGTACGAGCATTTCTGATCAAGACAAAACATATGAACCCTGGGAAGAGGCCTTCCCCACTTCCTGTCCCACTCACTCATCTACATCCCTTCACTCCTTCCCCTGCAATTCTACAGCTAACTCTGGGAAAGTAATCCATGTTAAACTAAGCACACCTCACACACATGGACATGGACATGCTAAACTGACCCTGATCATTTCTCCATTTATCATGTTGGTGACCTTCTGATCCAGGAGAGAAGAGAGCAATAGGCTAAGGTCTAGCACCTGGAAGGAAAGGAGAAAGGAGGCAAACTCTTCTTGCCAATTTGATTTGCAGTTGCGTTTTTCTCCCACTGGCAAAGAGAGTAGGGTTAAAATTACTGACCATGATTAAGGACACATTGGATTTTAAATCCCTAGATACCTACTGTATTTCAAACAAATAAGTTAATTATGGGCCAACGGATAGGGGAAATGCCAGAACCTAAGAATAAAAGGGAAAACATTTGAAGCTTAATGAAATTACTTCATTTAATTGTTCCTTTCATTCAGCTATTCACATATCTAGAGAAAACCTACACATCTTAATGGTATGAGGACACACTGCAGCATTTACCATGCGTTTAGAATGATTCTTGCACTTGGTAGCCTGGCAGGTTGTTGTCTGAAACACCAAACTCCTTCCCCCCTTTCTTTCCCTGTACATTTCTCTGCTCATGTGAGACCATACCTGGAGTATTACATCCAGTTCTGGGGTCCTCAGGACAAGAAACACGTGTTACAGAGGGGGTCCACAGGAGCGTCACAAAAGTCAGAGGGTTGGAATATCTTCTTTATGAAGACATAGTTGGCATTTTTTAGCCTAGAGACAGCTCCAGGGAGACATTATTGTAGCCTCTTGATATCATGGAATATGCAGAGTTAGAAGGAACTATCAGGATCATCAAGTTGAACTCCTGGCCCTGCACAGGACCCTCCCCAAGAGCTACACCATTTGTCCGAGAGCATCACACAAACGTTCCTTGAGCTCCGTCAGGTTTATAAGAATAATGGAGCTTTTTTGCCAAGGGTTGTAATAGCAGGACAGGGGGCAATAATTTTAAACAGAAGGAGGATAGGTTTAGTCTGGACATAAGGAAGAACTTTTTCATGATGAGAGTGGCAAGTCACTGGAAGAAGTTACACAGAGAAGTTGTGGAGCCCCCCCACTGGAAACTCAATGATCTTGGAGGTCTTTTCCAACCCAATCTATTCTATGATTCTATGATTCTATGAAATGTTCAAGGTCAAGTTGGATGTGGCTTTGCTCAAGATGATCGAGTGAAAGATATCCCTGCCCATGACAGGAGAGTGAACTGGAATATCTTTAAAGGTCCCTTCAAGGCCAAACCCTTCTATGATTCCAATATGTTTTCCAGTTTCAAAAGCAGAGTTAATTGCCCTTATGGGATAAGCAGAAAAATGCGTACAATTTGCTCTTATGTTGTGTGTTTTGGTGAATGCTACCAGAAAACTGTCTGTTATCTACCAGTACTTCACTTGATCTTACCATTCTCATGGCACATAGAACAACTCAGAGATTGGTTCAGAAATCAGTGTTATGCAGTATAACTTCTTGATCCTAACTGCCACCCTAGTTACTCACGCTGTGTTCTTTCAGAGTAATCAGAAGGTGTTTAACTTAAAACATGAGACCCAGTTTCAAATGAAAACTTGGATTAACATAACCACAGGCCATACAGAGTCTGAAATCATCCTAAGAACTTGTTTGACCACCAACTATTTGGTCCCAAAAACTTTCTCTCCTATCCTGAAATTGCTCAAACAATAACCAAGACCAGAGGTGAATGCAGGCGTTTTAGTCATATGCTGTCCCATAGCTCAAGTTGAATAGCAGTGCATAAACAACAGTATTTCTAAACCCTCATCATTAAACAAAGGTTTAGAGAACACAGAAGTGGGCAAGCTATTATTAGAAGCCCACTTTCAAAGATTTGGCTTATCACAGACATCACTGCTTTATTTTAATCTAACGACTTTGACAAGTGCTACCTAATTCCAGCAGGCAGAAGAGCCACACAAACCCTTCAGTAACAGCTCCTCCACACAAACTGTTTTTGTTTCTCATATTGCCTGCTTTGGAAAATTTTAATTAAAAGATTTATCATATTTAAATCAAATATAATAATTATGAAATATAATAGGCTACACATTCATGAGACAAGTGCTAGTATTATGCAGTTTTATAGCACTAAATTAAGAAGCCAGTAAATTACAGGAACTTTCAGCCAAGTCAAATGATCCGACTGTGCCTGATTAGTCAAGGACCTATGTTAAGAACAAAAGAAGAATGGTATCTGAATGTTAGACTTAAATTAGCAAGTTGCTGCTTTCTCTTGCATAGCAACAAAACATGACAGCATTACAAGGCAAATACCAGTCTGTGCATTATTAGCTCACAAGAATCATTCCAGTCAGATCCCTAGTGCATGGGATAATTCTGCATTGTAGAACACACATAGGAACATACATGGCTGGAAAGCTAGAAGAACCCCCAAGTCACTGTAATCATTTAGAGCAAAACAGAGTTCACAGTTTCCATGTTTTATATTCTTCTTACCCACCAGAAAACCTTTTTCAAATGCAACTGTTTCTATTTGCTTACTGAATAAATTCTGGTAGTGGACCACAGTACAGATTTTCTATGCTATATATCAATTATACTGGCTGCCATTCACATAGAAGATTTAAGACCGCAACTTTTTATGAGCCAGTATTCCGTCCAATAGATTTATTGCCACATGCCAAGTTTGACATTTTGGAGAAGGAAAAAAAGTTACTGGTTCCAACCACCTAAAGAAATATCTACAAATGATGCTTTTAAGATCTTGATCTGATACCAGATCTCCTGACATAATTTAGTTTTTCACCATTTATAACAGATCTAATTAAGTACAGATTCTACTGCCACAAAGACATGGGGGAAAAGAGTTGGAATGTAACTGTCAGATTAAGAAAGATTCAGCATTGTGTGAAAGTAAAAGTATCCACCAGTAAAGGAAACTTGACATCAGTATCTGAATTTCCAGTGCAGAACTGTTTCATACAGGCTATGCCAAACAAATAGGCTATGATGACTCATTCAAATTAGAGCAATCTGAGCACTGCTCTGCTTCACACTCATTAGTCAAGGCCAGATTAACAAGAATTTAGTATTTGAAGAGTTTCCACATTACTATCAGACAGCCAGCACAAAGAACAAAAATATTTTTATGAAGTTTCAAACACTGTTTAGTCAACTTATTCAGGTAAATTATTTACAGTTCACATGCTCACTGTAAGCCCATTGACTCCAAATGAGCATCCCTATAACAGCGACAGCAAACAAACTTTAAAATTAATATTATCTGTATAGCATGTGTACATACAATAGAATATGTACAAACACAGAGTGATGGCTGATGTGTGCACCCTTCCTTCAAAGAAAATTGTTACCTAGTACTAGCACTAGTAAAGCTACAACCAAAACAGCTACATCTATATAGTTGGACCCCATGAAGGTATGCAATGCCATTCATAATTTAATTTTAATTTTGAATTTTACTGATCCTATAAAAATTACCCTTTTCTGCACCTTTTTTAAGTTGTCTCTTATTTGCCAAGACAGAGACAACGGGGGCTAAAACCACACACAACATTCAAGACCAGGATATGTAATAAGATGCACAGAAAAGTAAATAGAAAATCTGCTTATCCCTTTCCTTTTGATTCTACTGTTCCCTTTGCTTTCTTATTGACACCGTATCAACCTTTTCAGGGAACCCACAGTAACAGGCAAAACTTTTTCAGAGTAGGAAGGCATCCACCTCTTCATATTGAATTCCAGCTTCTTCCTTTTGTCCGCCTTCTTTGCCTTATTCCTAACACCCCACTTGGCTGACCTTGACCCCTACCATCACATTTAATCTACCAGGGTCCCCTGAGGGGATCTGAGGGACCAACTTGACTTGCAACACTTCTCCCCATTTCATATACTCATGTCTACCTATTGTATTCTTTAGTATCTACTAAGAAGTCTCATATGCAGGATTAGCCTCATTTCTGTAGTTCTCTTGATCTTTCTGTCCAGCATACTTTTATGAAGTTGTGTTTAGCTGCAGCCTCCAGCTTTTCTGGAACAAAACCCGCTTGTGCATTAGGTTTCAATACAACACTGATTTTACATCTTGGTACTAGATTTCCACCTCAACCTTTCTACCTGTCCAGCTGTCCAACTTATACAACTGTTACAGTCTATAAATTGTAGAAAGAGTTAGGTAAAATAAATTATTTGTATTTCAAGAACTAAGGGAAGAGACAAGAGACACATTCACATCAAAAAATGTAACAACAATTGGCACAAGGAGCAGTACAGACTTATATTCCAGAGTAGTATCACAATTACAAACTTCTCGTAGTACTTGCTTGTTCGTTACGGAACATCGGAAACACAGTGACTCCAGTTCTCTAACCACTTGCTAGGAGGGTAAGGAACAAGCTGGGCTAAACTGAAGAAAGTGATGCTGTTCCACAAAATCCCAGCAGCAGCAGCCCACACTAATCCTATTATCAACATCTTGACAAAAATCAAATGAACAAGAGTACAATTATTTTAATTGTTTCCTTTTGCACACAAGAAATGTCAAAAGCTATTAGACCAAATCTATTTACAAAACATTTACTGAATTCATAAGATTTTGTACTCACATAAAACATCAGACGGTACAGCTACCACAGTCTTAGCCCTTGATAGGAGGCCTGATACAGTCTTTCAACCAGAATAAATTTCTGCTTATTAATATAATTCTGTGGGACAGCAGTTAGCTCATTTCAAACACTTTGCCTAGGCTGGGATTTTAGAAGGCTATGCTATTTACTGGGTTATCATGGAGGCATTCAAACTGCTTTCCCCACCTCTCCTCAGTCACTCACCCCAGCCTTGGGCACGTCTTTCTGGAGGAGCTGCACTGTTCACCCCAACCTACCCAGCAGCAGGTCTGACACAGTGGTTACAGTGCTTTCTTACTTTGTTCATAGAACCTCACATAGATATAAGGATTGCCTATGTAGAAATATAAAAATATAGAAATATACAAAGTTAACAACTTCAGCAGTTCACCTGGAAGGACAGAGGCCTTGAAATAGCACCTGAAAAAGCAAGACTGGCTATTAAGCATTTAAGTGCTTCTAGCCCAAACTACTATACTCATTCTACCCACGTCACATGTGATCTGCTCTTTTTAACAGAGCATTGCAGGTGTGAACATGCAAATTGGGAAGTATCCAAGTACCCTTCGCAATGCATTCAATGCTGTGATGGCATTAAATTTAGGACCTCAAGTATGTGCTTTGGGTGTGTAAATATTTAGCTAAAAAGATTTTAAAATCATAATGGATGACAACTATAGAAAAACACGCACCGTTAAGTATTTAACCTTCAGAAAAAGAAGCTGCAGACAAAAAGACAACATCCTGTCATCCAGGTATGTGCCATCCAAATTCAATTTGTTACCTCTTATACTAACTCGGATAATTTGGGACCTATTGAATTGTATATAAGACATACTCTAGAGAAAACTAACTTACCCACCAAGTACTGCCACCATCAAGGTTTTTGTTATTTATGAGGTAAGGTCCCTATGCAATATGTATATGTCATTATGTCCGTATTTATTAACTTAGATCTTGCTGTGGTTTTTAATGACCATGTAAGAGGAAGAGCAGAATATTTTCAAATAGTCAAAGCACAGGAAACTGGACTTATTTTTCCTTTTCTTTTGTGATACTAAGAACTGCTATTAGATCTGTTTCATGTTATCTAGACAAGAGGAAGCACTCCCACAGACCATCAATGCCACTGAAGACAAGCAAAAAATTTTGCATCAGAAAAATCTAATTCCTGCCCAGGTCCTCTAATTGCACACTGAACATACCGAAGCAGCAGACCTTTTTTGGGCATCTCCTTCCTCTATACCCAGTGAACATGTCACCCCCTTAAGACATCTCCACAGAAACACCAAGTTGACCTGTAAGCTCTGACAGCGTATCAAAAAAAACCACAAAAGAAAACAACTCCAAACCCAACCATTGTTCTAAGTTTGAGAATTTTTATTGGCTAAACATCTATTGTGCACGGTGTGCTGCTAACACGTTCTCTGGGACAGCATCACAAACAACTCAGGCTGGTTCAGCCCCCAGTGATCTGTTCTGCCGCCTGCTACCAAATTCATTAACCAAACGTGTTGACAACCTGAGATACCCTACTATGTGTCAGTGCCAAATGGATACTCCTACAGCAACTCTCATGTCTAACTGGCCCAAACCTAAACGTTAACATTTTTTGCTGCACAGGTATCCTTGTTTTATCACTTGGCACAGGGTGGTTAGAACAGAAAAGCTTTAGAGGTATTTTCATTTGAGATATATATAGAAGCTCCAAAACCAAGATCAAACTTTAAGACCAAAGAAAAAAAATCAGTAGAGAGAAATAGATTCACTTGGAGACAAGATAAACTCTTCTTCAATTTCAAAGGAAACGTCATAGTAGCCTGTTCCTTATACAGGGGACCCCAGTGTGTGTCTCTCAGAGCTCACACACTATACACTAGCACAAAAAATAAACTACATGCCTATTTTTCAATGAGGAGGCATTTTCAAAGACTATCATTATACCTGTTTCCTTGGTATAATTGAACAAATTAAGATTTAGAAAATAGAGTGATCTCTTAATATTTATCAAGATCATTTAAGGAAATTACAGACATGTAATTTTGCAAGTACTTTTAACAAACTGCAATTATTAACAATTGTACAGCCTGCAGCACATAAATGACTTTTTTTCTTTGCAGTCATTACTGATGGGGAACATTATACCTTCAAAGTTAAAATACCTAATTATACTAGTTTTATAGCAGTTTTAACAGTATTCTTCTAGTAGACAGGGAGAAGAGTAGTGCATATAAACTTACAGGGAAACTGGCAAAGGAAAGAGTTCAGTAAGATTAAAGAGAGATTAAGCTTGTTTTGAACGAGTTATTGATAGATATGAATAATTTTTGGATTGGCTGAATAAAAATGAGATTGCTTACTCATTACTTCATAGCCTAGGTAGACAGATACAGACCTTAAGAGAGCTGAAGATACCATGTGTTTTGCTTTTGAGAAAAGCTACTTAGAAGTAACCTGGAAAATAAACCTGAGAAATAAATGCAATTTAGTGGAATCAGAAAGAGTTAAGACACTTCAAAAACAGGGAACTGGTATAGAGTATTCTGCCAGGAAAATTTTTCTACGTGTTACTCGTACCTGTATAAAGCAGACTCGTGATTTCATGGAGATCCATGTACTAATCCTAGATATTTTTTCATTTCTTCATTTGCACTGACATTTTGGTCAGTATGAAAACATCAGTGAGCACTCTCAGAATTAAGGCTTGGAACATATTCAGACCTGGCCAAGTGTCATACACAAAGGTGAAAAAAATTAATAATTGGAAATAACCTTAGCACTGTCTTGTGTTTAAAATTATAGTGTAAGAGTTGCAATTGCTCTAAATTAGGGCAAACAAAGGGAAGACCACAGGTGAATAAGATCATCGTGCAGCTACTGAAATTTGTTGCAGCATAAGAAACAAAAGATTAGTATATCAAGGTGCTACCTAGAATCAATACTCAGTGTCTTTATAGCTACACAGAAAATATTTTCCTCCAGGGAAATCCAGAGTGATGCTATTACACAATCTATTACTTAGGTTTTAAGTCTGAAATAATTTAAAAATACCTGAAATTTATCAGAATATTAATTAGAACAATGCAGATAAGTTATCAAAGTTATTTCTCATGAAGTCACCTACAACCGAAATATTTCTTAAACAGCATATCCTTTCCTGCAGGTTCAAAGCCACTGTTTTAATCTCTTGTGCATGTATACAATCTTCAGGGTAGAAAAGAATTTTCATCAGCCCCATGCAATTCCATAGATACTTAAAGCTTATGAAACATGAAGGTTGATGTATATCCTTTTGATTCTTTGTATGGGACATTTATATGACTTTCAGCAACTAACCTATGCAGCAAATAAGCTGATTTAGCTTATTTGATTTAAATTCAGAATTTCAGGCCTACTGTTTTTCTTTTTCCTAAAACTTCCTCTTTGCATTTCTTCCTGTAGCACAGAAATGTCTGAACATCCTTTAACAGTAGTATTTTGTGCACCTGCTTTAAACTACTCTCTCAAAACAGAGATCTGTAACATATTAATTAAGAAGGAAGTACATATTCCCAAAGGCAAACAAAAAATTGAGAAAAAGTTGTGTTTAAGAGCAAAGAAGAGGAAGGGATTTCATCTTAAGGTTTCTGACCTTTAAGACCTGTTCATATTGCAGTTCATTTGAGTCATCTACACTCGCTGAAATAAAGTTATGGGTTGACCTCAAATGACAGAAAGTTGATGAGCTATGCTGCATTGCCAGTGGCCTCTGTGACTGCTTAAGGTAGCCCTTTATGGTGACCACACATTTTCTGCTCATGACACAAGACAAAGTTCGGTTCAACCCTTGCAGATCAGTGCTTGTTATGCAACACATGATCAAGCAGTATATTCAGCCTGAAGAAGCCGTATGCTTGCTAAAGCTCCCTGCAGATCTCAAAGCAACTGTTGGTGTCTTAAGAAAAATCACATATCTGAAAAAAACACAATGGATCTGATTTCATGCTCCAGGTTTCATGTGTTAAAATGTATTGTTCTCCCAAGCCTTCCATTTTTAAACTTGTAACTCAGGTTCAGAACAGCATTTAAGAAAACTAAAAGCAAGCAGAAGATAAACCTTCTTGGAATGCATAATAAAGGACCTCATAAAGTTTCTAGTGGGAAAAATGAGATAGCAGACTCCTTCAAAGAGAAAGGTAGAAAAATAGAATTGGGCTGAAGGTTCCCTGAAGGTCTTCATTCCAAATCCCACTTAAAAAAAAAAATCAAAGCTTTTTTAGAAAGGCCAAAAGACAACAAACAACAAGGGCACAAGTCTGCATTCCTCTGCAGTGAGATCCCAGGAAATTATCACTACTATTTTCAAAATTAATGTAATTTCCTCAAAAATATGTTCCACAATCATCATCTTAAACCAATGCTCCACACAGCTAAAATTTTGCAATAAACCTTTGAAATATATATACAACATGTTTAAATTATTTTCCTTTTAGAATTTCAAAATATTGACAATTTTAAAATATTGACCAACAGGTTTCCTTTCCTTTTACTTTGCCCCCAGGGGGACCACGTGGTGCTCAGCACAGGGGCTACTGAACACTGTTCTGTCCTTGTCCCAGGGTGCTGAGTTATCCATCTGTCTTTGGTGGTTAAAACACATTTTCTCTGTATTGTTGTATTTATTCTAATCTTTTTAGTAAATTGTAACTCTGACTTGTAATCTCTATTGAGTTGGGTTCATTTCTCCCACTGCTTTACTTTTAAACCAACACAATTTCCAAGCCCTTATTTTAAAACTGTTCCTTCTGTGGGTAAAGCTGACTCATTTGGGTGCACCTGGTGCTTTCTAAGGTGTGGAAAGGGGACCACCAACCTCCAGGGACTTCTCTGTTAAGGTTTCCATGTTTGTCCCCCAAATCTCGGATCTATCTTTCTAGCGGTAGGGATAGGGTACCCCCTCTTGTTCCGTGTTGCTGCTTCCTGCTAGGGCTGGTCCCTGAGAGCTGCCAGAGCAGACAAGGCATCCCATATCTTGTAAGATCCAGTGGAGTAGTAGGGTCAAGCTGAGCTTGTGCCTCATTACCCATTGTCCCTGTGGGAGGAGCAGGAAGGGGACAGAGCAGGGCTGGCTGCCTCTGCTGTCACAGAGTCTGTGTCTGTAGCCCCACATGTAGCACATCTGTGTCTGACCCAGGCAGGAGAAGGCACAGCAGCCCCCAAACTGGACATGCTACCCCTCTTCTTTGAACTTCAGTCCTTGTAGTCAAAATCTCCCAAAGTAGGAGAGAGGAGGGGATGCTTCAAGGTAAGATTGCCAATAAACCAAAAGTATTGGTAAGAAGCAAGGCTTTAAGGACTCTACCATGCTGTTGTAGGCTAGCCTTCCACCTGTGGTCTTTGGTGACTTTTCATTTATTCACAGTCTTGCAGATGGTAATTACGGGTTTGCGAGGAGCTTTATCAGAATGCTACACATGTAGACACTGATGGCTTCATGCATACAAAGTGCACCAATACCTAGAGAAGCTCGTGAAGTGTTTTTTGTATCAGCAACTGCTTAGCATGGCATATTGGTGCTGTGCTGCAATCTAACTGCTTTCCATTATATTAAGTGCACAATATGGTAAAACCTCACCCCATGGCTCCAACTGAAAATAACTGCTTTTCACATCTCATCTGTGGGCTGTTTTTTGCTTGGTCCCACACTTGTCCCTCTCCCATCCCTTCTGTCTCTTTAAAATGTGTTTAGCTCTCCATGGCTATGGAGGTAGAGTGACAAAACACAGGCTGAATTTTATGCAAGTTTTCTGAAAGCTTTCAGGTCACAAGCTATGGATGTTTTTTAAGCAGTTAGTCTACTCGTGATGCCAGCAGTAGGACAGTCTGCACAACTAATTATATGCGATATCACCTGTAAGTAGCGATGTAAGGAGATTTTTAAGAGCAAGGAAGTTTGAAGCATTTCTTGGTAACTCCCTTTGACAGCTGGTATCTGTTGTGTGCTGTTTTTTTTAATTTATGGGTTTCTGAATCTTGCTAATTAAATCAGGGTAGGAAATTACCTTGGTTCAAAGGTTACATTTTGTTAGGTACAAACAAAATGTTTGATAGGTACAGTCTCTCTAATTCCTTATTTTGCAATAATTAAAAAGATCTTAATGAGGTTTAACTTGAAAATTATTGTTGAAGATATACCTCTTTTCTTTCTTTCTGCAATGAAATTGCCATGTTATCAAGTAAAGAAGATGCAAACCTCATGGAGTTCGACGAGGCCAAGTGCAAGGTCCTGCACCTGGGTTGGGGCAACCCCAAGCACAAGTACAGGCTGGGCTGTGGGGGTGTTTGTGAATGAAAAGCTCAACCTAAGTCGGCAATGTGCACTTGCAGCCCAGCCAGCCAACAGCCTCCTGGGCTGCATGAAAAGCAGGGTGGGCAGCGAGTGGAGGGAGGTGATTCTCCCACTCTACACTGCTCTTGTGAACCTCACCTGGAGTATTGCACCTAGCTTTGCGGTCCCCGGCACAAGAAAGACATGGACCTGTTAGGATGAGTCCAGATGAGAGCGATGAAGATGATCAGAGGGCTGGAACACCTCTTCTATGAGTTTAGGCTGAGAGAATTGGTGTTGCTCAGCCTGGAGAAGCGAAGGGTCCAAGGAGACCTTATAGCACCTTCCAGTACCTAAACAGGCATACAAGGGAGCTGGAAGAGGACTTTTTACAAAGGCATGTAGAGTTATAGGGCAAGGGGGAACAGCCTTAAGCTGAAGGATGATAGGTTTTGCTAAGATATCGGGAATAGATTCTTTACTGTGAGGGTAGTGACACACTAGAACAGGTTACCCAGAGAGGTTGTGGACTACTCATCCCTGGGAGTGTTTGAGACCAGGCTGGAGAGGGCTCTGAGTGACCTGATCTGGTGAATGGCATTCCTGCCCCTGGCAGAAGGGTGAGGTCCCTTCCATCCCAAATGGTTCTATGATTCTGTAATTCTATGAAATACAAAATGCACAATTTCTTAAGTGTAGTTTGAATACACCATGCAAGAGCAGATGGTTCTAACAGGTTTTAATACCCTATAGTCTAAAATTTCATCTAAAGCCCCAAATTGTTAATTCCATAAGTGACTTTTCTTATCCTTATTAATTTATACATGCATATTATTTGACACATGCTGATCTATGCATATGAAAAGATCGGTAAAGAGACATGACCAAGCTCAGCATTCTCCTTCCCCTGCATTAGAAATTAGTACATTAGAATAAGCCAAAATTAATAGAATAGCCTGGTCATCAAATTGCAGAGCTGAATAGCCCTGAGATGTAGAGAAATGCATGACATCTATGTCAATTTAAAAAAAACGCAGCAGAGATATGATATTACTGACAGATTTGCAATTCACACAATTTTGCTTGAACAAGGACAGGAGTAAAGCCAGTTTGTGCACCCAGTGGAAGCACAATATATTACTTGCAAATTTCAGAGGCTTTATGTACCTTTTCAAACGCAGCAGATCCATTAGATCTACCAGTAACACCCATCAGAGAAGCCCAAGACTGCTGAATTTAATCCCTTTCACTTATGTTAGTTTGTAAACACTTCAGCCAAGGTCACTCTCTCAGTACCTCACTGTTAGTTGTTAAGTGTTTGCTTTAGAAATTTATGACACCTGGGTTTACAGAAGATTTTATGTCAGGAAATATTCTGTTACGCTTTGATTGCAATATTGTAATCATACTGTTTGCGTAGCTGGCATAGTGTTTGTGGCTGGTGCTCATCAGACTAAAATTTTCCAAAAGAGGGTTAAAGGCTTAAGAAGTTTTAAATTTAAAATCTCAGTTAGGTGAAAGCATGTGTTTGTCAAATAAGTAGACTTTACTAGCTATAAGAAAAACCACAGCTGCATGTTTTCACAACAGCCCCTTTAACTGTGTTGCCTTTAAGACATTTCATACATTAATTTTGATTTATGTGGCTGCAAGGTAGCTGTTCAAGCATTTTGCAGCATACCATAAAAAAAAAAAAAAAAAAAAAAAGAAAAGATCAATGCACATCTTAAACCCAGTAAGCTGAGATATTACAAATGAAAATCACTTGCTACTTATAGAATTGTTAAAGATCAGCTTGCATGTACCTTCTTACTGACAAACAACTTTGAAATGTCATCAGCAGCTTAAGTTTGTTTTCCTTCTTCCATAGTGATTGCTTTTTTGTGAGAAAAGGGAAAGACGCAAGAATCCAAAGCAAGTTAATTTCCTTTTCTGTCCTAGCATTTTTTTCATTGTTATTGTTGTTAATATCTCAAAAGAATGGAAACTTACCTATTTTTAACAATTGCACTGCTATGAACCACCTACATTTTCTTGCCTGTGGAGAGGACTTGCATGTACAAATGCCATCTCACTTAAACTGCATTGATGTGCCTCCCCAGCTGCAAGTGAGAGTCAACATTTTTAATAAAGCAAATGGGCATCCTGCTTTTCTAAAGCTGACCAGAGATACGAGAGGGAGGACTTGGCAGCAAGAGCTGAATGTGCTTGGGGAGTAGACTGAGACTCCCACTCTCACTTCGGGATATATTTTGTTTCATTGGGACTGTGGCAACTTGCTCTCTCCTTGTTCCTCACAATTGGCAGCAATCTTTTAAATTATCCACTTTTTTCCTTATTTTTATTCCCCAGCTAGAAGAGTTCACTGATCCCAGTGTATGCAGTCACGGCTGCTTCAGCCAGCACAGCCTCACATGGAAAAGGAAAATCTCAGAGACACCTTCATCTTCTACTCATAGTCCATGCCTAAAGCAAGTTAAACTGGCCAGATCATGGATAAGTATAAACTAGGAAGTGCTCTTGAGTAAATAACATCCTCATAGCCCATTCCAGAATGGAGAACCAGAGGACTGACAAGGAGTGGTGGTTTGCAGGCATCCCCAATAAAAAACAGCACTCTTCTGCAGCAGCAAAGGGGAAGCCTTTCACTACTGTTGCTCCTACTGGGGGGAGGAGGAAAGGGGGGGGAGGGGCTGTAATGTCTTTCAACTTCTCCTAAATCCATTTTCATCTAGGAGTTTACCAGCTTTGGATACGTCTATCCACAAGTAAAAAATGAGCCACCTTTGTCATTTCCATCACAGACCAGCTGTAACTGAATCAGAGCTCAAAAGCTACAGAAAAAATAAGTGAAGAACAAGTGCTTTTGTAGGTGGTCTTAAGTGGTGCTCTACAATTACTCCAGTCTTCAAAGTACTGCAGCTTTGATTTGAATTTCTCTACATTTAGAGGAGCTTTCTATAATACTAATAACTGAGATCTTAAAAATTACTCAGTAGAGCTTTTCATTTCCTCATTTAAATGCAGTCTACTGTAAAAAGCATTAAGAATGAGTTATGCTTCCCATCAAAAAATTAATATTTTTTGCTGACAGACTTTTGTTCCCATTCTTACAAAGCAAGGTGGTAGTTAAGCCCTTTCAGTAATACAGCAAAACCAGGTTTCTGGGCTGTTAATAGCATTTTTTCTTCAGAGTGACAGGATATAGGCAGTTCAGGTAGTACTAAGCAAACATATACAACAGCATTATCAATCCCCTTTTCTTCCCTTAAAAAAAAAAAAAATTAAAGCTCTAAATCTGTTAGCTCTGACTACTACCAGCTGCAGGTATAGTACTGTGAAAGGAAATATTAGTTGCACAGCTTTAATGATTTATATTTTATAGATCCAGCACTGTGTAGAAAATTATTACAGACTTTGGGAGTCTCAATGTACTGCGCTGGAGGGCAGTGAGACAGAAATTGATACCAATGATAATCTTTCCCGGCTGAATCTTGAAATTCCTATTCTTTGGAAAAAAAATTGTTGGGGTCCAGTGCCTCTGAAAGGAAAAATTAACATTTGACATTTCATTAGGCATGAGAATTTTATTTTTTTTTAATACAAAAAAGGCTTTTAATACTTTGGGTTCACATTTTGGCAAGTACTATTTGGTTATGTATCAAAACCCAAGCTACTGATAGTCTGAATATCTCAGAGAATTTAAAACTTTTAATTAGGGCGCCTTCATACTTAGGCAAACTCAAAAGTATGGGTGCCTGAATATCTTTAAATTCTGGTAAAAATAGTAAATCTTCTGTAAAAAGGGCTAGCAGTACCAAATATTTTCCCCCAAAGCTCTGTTCCAGTTGACACTAGGACCAAGAGGAATTCTGTTGTAACCCTCATCTCTTTTCCAAGAGCCACGGTAAAGCAGAGACAAGCACTGAACAGCCAGGCAGTATACTCGCCATCCAGCAAAGGGGGGCAACATACGTGTACTGTATGTTCTGCTTACTGAGAGAAAAGCAGGAAGTTCCAACCCAAGGCTTGGTGGTGATGTGCATGGTTTGATCTACACATCTGAATGAGCATTTTCTTGTGCACAATGAAGTAAACTTCTTGTCTGCTTTCCCCTATCAGCTCAGTCTCTCCTTTTCCAGGTTTCAAATTCAAGATGCTTGCTTTCTTGTCAAAGCTTAATTAGATCCTCTCTGTTGGTGAGGAGCTCAGGAAGTGTAGCAGATATTAATAAGAAATCCCTGGAATACCAGGTAAGCTGTGGAGTCTGAATTTTCAGAACAAACCAAATTTCAAATGAACCAACTTAGGGTTAACACTGGCAGTTTGCACCTTCTTTTCCCACTCTCAGCTGTATATTCTTTTAAATAGGGCATCTACTGAAATAGCTCAAGACTAAAGTTACCATTGAAACCATGAGGGACTGAGGGAAACTGAATACCCATGTGTATTTTGGAACGTTATCTGACAAGATGATTGCAATTTGTTCAGTTCTTCAGATGCAACTTTTACTGATGAAGTAGAGAACAAATGCAGAAAAGATTATCACTTCTCATTTCCCAGCCTCGAACAACAAGCAAGTCTATTGAAAAAACACACTATACTAGTCTTTTATTCTTTCCAAGTCACAGACACTCTTTAAAGAAGCTCATTTTTAACCTAGTCAACACAAACACAAAACTGCAGAAAAGGTGCAAAAAACCAGGCTTCAGTGATGCACTAGTTCACTTATACAAAGGAAAGATTTTTTTTTTTCTTGCCTCCACATCCACAGTAAAAGAGAGTCTGGTCTGAACCAGGGGAAATCATCTTCAGTGAAAATAATGTAAGCACAATCAACAGATGTCTTCTTTGTATGGAGCAAGGCAAGGCTGAAGACATCAGCTTAATTAAAGTGCTCAAAAAAGTTACTTGATTTTTTGCTTCAGTCTAATGCTTCCAGGAAATTTTCCAAAGGCCAGCTGTATTAATACTAAGAAGTGTCAGAACAATGTGAACATAGTGGCATTTGGTTCTTCACTATCACCAGAAATCCCCATTTTCTATTCTATTCTATTCTATTCTATTCTATTCTATTCTATTCTATTCTATTCTATTCTATTCTATTCTATTCT
>JAWMRA010000001.1:19428591-19485340 GCA_035584735.1 Pseudotriccus pelzelni
TATTCTATTCTATTCTATTCTATTCTATTCTATTCTATTCTATTCTATTCTATTCTATTCTATTCTACTCTACTCTATTCTAAATTTATTTAAATTTAATCTTCAATGCAACAAACTGTAAATCTTTTCTTCTAATATAAAGCTAATCCCAGGAGCATATCTTCAAGTAAATATTGATTACATTTCCCCATTAACAAGGTGGGTAAAGGCTATGCAGAATGCCAATATGATCAATCACTTGTAAGTTCTCAGTTAAAAAATTAAGGTTGCTTCAGTAAGTGAAGAAAGCAGATCCAGTTATTTTGTTTAATTTTTGTCAAATGAGTTACTCATTACTGTTTTCCATAAAATAAATATTTTTTCCTTTTTTTACTACAACTTAAGGACTTCAAATTTTGTTTTTATGTAGTATTACAGAACTCGCATAAATTAGGAATGGTCAAAAATAAATTGATGGCTAAGAATGTATTAACCATTGCAAGGTTTAATGTTTTTTGAAGTCTGACCAAAAAAAATGGATAGGGCAACCAATCAAGTAGTCAACCAATCAAAACATTTGTTTGAAGGTACTTATTGATGTTATACCATATTTTTATTACCTGTCTGTAAAAGCATTGTCAGTTTAAAAAAACATTAAGATAATTTTCTTACCTTTTGTTGGCTTCTTCAAAGGTAGACTTGCTTTTCTTGTTCTTTATCTGTTGTTTAAATACTTTAATATTTTGATGCTTTAATGCTTGCAAGCAATTCTTACCAGCTACAAAGGCTGTTAGTGTTTTAAAGTGCCAAATAAGTAAGCATGTCAGAGAAAAATGTAGAATCACAGACATGTGAACACTTCAAGTAACACAAATAATGGCCTGTGTTACTGAACCCTCATCTCTTTTCTAAAGGCTGCTAGCACCCTTCCAATTTTTACTGCATTACAATCTAAGTACTGCTGGTTGAATCTAATTTCGCTTTTCATTTTCATTCCTCAGTCCTAGCATGGCACATCAAATAGAAAAATGAGTTCCTATGTGTCTTTTCTCTCAGACTTGACAGCTCAATATGTGGGGTTAGCCTTAAGGTAATGTTATAATCACCAGGAGGTTCCTCCTGCTGCCACCACCCTGCACAGCTCCCAAACCCATTTAGCACACCCCACCTGCACACCCTTTCTGTGTCCTGTGTTTGGCAATGCCAGAAGAAATGTTTCTTCTTGTAACAGTCCAGCCTTTTGCAACACAACAACAACCTGCTCACAACAGAAATCACTCCCAGCTCAGCACAGTCTGGGCAGTGACAGGACCTGGATGTGAGCACAGAAGGTACAGATGAAGCCACAGCAGTTGCCTCATTTTCTCTCTTAGTTGAAAGATATCCTTTGCTTCAGCAGGTCTGTAGACAGACATGGAATTAAAAAAAGTCTTTCTGAAATTACTCATTTTAGAACTTTTCAACTTCCTCTCAACTCAAATAAATTTGAATATATGGCCACCCTTCCCTTCATTTCAGTTAGATTAACCAGTTCCCCTCTCTGTTTCAAGGTGCAATGGTTTCTTGGGTCTTGATTGTATATAATGTTTTCTTAAACACGCAAAATTGGTTTTATCCTTTGGCAAAGATACATGTAAAGATATTTTCACTAAGCTAGCACAACAGTCATTAAGAAATCCCAAGTTTTTATTTAAATTCTGTCTCTCAACCTCCAAGTCAACATTTAAAAGAACATGAGGTTTATTTCATTATTATTACAGAGGTTATAAATCCACAGTTCAACTATTAAGCCACTTCTAATTTGAAATAGTGGAGGTTAATCAACAGAAGTGGTAGCACTAACTTCCAACAACAAACTGGCTGTATGGCAAGAAAAACTAAGTGAACTGTCTTATTCAGTCTATCCACCATGAGCATTTATAAACACATTTACTTTAAGCAGTATGCAAGAAATGCGTCAAATTCAACATATTTAGAGCCTGCTCTGTGCTGCAGACTAAACCCTAGACATTGCATTGCAATGCTATTGGAAACTCCCAGGGAGAGGATATTACTTGGATGTTTAACGAAGCGGTCCTTCTACATAGTCTTTAACTGTAATACTCAGTATTGCCAAGTTCCAAGTCTGTAGTTCTGCTGCAGACTAGTATTTTTACTAACAAGGGGTCATCCTGCCAATCAATGCTACCCACTGCTTGAGCTGCAGCTTCCCTTCACAAACCTATGAAACAATGTGCATCCCTCCAACTTGGCACTCTCAGCTGCTGGAAATTACTACTGAGTGAATCTGTCACAAAAAAAGCCTTCCAAGGCTGAGCTAGACTTACTATGAAAAATCCTATCTACCTTATGTCTGTGATGACTTGATGAAACTTTAGTTCCCACCTGTGTTTTCGCCATCAGTATTCAAGAGATTTCTAGTGAACACAGGATGTCTCACCCTCAGTTCTTCTGCCAATAAAGGTGACAATATATTCAGCTAGCTGGAGTAAGGGGCGGTCTGTCACGTGCAGACATTTGTATATAGGGCATTCTTCTATGGCAAGTGCAATATTCAGTGTTTAAATTTAAGCTTTCAGTATGATTTCAGGCTTTGTCAAGTACAAGACAGAACCACAAAAAGAATGACTGAGTGCTATCCATGTGGTTTTGAAACGGAAATAGAATCACAATTGAAAGTGCCAAGCAATATTTGTCTACAGCCAGAGATACCTCAGCCACAGCTAAGTAGGTCTTGCCAGGGTCCTTGAAAATAGGCCACTTTGGCTCTAACAATCTGAAAGGGAAATCCAGATTAATATAAACCTTTTTATCACTCTGTTCACAGTGAGTATAAATTCACAGTTTTTCAGCTTTTGTATTTATAGCACACAGGACTTTAACCACAAGAAGCAACTTCCGTTTCTGCAAAGGTGTCTGAACTGTGATGCTTCTGTTATCTGAGCAAGAGTTCCTAACTTTGATAGCCTTTGAATCCTAAAATACTCTCAGTATGCTGCTCCAATGATTAAAATATAACAGTTATCAATCTGACATGACAAAGAAATAGAAGTGATAGAGGACTGACCATTTGGCCTAGAAATCCAGTTAGGGTATCATTTTAATGTTTTTGATAGTATTCAGAGGTGCTCTTCTTTTTCATCTAAGGATATGAAGGACTCTGAGTACTAAAACACAAGCGGTTATGACAATGGCATGGCAAGTCATCTCTCCAATCCAGCAACACAGATCATGTATTTAAAGTGCCCAGCAAAGGTGACATACTGAGGGATGGTCAAGGGCTACATTTTGTCCAGTGGCCAATTGTCTTGCAAGTTTTGAGAGAGCCTGCCAGAGGTACTGGGTCTTTTCCACCACATAATACAAAGCACATTTTCACTGGTTTTGTGACAGAAGTGTTTGACACACGGTTCTGAGTTGAGACGTGCTTCAGGTGAACCTACAGCTCATCCTGAAATAAACTGGCATCTTTTTATTAGTTAGTGGTCTGCTTTTCCTGCAGTACAATTAACACACATGCTACCTTTTAGTGGATTCGTAACAACGTCCCCATCACTTCTCCCACGTTTTTGGGTACCAGATTTTGATACATTTCTGACAACCAACATGAGTATAGATAACAGGACATAACACCATCTGTTCAGAACTGATATTTTCTTTCCAAAATCAGTTTATGTTGTGCAGCTGATTCTTGTCATCTGCTATCTCAAAACTTTTAATATTTCACTTCAGCTTTAGCTATGGACACACTCATGAGATGTGTATTTTTGACTGAAGAAGCAGATCAGCAGTAATGACTGGCTGCAGTTCTACATTCAAGAAAAGACAAGTCAATTCCACCTAGCTCAGCCAGTAGCTCTCTGCATCTTTTTTCTGTTGGAGTATTCCCAATCTTGTCTAACCTGATAGAAAAATATAATCTACAAGGTTCTCCTTCACTTCTCTGTTTCATGGCCTCCAAAAAAGAACTTCAGAAGATCATGATTTTCACTCCTCATAAGAAATTACATGTCAAATATTTAACTACCAGCATGTACTCCCTAACCCTTACTATATAAGTTAAATTATTTAAGAGTACATGGCACATATTTATTTTGAACTTCTCCCTTTCCTTCTGATTTTTAAACATTTTGTGTTTATAGGGAGTATAAACTCAGAACTGTGACTCAGTTTTGGTTTGAAGCCTTTGGGCAATGTAAACTCAAAAAATATTTCCTAGCCAGTGTCAGTAATGCATCGGTGCAAGAATAAACAATAACCTGTCTGAGTATGTTGATTATTCGGATAGGCTAGTATAATACTTTTCTCTACCCATATATAGAGTATCTCACCAAGCAAATATCTGTGTCTTAGAAAGAGTAAGATTGAAAAAAAAAATATATTGTATAGCAAGATTAGTTTGGATAATCGTGCTTAAAACAGAGTGCGACTGCTTGCCATAAAGAGACTGACGCCTTTGGCAGAGCTGGGAGAAAGAGATCCATATTTCCCTAAAGAGCAGGGATTATTAATCCCAAATTCTTGCTCTTTAGACCTTTGGCTATGATCCATACTGCTTTATTCTTACAGCATCAATCTTACCTGGCTGGCAGAAGTGCTGCTGCTCTACAGGCCAAGTTTCAGGGAATTGGTAAAAGGAAACAAGCCATGCCCCCTGACAATGAGGATTTTTCCTGCTACAGTCCTGAGACTGTCCCACAGGCTGTGTGCTATGAGCCTGCCTCCTGCCTTTCCCTAGATTTAGGACAGCACTATTGCCACAATTAGTTTCATCGTCATCATGCTTGGCTGGCATTGTCAAGGAACTTGGAGAACGGATTTCATACATTTCTGGTTTAGGCCATACTGTCCAGACACAGCAGACAGATACCTACAGCTTCATCGCTGCCAGCAATGGACTGCTGGGCTGGCATTTACCGATCAAAAGAAACATCGCCTGAGGAATTTCCTCTGTCCAAAAGATAAAAGGAATACAATACTTTCATGGTAAATTTGTCTGAGCGCATTCGCTTACTACTCTTCAGGCATGAAATAAGAAGCTGTTTGTAGAGATCATATTCCCAAACAAAGTACCCTGTGGGAAGAGCCAGATGCTCAAAGGTAGTTAAGTAACGCATCTTTATCGTAACTGTCACAACATTCCCAACCAGAATACATTTTCACAGCTCCCTACACAAGCTGAACTAACTTCTGCAGCTATTTATCACATATTGGTCAAGCACGTGCAGTCCCCCTCCTCGGGTGTGAATATAAAAAACAAACAAATACACAAAAGTAGAGTTTGCTGCCCATGCAATATGTCGTTCAGTGGGTCACCAAGAGACGACCCTCAAGTGCTGAAGCTGCAGCTGCTGCGAGGATTAGGAAATCTTAAGCAGGGAGTCAACTTCTGGAGGCAGCGTGAATTTCTCTATTACTATATTCCAAAGGCTTTTGAAAGCCTAGGAACTAGTAGGACTCGTATCAATGGCTTTTATACCAAGGTTTAAATAAAGCAAGGTTACTTTTGTGTTGAGTATTTGCAGAAGTTTCAGTACAACTGCGGACTATCTGCTGCCTTTCTAGTGCCAGGTCTCTGCTGGGTACTTTGGCAGTCCCTCTGCAAATCCCATCAGTGAAAAACAGAAGGCTTGGGAAGGATTCTGGGGAAAAAGCACCTGTTACTCTGCCTCACTGTTGTGTCTCAGGGCTTTGCTCCTCCAGTATTTTCACATAAAGCATTAACTTGCTCAGGTTCATAGCCTTTGAACCTCAATGATGAGGCCAAATGCTTGAGTCATTTAAAACCCGCTGAAGAAAGCAGAAACTCAGCTACCTTCTGCCAGCTGGAGAGTTACTTAATTCATTTACACTTCATTTTAGCACACTACATTTTCAGGTAAGCCACATGCAGCAGAGATGACCATGTCATAAATTTGTTTTTCTTTTTTCAGATCCCTTAGATTTTAAAACCTTTTGGTCCCCCAGTTAAATACCCCAAGAACTTGTGAACGGTCATGAGTACCTGTCTTCCAGCCCTCCACCTTACTAAGAGTTCTTGTTTGATTGTTTGCTTTAACGTATCTATATGTGTCAAACAGAAAAATGCCTGTTCGTAGCAAGTGAAATCAAGAATAAAACCCAAATGAGCAGCTCAGCTGCTGAAGTGACTACTGCCTAATGCCATAGCAACCTGACACATGCATTTTAAAGCTTGCATGGAGATCTAAAGAAGGGCTCTTTGAACAGAGCAGTGCTAACTACATTTAGGTACATTTAAACATTTTCCTTATATGTGATCTCTTGGAATATCTGCTCTTACTTTCTTGCTTGAACTTTTTCATGACATCCAGGGGCAGCCTGCGCTTATGCAGCAAGATAGACACAGCACAGTTAGTTTTATAATCTGCCTTTCCTAATTTCCCTCTTTCCAACCTTTCCTAAGTTTCACTCATGTATTTTTCCTTTCATCTTCCTGTGTTTACCTGGGAGATACATGAAACACAGAGACTAGCAGAAGAGGGATGTAGTCCAAACCTCAAGCCTTTAGTTGACCAACAGCAAATACTAGGCCTCTTGGGGTCTAGCTGAGCTCCAGCCTTCCTCAGTCTGTACAGACACACTTCCTATTACTTCCCAACAGCCTCAGTTGTGCTGGCAGCAAAACGCTTATACCTTGCTCAGATGCAATTGTTCTAATATGTAGGACACATCCTTTAGCATAGCTTATGGCATTGGGAAAACAGGAAAAATCAAAACCCTTGTCATAATCACACTACTGTTTAAAATCTCCCAATCACAAAAGCATGTGGTGAGTCTTACCAAACCCAGAGCTTCCCAGTATTTTGACCTCAATTTTAGAAAAACATTTCAAGATTTAGAAAGCCTGTCATATTGATGACATCAAATCTTAGCCCTTCTGTGTACATACAGAAAGCAACTTGTATTGCATTAGGGGAATTTAATCCATCTCAGTTGGTGTAAGCTTATTCAAATGGTTGCAGTTGATATACATTTATCTCCTTCACCTTATCCTACCCCTCCAGAAACTGTGCTTTGCCTCAAAAAACCCACAATACTATTAAAACAAATCCCAAGAGTATAATTTCTAAAATGTGACTACTGAAGACAGATGACCTTTTTGTTAGGAAAAAAACTTAATAGTCCAACCAAATGTTAATAACATTTGGGTCAAACTAAGTACCACTTTTAGTCCTGCAAGCACTAGAATTCCACAGCTGAAAAATCATATTTAAGTTTTGTTACTGCAATACACAGTTTCTGTTTCAATATTTCCATGACCTTTTCTCCAACCTGTAGCAACTCCCCAGACTGCAGGTGTTTGCCATAGTCCAGCTTTTTCTGTTATTTCTGTTCTATTTTTGCCACAATTAATGTAATATAACTTAGATAATTACTCCTCCCTCCGCTCTCCCACATTATGTATTACCTCCTTTGAGGTTAAACTTGCAGATCTGCCAGCACAGATAAGACCAAAAAGAGCGGGCCCAATGCTTCCCATATCACATTTGCTGCACAGGAAGGGCACAAAAATTGTGGACATGAGTTGTAAATCTCCATAATCTACCACTGAATATGTTACCATAAGCAGATCCTCTCACAACAGTCTCTGTTTAAGGTCATCACAAAATCAAGACTGGAGAGTATCTGTGTGTTCTTCAGCATGGACATATTACCTAACAGTGTTATTTTTCAGGACATTTTTGTACATCTGTTTGGTGTAAATTACTGTGTTCTTTCATATAGCAGATAGAAGTAGAGAAACCCAGCATATAAGCCTTTACTTCATTCTTTGTATATATACCTCCATGCCTTGTAGATATTTGGGCACAGTGTTTTTGCAAAATATCCTCTCAAAAGGTTTTTTTTCCTATTTATGTTATATTGTTCCTCTGAATATTAAATGGTTTTCCATCCATAATACTAATATTTGACAAAAAAAAAAAAAAGGCTTAAAACTCAAAGGCAAAAATCTGTAAGTCTCTAGTTTATTGCAATTATTGTATCGCCTTTTGCCTTTAGTAACTCAAAGTGAATTTGTCCCGACTCTCAGTATGGGTGATGGAGGGTGAAGGAAGCAATGCAAACCGCAGGACTACCATCCTACCATGCAGGACTCACAAAGCATGTTTGCAGGTTTTGTTGCAGCAGACCTGGATTTTGTCAACTACATAAGCACAAAAATTAATTCCATCCAGCACTGATTAACATTAATATTCATAAACAGGTTCTTTACTCTGACTTGGGCTTTGCTAACCAGGAAACTGTGCTATTTCAATCTGTCTTGCAAAATTTGTCTCTAAACAGGAGCAACTATATCTGACAAAGAATATCTTGGTTAAAGCTGACTGCCCCCCTCACTCTTTAGCATTTTGTAATTAGTGGTTTACAAAAATGCAGTTGTGGAAGCACAGCACTAGTTTTCACCCTTTTCACCATTTTTCCTGATTGCCATGAAAGCTGCACAAGTGCTACTGTAGTTCTCAATCATACTAGAGCTTTCTCTCTCAACTGCCTTTCCTCAGTGAGGCAGATTAATATACTTTGCCACTACCTTTTGGGGTTTTCCTATAGAAGAAAGCAATTCTTTTTTGCATCTCTCTTTGTGATCAAAATTAAACCTGTCTAAGTCTTAAGATTCAAAATGACTTAATTTTTTAATTAAGACATTACACACAGGAGAGAGAGCTTTCCTTGGAAACTTGGTTCAGTTTGTTACTAGCCCCACAGGGTGCCTGAGAGCTAATGAAGTGAAGGAGGTCCTAATTATATAGCCCAGTGACAAAATACCACTCCGTTCAGGGCGAAGCAGAGGGTTGAAAAGGTTAGGATGACCTTTTAATCCTTCTGCTCTGCCCTGAATGGACCTTTCCTGCACCAGTCTTAGATAACCTACAAAAAAGAGAGTTGAAGTCTGTGTTCCTTCCAAGAGAGACCAAACTGGAGGAGAAGCAGGAACCTTAAATGACCTTTTGATGAAAAAGAGAAAGGTTATCAAATCAAAAAGTGAGAGGTTATTTACTTTCAGGCTTGAAGCAAAACACATGTAATTGGTTCAAACGATATTAAGCATCACATTGTCTCAACAACTTACTTAAGACACTTTTGATCAGCATTTAGCTGATCAAAGTATCAACTCAAGTATTTAGCTTTGCATTTACAACATAAAATATCTAATTAGTTAAAGAGTTTCTCAGTGTATGCAGCCAACATTTCTTTACAAGTCAAATAATTTTAGCCACCTAGGGACAGTGTTTTATATAGGGAATAGTTTTCATAACATATTTAGTTAACACTGAAGTCCTGCCTGCCTTAAGCTTTGGTTGGGGGTAAGATGCAATACAGGATCCTGGCCATTTCAGATGGGAAGTTACAGAATTTAAGTACAGCTTGGTAAAGAAATAGAAATGTAAAAGAAATTATTTTTGGTTCCTTTGATATAGAACAGAAATATTCCCTTCCTGTGTCATCTTTTATAGAGAATACAGTTGCACTGACATAAATTAGCCCAGAGAAAAAATTATTGAGGAGGTGTGCAAAGGCAGACAAAAAAGCTTTATTTTTACTACAGAACTTTCAGTGTAGTAAGTTGTGTGACAGCAAGTGACTTCACGCACTATTTAATTTGTGGAGTTCTTCAAAGAAAATAATTAATCCAAATGAACATTTCTGTAACTTGCCTTTTGCCTTTCTTTTGGTTCATGTACAATTTCAATATGTTCATTTCCATATCTGTTATTTATTCTGACATGAGTGAATCATTAATTAATGGCAACATGGTTTTCAAATTGCAGACTGAGGATGAGCAGTTACTCAGAATATGTATAAGACATCCCCCTTCATTGAAATGATGCCTAAGGTGTCATATTTGAGAAAGCAAATGTTGCTTGCTAATTCAGACTTAAGATACCTGTTCATTAACTGCTGTCTGTTTGAGATACAGCAGAAGCTTTATTGGTGTTCTTGTAGCTTAAATTTTCTAATGAGTGTAATTAAGGAATATTTTTTACTAAGTTCTTCATTTATTAAATATACCTGTTCCTTAGAAATGCCAGAGAAGCTTGTTACATGAATAATAGTCTTTAGGTAATTAAAGTTGATAGGAGCCCATCAGAATTCTTTCTCTAGTCAGATAGTATTTACTTTGGTCCTAAGGGCTTTCTTGTTCATTTTCTGTGTAAGACTTTTGATCTGTGCTCTTATCATTTGGGAACATGCCTGAGTAGTCAGCTAAGAACACCTCTCATCAGAAGACTCACCTCATGTGGAAACAGAACTGATTATTTTTTTGCTGCTCTTTTATTGCTCAGAAGAAAATATGATGGATTACGTAACAGATCCACTTCCTTAAGGTTCAACAAACAATATGTGGCATAAGACTAAATTTCCAGTTATTGGTTTCCACCTCTGTTTTTGGATTTTGTTTCAGGCACCAACCAGTTAAGAGTTTGCAGGAGAAAAAGCTATCTCTGTGTATGTATTTCTTGATAGACCCATCCAGTGGAGACACTTTCTATGGCAAATATTTCTAGAGACAAATAATTTAAACCCCAGGCCTGGAAAGAAAGGAGGAGAAAGGGAGCAAACGGAACTGTGTAACTAAAGGAATATTTCCCAACACCAGCTGAGAACATCGGGCCCTGGCAGCAGGTTTCAGGGGGACTGGCTGCAACTGCCAGCACAGGGAGTGTGAATCAGCCTTTCAGTAAAGTTGCTGACACCTTCCCACAGGTGGGTGCACAAACAAGCTGTCCTGGGACACCCCTCCCCATGGCTGGCAAAGAGGTGTCAGCAGCCTTACGCTCACAGCTGGATGTTGTGCAGGGGATCCACAACCCCACAAAAATCTATCTCCCAGAGAACATACCCCTGGCAGATGCCCAATGAATATGTTCTCCTGCTATGCTTCATGCTAAAATTATGCCCAGGACAACATTAGGAGTGGGCAACTGGATCAACTGTGCCCAAGTTAGCTTTGGAAGCACCGGCAGACCTGATGAAACAATGCCTTTTTGATCAGTGTGTCCATGATTCCATTCCTGAGCAGATCTGTTGCACTTGTGGGCAGTGGAGACAGGCTTCCCCCATGGTGGAGACAGCAGTGCCTGCTCACAGGCTGGCAGGAATGCAGCATCACTGCCCCTGCTGCTCTGAAAAAAGGCTTTTGACTGCCAAACATATGAGAAGTGGTGTCTGCAGTACATAACTGAGCAGGGCTGGGGCCAAGAATTCCATTTTCGCTTGTGAGGCCCTGGGAGAGTTCCTATCCTTGCTCATCTCCGGCATTACCAAGAACCTCCACTATGAGAAATTTCAATTAATTTTGTATAGGGCTGCCAATGACTTTCTAGTTACCTGACTGAGAATAGAAACTTCATCACCCTTCCAGCTTCACTGTAGCCCACTACACTTCAGGTTTGAAATCTACTTTTGAAAAGCCCTGGGCTTTGTATACACTTCTTCTATCAGTAAGTTCTTGCTGCTGATAAGAAGAATGAACTCTTAATTTAGGTTTTCTTTGGAAAGGCACATATAAGCTAATGGCATTTTTGTTTCTCAGTATTATTCGTGCCCAGTCAGACAAAAGGTCATTTTGCTCTCTTAGTTTATTGCACGGATCTAGGGTTGCCTCCTGCAAGCTTCCTCAAGATAAAAATAGGGCATGCCTGGTCCCCATTAGTTTACATAGTGACAGTACCTCATAGCTACCTACTTGCCTACCAATCCAAAAATTCTACCACCTAAAGCCCTTCCAGCTTGTACAACAGTCATTACAGGCAAAAAAAACAAAACCAAACAAATCTGAAGCCATAGTTCCATAGAAACCTCACAGGTTTCACATACAGCTGAATCACACTGGTGGGAGTACCTGAGAAAAATCCTGCAACACAGGAAATTTGCTGGGGCTTCCACGCCTCACAAACAAAGTCTCTTCAATAGTTATTTCTTCTGACAGGAACCAACAA
This sequence comes from Pseudotriccus pelzelni, assembly GCA_035584735.1. Classification (NCBI taxonomy): domain Eukaryota; kingdom Metazoa; phylum Chordata; class Aves; order Passeriformes; family Tyrannidae; genus Pseudotriccus; species Pseudotriccus pelzelni. The sequence goes on from JAWMRA010000001.1 coordinate 19,440,537, forward strand.
ATTACTGAAATCCACATCTAAACAATGCCATTCCAGGGCACAATTTAGGATAAGAGCAACCTTGGGAACCCTTACATAGATGTAAGTCCACTTCCATGTAAAACATTGAACACATCACCTTTAAGTTTGTCAGTGACTTGTGTGAAACTGAAAAACCATGCAGTTTTCGTGAGCCTGACCGTGGATTTAAAGTCCGTGCCCAGTGATCTACGAAATCCACTAGACCTAAGTCAAGAGGCGTAAGACCACAGTCATGATAGTAGTAATTCGGAGAAAGAGCCTGTTTAAGCTAGCATCCGGTCTCCACCAAGAATCATATGTGGATATTAAGTCAAAAAAAATAAAAAAGAAAAGGGCAAAACCAAGATCATAACTGTTTCATATTTCATTTAGTTTGCTTATCAATGAGCAACAGCTGGAAGGAAGCCACTTTGGCAGTTCCTTGCTTTAAGTATTCCTGTAATTTCTACGCAGTCCAAAGCTACTAAAGCTACTAACTGTATATGCCGCATGTTTTTATACACTGCACTTGATTCTTTGGGAGATTATGGGACTCTGAGACATGTGACTGGGCTGCAAGAGGTGAATATTTGGCTTCCACCTGGTGTAATGTTTTCATCAAACTGAATTTCTTTCCTTTCTTTATTTTATCTGTTGAGAAGCACACAATTAATGATATATCATTTACTCATTTCATGTTCATGGTAGTAACATCTACTACATAATACTGGTTTTAGAGGTAAGCAGCCTTTTTATAAGTCGCTTTTGTTTGTTTTTCACTGTTTCAGCCTGGATTTATGTGAAGAGGGTTTTATCTGAAGAGTGCAAATTTTTCTTATTCAACTACTGCATACAAACCCTAGCAATGCTTAGACTTTATAAACTTCATCAAAACAGGTTAGATTTTCTTTTCATTGATGTGATTCTTCCAAGTGTTTGTGATAAAAGTAATTTTAAAAAATTACTTTCAAATATTCCAGTTCAGACTTAAGTATATTATGTTGCAATTGACAAAGATTTGCTATTGTCATTGGAAAATTACCCCTTGAAAAAAAGTTTGATGTGTTCACTCTCATTTTGTTTTCCTCTGTGCCCTTGCAAAGGAAATTAAATAAAGAGTAGGGACAGCTGATTGAAGCCCAATGCGTTCAAAAATTAGGCATTGTACATAATATGTTTTATCTTAACCTTTTATACTTATGCTTGTTCATGACAATGTGGTTTTGTGTTCTTTATTTTCCTCTAAAAGTAATCTTTGCTTTTTATACATATGTATAATTTAAAGTGTTTTGTCCAGTTATAATTTCTCTGGAACTTAAAGACAATAGTTACAATAGTCTCAAGACTTATTTAACAAAATACTACATTTCATTCATGGCCATAATTTTAAAATATCTAAATGTTAGACTGAGTTTTGAAATTGCACTCACCCATAGCTGTGGAGAGGAAAAAGAGTAGTTGCTATATTACAAAAGAATGTGTGATTACCGATTGCTAAGGCTGACTTGAAAGAAACCATCTCAAAATGTCAGAAATAGGGGTGAATATGCATAAATGATTCCCCAGGCAATCCAGCTAAACCTCTTTTTTGTTAGTTTGAATGATTTCCTATTTCTTTAATCTAAAAATTGTCCTTTCTTACAATTGTTAGGGTGTTATCTTTTGCTAATAAAAAGAACTTTGTCAGTTAGAAAAGAGCTTGCTTTTTTAACCAGGTAACATTTTAAAATCAGAATTTTCTGTCATCCAGTATCTCATTGACACATACACAAAAAGCACTGTAGTATAATAAGACAAAAATATGAAGAATTTAATTGGTATTTTTCTTCTGTCATTAGCAACTTTCTTGGGACCTACTTTCCTGTAAAACAGTATTATATACTCCTCAAGGGGTATGATGCACTAATCTCTGTGTTGCTATGAAAATTGTCATATTAAATTGAGACAAAGATCTAGCATATGACTCTTAATGTTGAACTGTAGCAAAATAGCAGAATAATTACTAGCCTAGTTATAAGAATACAGACAACTGCACAACCCAGCTTATTAACTGACATAGAGAATATTTTAAAATGCTTCACATGTACAGTGCTTTTCAGAAACCAAGACAGCAGCCAAAATTCACATATCTTCTGCATTTTCATCATCTAGAGAGGGTATTACTTTAATATCAATTGCTGATAGTGGGTTTTTCCACTTAACTACGTTAATAAATAATCAAGAGTTAATGAAATCATTGTTTTTTACTCATGGACCACTGATACTTGAAGTTCTAGAGGCATGAGGCTTTCAAGTCATCACAGGATAGGATGATGTTTCCTTGACTCCTGAAAACCTCTTGACTAGTTGCCTTTTTCAGAAGGCACAGGACAATGTGGGTTCACCAGGAAAGATATTGCTCCATATCCTGGCATTCAATGGAGCCACTCTCAGAGTTGGGCGGAAAAACTCCTCTGCCCTGTCATGTTCTTCAAAACTCCTGTTTGTCCAGAGACAGTAAATCTAAGTGATATGCACTCTGCTGGTTGGGTTACCACAGGTAATTTGACACCAGGCCAGCTTAAGGCCAGGTTTATTCTAGGAAACAAGGGACTGAGTTCTTGATCACAACTTGGAAACGTTACAAAAGTGCCTCAAAGTACTTTTTTGCTTAGGGGAAGCCTAAATATATAGCCAACATTAATCTCCAGCTATCATTTCCCTTTGAGACATCCCTTAGCCATGGAAACAAATGACCAACTCAACTACAGTCATGTCTTCAGAGGGCTACTTTTAGAATGGGACCCCAGCTCCAGTTTTACAGCTCCCATTTGTCTGGGAGCTTAGGTTTTCATTGCTATGGAAGCAAACAAATTTTTAAGCTCTGCTTGGCATTTGCTAGTATGCCAAGGAAATACTCTTAAAAGTTTGTCAGAGACTGATTCCCCTTTCATAGGGAGAGATGCTTGGCATTCTGCTACATCTTCTTCCCACATTTACCTACTTTTAGGAAGACAGCTGACACTACTACATTGTGACACTACAACATTGCAGTCAGAACTAACAGTTTGCAAGTTGCACGGTACATTTCTCATCTTACAGCAGATTCCGTTCTTTTGTCTACTAATTTTTACAGAAACAAAACATAACAGTGTAATGATGAATAACTAACACTTCATTTTAAGGGTTATTGCACTATAGATCTCATTTTTTTCAGTCCTGACTTCTCTTTGTTTTTCTTTAAATTTCACTTTTTAACTATGTGTTCTTACGGTCTTGGTAATTTTTCTCATTTACTTCTAAGTTACGATTCTTTGACACCCAATAACGTATTATCTCTCTGAAACTTCACCTGCTTAATATATTTCTTATCCACCTGAGAGAAAGGCTCAGAGCTCAGGGAAGTGCTGTTCAATTAGCCTGTGCCTGAGATAACAGGGGCCAGAGGTAGTGTGCTTAACTTGTTTTGCAACAGCTTCCTACATGTCTGCAGCTTAAGCTGACCTACCTTGAACTCTTCTCAACTTCAATCTGAGTTATAAATCAGTGTAATTGTATCTAAGAGGAGGTTTTGTATGAAAATCTCTTTTTTTTGGGGGGTGGGCAACTACATTATGTTAAGACTCCCTGAATTCTGTTTAAATCTTTCAGCTAGTAAAGATGAGTCAATTTTTCACAATGAAATGGAAGTCATATTTTGTTAATGGCATTCTTCGGATTGCTTCACTCTTCTTTCAGTCAATCATATCTGTTATAGCTCTCAGGTTTCCAGGTACTCCATTTTAGGTGATTTTAGTGTATTAGGAAATGGCATTGAAAATCTTGGTGCTCCTGTAACATGTAGTGACAGGTACATCAGTTGCATTTTTAAGCTAGAAAGCGAAAGGTTATTAGTTTGTTTGACTGAACAATAGCAGCTTTTAGGACACTGTATGAGCAGTGAAAAAGTTTTAATGGCATTTGAATTAACAATAATTTTTTTCAGTATTACTTAATATTATTGAAGATTTTGAACCAAAAGAGAAGCTAGACCCAGTTTATAAAAGGAATTAACTTGCATGTGGGTTTTACTATCTGAAAGCTTGACGTGGTCTCCAGAAAGATTTTCTCTTCCTTTCTGTCAGACTAGTAGCCACATGACAAAAATAGAAGAGTTTGGGTATTTTTTTTCTATCCTTGCCTAGAACACTTCCCTGATGTTAAAGCACCACTATAATCTTCCATTATAGGCTCAAGTTAACATAATACAACAAGGTTTTCCTAAAAGTTTGCTGGCTTTCTAAAGGGTCACCTTCTTAAAGTCATTCCACGACTCTCTCAAGCGTGAGAAGTACAGAACATAAAGGCTATAATATGAGGGTAATACTGTAGACGGAAAAGTACAGAATGGTCTTTTAAAGTAGTATGGTTACAAGAGAATCACTGAACTAAAAGAAGGCTTTGATTCAGAAATGGGCTGATATGAAGATTCTTAACTAAAGCCTTTGTAAGCAGGAACTGCATTCAGATGTTACTATAATTAAGCTAGTTCAGGGCGAAGCACAAATATGAAATTCAAATGGACTGTACGGTCCTCACTTATTAAACCTTCCTAAATGATGTGCTTTACCTCCTAAATGAAGTAATGCACTTACCTTAATATGAAGATAAGATACATTTAGAAAGAGCTACCTATTTGCATTGAAATCCACTTACCTATAATTTCTACTTTCCTGAAAGAAGGCATGTCTATGGAGAACACAATGAAAATTAATGCAATAACAATCTGGTAATGCATTCAGAAGGAAAGATAAAAGAACAATCCAGTGAAACTCTAGGTCTCCAGAGATGCGAGCTGTTTCTTCAAAGTGGGAGTAATACAGCGGCAAACCCAAAATGTTTTCCAGTTCAAATTGCAAAGACACTGATAGATGATGGCAATAAAATAAGTATTTATATGTGTGTAACACTGAGAATTCCATTTGGAAAAGAGAAATTAATAGAGTAAAGATTTGGCAAGTTGAAATAATCTGAGGAGATACCCACTTGAGTAAAGCTGGGTAAACAGTTTTTACTCTGAAATGGAGCCAAAAGTTATAGGGAAGTGGGAAAAAAATGGAATAAAATAACTCTGCTTTCAAGTCCAGGTTAGCAGATGACAAACATTTGCTTATTGAAGAGTAAAGGAGAGCTGACACAGCCATGAAACCAGCAGACACGGTCAGTGAGTTCACCTAAAAGTTCTTTGGGAAGGACTTAGGAAAGCAGCACAAGATTCTGAATAGGCATACAGGCTGTCTGATTTTATCAGTCTAATGTTTCAATTTTTTAAGAAGATGAATGCACTGGGCAGCCTTGAGGTGGAATGCTAATGGAAAAGTTCAGAAAAAGATGTTGATAACCATAAGGGCTAATTCTTCATAAAGCCCATGTAAACCCCCAAACTGCAGATTCAAAAATTGAACCCTTGTACACTCTTGTGACAGTTTATGTGCATTTATTAGAATCTTCACTGGTGATTGCAATTAAAGGAGAGACAGAGCCCAGAAATGTGATTTTCCATTCAGCTTTTTTAAAATGTTCTTTCTGCTGCATTCTTAAATTGATTACAGTGCCTCCATTTGGTATCTGTCCTCCAAATCGAAACATGCAGGAGTGAAGATTCAACACCTTCTTTTCAAATGGCATAAACAGGCTTGTATGTTTATGAGTCCTCAAATGACTCAAATAACTCAAAATTGAATGGAAAAGTAGTGGCCTCCACTTCCTTCTGTGGATTGCTGAGACGTGTAACTCTGAGCCTGTGAAAAAGGCAGTGATACAGCTTGTTCAGAACAAGTAGCAAAGAATTTGATTTCTTAGCAGATGCAGGAAAGGCAAGGAAGTGCTTAGTAGAATCTATTAAATTTTCCTAACTGGGACGAAGTATGCTTGTTTCCAGTGTCTAAGCAACAGATTATGATAAAAGTGTCTGAAAAAACATGATGCAAAGAACTCAATTTAGTTCAAGTAACTGTGCCTATGTATTACAGAAAAAGACAAGCTAGAGCAGCAGCTGAAATTATGTACCAGGTTACTGAATTGCAAACAATTAAAACTTTTTCCTCTCACATCTTGGAAATCTTAGTTAGACTTGTTCAGTTCTGCCATCACAAACCTTGAAGAGGCTGTTGCTTAGAACTATGCAATTTTTAATTGTTCTGGAATGGAAAATGTGCATTACATTTTACCTTCAGAAGAAAGAAATTATAATAGTCTGGGGCAAAATATAGGGAAAATCTAATGAAGAAATTAGACTAATTCTGCGATTTTGACAGGAGCATAGACATTTTTGGAAATTATTTGAATAGAAATTGATTTTTTAATGCAATTTTTGCATGTGGAATAGGAAAAAAACACTAGAAATATAGTGCTCTAGGTCTGTCAAATTGATCAGCACAGACAATCACACAAATCCTTCCCTGATGGTGATATAGATGGACTCCTGCACAGGATGTACCAATAGGGAATTAAAAACAAACAAAAAAAACCCCAACCAAACAAAACCCCACAAAAAGCCAACAGAACAAAAAAACTCACATTAGAAATTCTAGGATAAAATTACTCTAATGTGATATTCCAATTTAAAACTTCCATTCTGGTGGAAAAATACTCTTTGTGGCTCTGAGGAACTGGGCATGGGAGGAACTTTCAGCCTTTCCCTAGCAAGGGTCTGCTTGCCAAATTGAAGTTATGCATATAACCTTAGAAAGCAAAGTATGCTTTATCTCCTCACTCCTTTTCTCTTACACATGCTTTCAGCTATGGAGAGGGCTCAGGAAAACTGGCCCAACTGGTTGTTTATTTAATGGAACTAACACACTTCTAATTTGGGCGACAGAGCTGAGTCATGGCTCACATAACTGCTTAGCACTATTTCTCTCTTTGTTATTTACAACTCAGGAAAAAGAAGCCCACGTGATGTTGTTTCAAATGATGCTGATACTGAAGATCAGATACCTGATCAGTGGGGCCCCAGCAGTGCAAATATCTTTAGCTGGAAAATCAAACTAAGAGATTATACTGTCACCGAAGTAGGCTCATAAAAGTATTCTTATTAAATCTCTCCACAGGACTAAGGAACTAATAAATTAGCTAGCTCCTTAAATGAAAACTGCTAAGTACCAAACCCAAGAATGAATCTTACCAGTAAATTTTGAATTGTTTCTCCTACTGCAACAAAAATCAAAGATCCTGAATATTTACTTATCTGTCTATTCCTAATTGTCTGTCAATTACAGAATAAAAGTCGAGTGTGAAAATGTTAGTCTAAAGCCTCAGGCAAGTTATTTGATGTGCCACTGTTCAAGCAGCCACTGTGTATTAAAGACAGGGTAAGGTATGTGGAGCTGGAGGAATGCAATATTGCTGTCAGGTGATGCCCAAAAATACCTCCTAGTGTTCTGTTTCAGAATAACAATGCAGTGAAATATAAAGAAGTCACTGTAAACCAGCTTGTTACAGAGTTTACATTTCTCTCTGTTTCTTCCCTGAATTCATAAGTGCAGGGACAAATTAAAAATAAAAAAAAAATTTTAAAAAAAAAAAAAGACAAGATGTAATATGAAAGAGTTCTGAATGTAAAAGATTCCTTGGAGGAAGGTGATGAGACAGTCAGGGAAAGATTGCATCTAGCTGGTGAGAGAGTCTCCTGAGCTGTTTCCTGTGGGGAAAAACACATAGGGCAGTGGATAAGTGTCATGTTATCTGCTTTTAAAATCTTTCATAGTTTTCACTGTTGGTGTAATTTTTAATGAGTCTCTTACATTGTGTAAGGAGAAGGAAAGGGCAGCGCTCTTGTGTGGTTCAGGCTGAGCTATAAATGAATCAGTATTGCAAATAAAGCTATATGGCTCAAAGGTTTTGGTAGAGGTGCCACGTACATCACAGATGGGAAGGGACTCTTGGTTATAGTCAGGCTCCTGACAATATCAAACAAGCCATGGCAAGGCTGCTATTGCTGTACTGCACTGCAGCACAGAGCTGGCTTCACTCCTGGCTTCTGGGACTGAAGCACTGCGGCTCCTTGCCGGTAGAACAACTGCATATGCAGAATAACCTCTCTAGAGAAGAACAAGATTCCCTTTGTGCTATTATCTGTTGTTTTCCAACTTATGCTAGCATTTACACATCTCTAGCATTTTATAGTACTGCCCGGTGTTAAGAGGGCCACTAAAGGTCCTACTGCAATTTCTTGAATTTTAGGAGTAACAGAAGAGGAAAAGACTAAAAGTGACCTTAAAATGAGAAGCTCCTGCTGACATGCCAGAGGTGAGTGACTTCAGTTAGGGACTACACTTCAGTTTCCCCACAGAAAAACACCGCTGTGTGCACATCACAGAGAGCCCTGATGGATAGCCTGGTGTCATGCTTTTGGTTGCAGAGGTTATCAGTCCATTAGTTACCTGCACCCAAAGGATATCATTGTCAGCCCCCTACCACTAAATCCAGGCACGTCAGCAAAATGATCCGAGTACAGTGGAAATATAGCAGTGCCTAAATCAATCAGTGCAGGTATGCTGCAATGCACTGTGGACTGTTACACAAGGGTTGCCAGGAATGTGTAAGGTAGCCAACCCCGAATTAGCTGACTATTCCTCCACAGACCACTGCACACAGTGGAATGGAGTGCTAAATAAAACAGTGGAGATACAAACTTGTCATGCATGCAAAGCATGTGGCCACAGCGACCAAAAGTCAGTCAGGTGTGCCTAAATCCCAGGACTCCACTCAGAAATCCTGGATGCTCTTCTGACACATGGATTAGCAAACAAAAGGCATCAGAGAAGTCAAAAGTTCAAGTGTGTTTCCACACAGCTCTATATTGTGCTTGACTGTACTTTTAATTGGTTTCGTTCATTACTTCAGCTTTTTTACAAAGAAATTATAAATTAGTAGTGAAGGTCATAGAAACTATTTTGATCCAAGATATCCTTTGATGCACTTGTATTCTACACTGATTACTAATTTCTTTTTTCTCCTTGCTTATTCTAACATGGATGAAAACACTCATATTTTGTTTTTATTCTGACTGGGTCAGATTATCACAACACTGCTAAAGAGAAAAATACTTTAAACAACACACATCTTTCAGTTTCACCACCACTGCAACAAAAAAACAAAAAAAAACAAAAAAAAAACCCAAAAAACAAAGAGATAGTAACATGTTTCATTTTTAACAATTCATCATTAAAAGGCATATATAGAGAATGGCCTTCCCTGAATGCATGATTTTGTACGTAGATTTAATTTCTCCCTTAAAGACTTGGCAGTATTTTATGTATGTGATTTCTTAAAACTCCACTATTAAGGCAATTAAAACATTTGAATGAAGAACTGTGAGACAATATGCTTCTCCAAGTTGCTCCAAGTTCTCCAAGTTACTCTGTCTCTTTTTTTGCTTTACCCTACTGCAAGTGCTGCAGATTGAGAAGGCTGGAGGAAGGGACAAAAATTGTAACTAGCAGTAGATATTGACAAGCATAAACAGAAGACGATTTTAAGGATATTTTCATTACTAATTTAAGTCAAGCCCATTGGTACCCCGGAAAAGGATAAACAGAGCTGTTGTCAACTCTTTCTTAGTTTCAATTCTGTGCCTGCTCACTTGATCTGGAGTTTTTATACACTACATTTCACAGACTGAAGCCTCTTTTTCAAATTTTTACATGTACTTTATTTTCTTGCTTCCAGTATTTTAACATTTTTATTAATACATTTAATAAGTACAAATTTTTAAAGGAAATGTATCGAAATGTCTATTGCAAGCTTTCTCATTTTATCCGGTAAGCCCAGTATAAGTGCAGTTCATATTTCCTCAGGCGCCTGTAAGTGCTCAGGGTCAATAGGAAAATCTGTATGAGTTTCTTCTGCTCTTCTTCTTCTATATGAACACATTTTACTGCAGAATGATTCTTGGCAGCTGGTCCTGTCTGTATTACTAGCACAAGTGAATTTGATCTTGCCCTTGGCTTTCTTATATGAAGACTATTCAGGCCTTTCTAAATCCAATCTACTTGGCTTTGTTTGTATAAGAAAAATGGACTTAAAGCTTCTTTATTTAAGAAAAATTTACCTATTTATCCTTATTCAACAACGTGGACACACAATGAAAACAGATGGAGCCTATTTTAAACATGTCCAATATCCAGATTGTTTTCAATTAGCAAAGTAAGTTTTGTGCAAGTCCAGAGAGGCTACAAACTATCACGGAAGGCTGCCTAGGCTAAAGGTACAATAACTGGCCAAGCATCCATGACTGCAGTCAAAGTCATAGTTTTCAAAGTTTTACTTCTATTAACTATCCCCAATTTATATAACAACTGCTTCATTTTCTGTGAGCTGCACTGCTTTCTATGAAAAGTACAGATTATAGGCCTAGTTAAAGCTTTTAAGCTTTTAATTGACAATAAACAACTCTTGGCTCATTTGACTTTTTGCCAGATTTAACAGACTTTGCTTTACTTCCAAGTTTCACTTGAACTTACCACTGATTCACAACTGCTGTCAACAGTGTTGTTTTTGATGCAGTGGCTCCAGAGAAATAGCCTAGGGGCTTTACAAGCAAGACTTGTGAACAGCTGAACTGGGATAATTATCCAAAAGGGTTATACTGTTGCTGAGATCTGAAGACCTGGATGAGCTGAGGAGAGGACTTCTGTCCACAGGTGACAGGTCATCTTTAGATTTATCACAGGAGGTTACCAAAGAACCCAGTGACATCACTCAAGTTCAGCACAGGCAAAAGTTTTGTGTGAATTTTATATTAGAGAAAAATAGCCATGGAAAAAATACCAGTGTCCCTCAGGCCAGCAAGCAGGGAAAAGGTCAGCAAATTATTCATTTGCTCACCAGACCCAAGGGTGAGTCTCAGGTGATGATTTTACTCACAGTAACAGAAGGAAAATATTTTCTAATCTGTGTAATCAAGAATCTAATCCTTTCCCTTCACTAGTATAAAATGCAAGATTTTTCACCGTAAGGTTTTGTAAATATATAAAGCAGACTAAAAGAAAACTAACAGGCAGTAAGCATTCTCTGTTTTTCCAACACTATGAAATGCAAACCCTCAAGGACTCGCAACTCCAAACAAATTAGAGGCTTTCAAATGTTAGTCTGTCCCTCCAGAAAGCGACAAGAACCATTTTGAAATAAAAGCTTATGGGTAACTGATCTCCAGCTCAGCTACTTATTTCTAAGTTGAGCAAAATCTCAAAAATTAAGTGCTACTGTTCCTTCATAAGAAACATGCACTTCTCTTTTATTAACTTTTGCAATATTATTAAAATATTAATTGTTAAAATAATAGCTTTTACGTTTTGCAACTCATTTAGGTACTACATAAAGGACTGTCCATTGATACTCACACTGAACATGCTTGCTGTGTAACTAGGAGCACGGCTAAAAAATCTTATCGTTCTCCTGTCTTTATGTATCCAAATCATATTTGTTCACACCATCTGATGCAGCTAAATGTGCAAAACCTGTTCAGGAAGGCTGTATTTTAGTATTCAGGTTTCACCTTTCAGATCTTTCTGGACAGTTATGTGATCCCATATCTTTCTATTTGGTTGGCTCTTCATTAAAAGCTTGGGATTAAAACTGAATGAGGAGGACAGAAAGGGTTACTGAGGTTTGGTAGCATGGTTGCAGGCAGAAGTTTCTTTCAAAGCATAGGAGCAGAGGAGCAGATGTACTGAGATTTATTATGAACTGGATCATGGATGACTTTTTTAGGTGACTCCACCTTACAGTGTCAGAAGCTAATTCTGGTAATTTACCTCCCTTCAGTTCTATGCTAGTAAGCTCTCCTAGTCCAAGTGTGGTTTTGCTAAGGTCAGTGTATGAGCTCTAGTAACTTCCACCAGCTCAACAGAAAATTGAAACTAGTGAGACAGTGAGGAAGGATTTTTCCAGCCATCAGCTTTCTGGGCCATATATTTATTTCTTCAGTGGAGTTCAATCTAAGATAAACCTTCAGCATCATGGATTGTGCTGGGAGGAGTGCAGAAAAAGAAGGACAGTGTTTAGAGCCTGGGTTTTGTTGTTTTGGTTTTTTCTTTCTCTTTTGTTCCTTCTTTGAGCATCTGATGCTCAAGGAAAGATAAACATGAGTCAGGCCTAATCACTTTCTTTGATTTTAGGAAGCTGAGGTGTTACTTTATGCTTTTGTCACTACCTGTAAATTTGCCTTCTATTAATATACATGGCTACAAAAGTCCTTCTTGTGTATCCTTCCTACATCGAATTATGACACTAGCTGTCTTCCTAAAATCCAGTTTCCCACTGGGATCACCTTCCCCAGTTAGGTGCTACTCATATACCTGCCAACAAGGCCTGCTTCGGGCTTTCATCTTGTTTCTCCATCATTCCCTGTGTCTTTGCAGCATAAAGGGATCCCTGGAAAGACATGGGGAACTGCTCACTTCCCAGATCCCCAAAACATCTCCTTGTTTTTACCACCAAATTGAAAAATCTGGTCACGAATTTGAACACTGATGCCAGGAAACCTTCAGGCAGCCTCTGCTGTGACAAAATCCAAAGATATCCCTCCTCCTCCCCACTCTGAATAGGCAGAACACAAATAAAGAGTGGTGGGCTGCTCCTGACAGATCTGCCCCTGCCCTTCACCAGCCTGCTTCATAGGAACTGTAAAGTTTATCCTTGGAGTAATTACATGCAGCAGGGTTGAGGAGAAACACTGCTGTATTCCTAACATGGAGGCAGTAAGTAATATCACCTTTGCCAACCTCATCTGTTTGTATTATATATTTACAGTAAAAGTTCTGCTGAAGAATATCTGAGAAGCTTCCTGTCTTTCAGGCAAGTTGTATTTCATGAAAAAGCATAGGTCTGTCTTCAACTTGACGTGCTCTTGGGAAGGAGAATCATGCCTGAGGCCATTAGCAATCATCCTGCAGCCTTCAGTGTTTGTGCTGGTGAACTTTGAAATAAAGACAATAAAGATAATTCTTGTGCCTTTAAAAAGAGCTGTAATTTCTGCGTCATCTTAAGTCATACTCATTTCTGCATAGAAATCCTAAATTTGGTTAGTCTTTCTCTGAATTTCCCACTAAGTTTCACAATATTTATCCAGCCCTCATATTTCAAGCTGAGTTTTGCTCTGAGGCTTAGGTATTAGCTGCACTAAGAAGGCTGCAGTTGGAGCCCTGGTCTACTGAACACGAGCAGAAGTGTTATAGTATTACCCAACATACTTTTATTTTCCTTATGCATTTTGGTTGCAGAAAGAGATTACTAACAGCAAAAATTTCCTTTGCCTGAGGCAAATGCTAGGCAGTGACATCAACTTACTGTTAAGCCAGCAAGTCAGATGGCTGCACCCTTGGAGATCCCTACAGAATCTCTTTACCATTTCATTTCAAGTAGTCAATTTTTTTAAAACAGTGACTTTCTAATGAGAAACAGTGTGTAACATTGTTAGGCTTGATTAGGCAAATTTAATTGTCTATAGTTAATGTATTTGTGCAAAAGACAAATACTCAGCTTAGGCATGGTCCTTAATCTTTCAGTAATTTAGAGTAATTTAACTAACCACAAGGTCTTTAACTTGTAATGGGATGTATTGCAAGTAACTTCCTCTGTTGTGGGTTCTTCCGTCCCTTACACATTGTATGCTCCTGTTTCTGATAACAGTGATCCTCAGTGTTCATGATAGATACAGCCGTATCCCTTCCTGTGCCTTGATGGTTTGGGCTCCCTTCCTATGCATTCTGATATGAAAAACATCTTTTATGACTATCCAGCATTGTCTAGTTTAGAGTTTTACCGTTCTGTACTACAGACACCCCAGATGTAATTAGTTTCCCAGCACACCAGCAGTGCTTGCCCTGATATTTATCTCCTTCATCTTTCTGTTCATTAAGCTGCTGCATTCACAAAGCTCCTTCCACCACAGGAGTCTGCAAGAACATGGCAATCAGAAGAATTGAACCTTATACCATAGGGCTGCATCAGTATAACAGATTTGTTTGAGGAATATTTTAACCTTTCTAATCACTATCCTTCCAGGAACTTATCTTCCTTTTTCCCAAATTAGGAAACTACTTCACTCCTAGTTTGGCAGTCCTCAGCAGAGGGGTGGCAATACAGCAGGACACTCAACATTTAAATAGTCAGGTACAAGCATCTACCAAAGAGCAATCATCCTTTAAAGTAATTGGTTTTTTGCTTGGTATTTTATATTGTCATCCTAGCTGTTATGGCACACCTCAATACGTGTCTACTCCGGCTACTCAATTCTAGTTATTATTTCCTCTTGACAAATAACACTTATTCTTGTTCTGTTCATGGTCCTCCTATTTTTATCTTACAGGCTTGTGTTAATTCTCAATTATTAAAAGTGTCTAAATGCCTTTTGATGACTGTAATTTAATTTTCTATTGTATTTTATCAGATGAACACTTCAATCAATCAACTTAAAGCCCATATTATTTGAAGCATGCAGTGTGGATGCTAGAGAATAAACAGCTGACTGAAAAATTGACCCTGTTTCAACACATTCTGTACGTTTCAGCCCTAATTATATCCTAATTGAAACCAAAGAATTTTGCTTCATTGCTGTTGAATTATATATCCATGCCTGTGGCTTTTGAAAGTACATCTCTAGCACTTGCAATTAAACAAGCCAAAGTTGATTGTTCCAGGGGGCTGAAGGTTTCACCGTGCTAGATCTGTCCCCCTGCCCTCGAAATAGAGCACAAACAGGACATTGTGCAGGGGAAAAGTCCTCCAAATTTCCAGTGTTAAAAAACCCACAATTTTATATTTACCATGTGTGGTTTTTTCTTTTGCAATTAAATAAGGAATAAGCAGTACCAATGCACATTTATTCATCAAAGTGACACCCAGGTTATTATGTGATCTGCCATTACTGATATGTTTTCTGTCCTCCCATTATTTTCAACCTGCCTCTTGTAAACTATGGAAAAAATTATGTTCTACATCATGTTCAACATAAAATACCCCTCCAGGCATCAAATTCAGCTTATGCTATCATCTACACAGTACAGAAAACATCCTATTCTCTCTTCTCATTTCTATTCCCCCTTGTGATATATTTTTAAATGTACCTATGCATTAGAGACCTATAATCCTATTATTTCTGCAAGGTTTCATTAGCACATGAAATAAAACTCCCAGCTATTATGCTGGTCATCCTATACCTTGTGTAAATGAGCAACTTTTTGAAGCAACAGTGTATAAGTTTCTCTAAATGAGGTTGAAGAAGCTTCCTAACTGCAATATACAGTGTTATTATTACTTCAATCTCTGCAAGGAACACCTTGGCAAATTCTAGAATTGTCTATAATAACCTTTGCTACAGTTAAGCTTTTCTCCTTTTAAGCCATCATAGACAGAGATTGCCAGCATACGGTATTGCCTATCACACAAGTACAAGACCTTGTCTTTTGCACTGTAGATTTTATTCCATTTTTGCTATATCATTTTTTTTTGCAAAATATTCCACTCCTGTTTTCTATTAAAGATGCCTCCAGACTTTGTCTTAGTGCATTTTATCACTATACTCCTAGTCGTTTTGCCTGTCTTATTCAATATATATATTTACTAAAGGTCCCCTGACAGATCTTTGCAAAATTTAATTAGTTAACTCCCTCTGAAATTTCTAATGCTCTGCTTTTTTCTTTATTTTTTTTTTCCATTAGGAAGGATTACCTATTTTATATTTCTTCTACTAATTTCTGTCTTTGCCTGACCTGCACCATTTTTACTTCATTGGTTTGCCTTCTAGCACACTGACAACTTGCCCTGTGTTAGCAATAACCCATGATCACTCCTTTGCTTCTACAGCACAAAAATGGCTTGAAAAAAAATTCCTGTCAAGTATTCAGGTTCATCACCTAATTTCTTACCAAGCTTGGAAAGACAGTAGGTTATCTGGTAAGACTTGAGAGGGGTTTAACCTTAACCTTTTTTTAGAAGGAATTGAAGACTTTTCCTATTATGAGAGCACTCAAACTCATGGTAGACGTACTGTCTAAAAAAAAAATTTATATATTATTTTCCTTTCACACAAAACTTCACAAAAAAGCGCTTCATTAACAGTCTTTGGTGCCTGTGAAAAACAATCTCCATGCAACTCAGGAACATGAAGGTGCTATAAAAAAAACAGTCCTCTAAGTGGGGATAACATGTTTCCCAAGAGGAATAATGAACATCCAATGATTCCTTTCCAAGCAGACCAAGAAACTGTTCTGCATCCTGTTTAGAGAGTTAATAGGAACTCAACAGGTCAATTTAAAGCTTCTGATGTGGATCACTGTTTCAGTCCTTGAAGAAAAGTATTCAGAAAAAAACCTTTATATTCCTGTCTGCTGTCACTGCCTGGTCTATTGCCTGACACTTCAATGCTTCCCATAGTCTAGGACCACATGAAGGTTATTGCCAGACTACTCTTCCATTTGCCTTCTTCTCTGTATCTTTAGTTATGCACTAACTTACAAACCCACATTTTAAGCTACAAAACCAGTTTAAGCCAGGAAGCTGCTGCTTTTTAAAGAACTATTTATTCTGTCAATCCATTACACTTCACACCTTGTCAAAAGCAAGTGATGCTCAGTCAATCATATTATGTAAGCATGTATGCTGGTACACAGTTCTGAATTCTTCATTATCTTAGAAGACCAATACAAGTTGTTTTCCTGGTATGAAATAGCTGGCTGTTGTGAAGCATTTTTTCCCTTATTTGAGTTTCCTGTTTAATCCCAACCTCCAGCATGTTACGTTGCCTATTTCATCTAACTGAGGTAAAGTTTTGTGTACGACTGGGTTTCATTATAACATCAGTTTTAGGTATCTCTCATACAAACAGACCTCACTCACATGATGTAGACACTTGGTAAGCAAAACAGTGTGATGAACAAATTAACTATTGAAGTGTCACACAGAAATGAAATGAGTGAAGAAGAATTGTTACAAGTTTATCAGGATACCACAAATTCTGATATCATTTTAGAAGCTCATGCTGGGTTTTGAAACCCCCTTTTCAGACTTTCCCTCTTTGTGGTCTCCAATGTCAATGGATATAGCCCGCCTTTGAGAAACAAGTTCCCTGTTCTTGACAGGAACAGATCATGTCTGAGTTTTAACTCATTCAATAGAAGTGGATTTTCCGTAAATCTACCAGAATTATATATTCAGCATTTTATATGAAGGATGAATGTGGAGCCACCTGTCTGCAACAGAAAGCATGAAACAAAATAAGCAGTTTTCTGCTCAATGGTAGCCCTATTTCAATTTTTACTGAATTTCCAAACACTATATGGCAGAACTGACTAAGTAAGCGGCCCTCATTTGGCAGCCCTGCCACCTTTTCTGTAGGCTTCAGCTCCTTCATCTGAGGCTGGCAGCAGGCTCAGGACACTGCAGGGTATATCAACCCCTGTTTACTCTTCCAGATGACCAGAACTGGGGCTCTAACACTGACTCCCTTGTGCCATTGATGAACCCAAGGCAGTAAAGGTGCACTTGTCACTCCTCCTGGCACAGCTTGCAGGTGGATCTCCCTTCTGACTCCGGCTTGTCTTCCCCCCCCGCCTTGTAACCCTGGCTACCACTGTAGGAAAACATTACTGATGTCCCCTGCCAGGTTCCCTCTCCCTGCCTGGCATGGCACATATATCTATGTACTTTGTGTACAGATATTATAGTTTATGGGTTAAACATCTTACTGCAAATCGTGCAGTGTCTGTGTGTGATAAACACTGAAGGTTGTATTTCCAGTTCTTTTGTCCTTCCTATTCCCAGGACAGCCCTTCTATTTATTGTCACTTTTCTCAGTGTACAATGTTCCCTGGAAAACCTGTTCAGCTACTTTTTCACTTTCTTCAATTGATTAACTTCTCTGTTACTAAGCCAGGATCAAGCCAGCTTTCTGGCAATGCTATTCTGCCTTCTTGTGCTAAACTTCACCATAGGATTGATTACAGTTGAATAAACTGGATAACAATGGTGGAACATGCATTGTTTGGTAGTCTGACACCTGACCATGACTTCTTTTTTCATCAAGCTCTCTAGAATCACCTCAGTTTGCTTAGAACAATGAATGTAGTATTCCATTTGGAATAAATGACTATATCTCTTTGTAGAACATAGAACTGTAGTTATTAGTGGAGATCTTAACATATGATCTCGGAACTTGCCTAATTTTCTCTTTTGCTATAGCCCACATTTTTATGCCATGCATTGAATTACAATAGTTGGCATATTCTGGAAACCTGAATGATACTGGATCATTCCACAGGTAGCCTGACTCCTCGCTTTTTGCATTTTTTTTCTGAACAGGTTTTTAGCCAGGCTGTGCTATCCAAGCCAGAGGGGACACCTGGGAGGGACTTGAATCCCTGCAGTGGCACAGGAGTTCTGCCCAAGCAGCTACCAAGTGGCAGGGAAGACTGAAGCTAAAGTTAGGATACTGGAGCTGCACAAAGATGCTCCCACTATGCTCAAAACATGAAGACAAGCAGTGTGGAGAGCTCTCTGAGCTCCTTTGCCTCTGGATCCTGACAATCACATTTTCCTAGAAGCCTGGGCTAGTGCTTACACAGGAGGACTAACAATTTAAATTCCATCATCTCTTCCATTTCAATGCTTCTAGACCTCAGTGTTCCCAAAGATGGTCAGCCACCTACCCCATCAGTAGTCAGCCCTCATTAATTTTCCTTATAGATTTATAGTCACAGTCTGAGCCATGCTAAAGAAGTTGTTATTCATATGGAACAGTGTTTACAATGAAGGATTTAGTTTTAGTTTTGCTAATAGAATAAAATCTAGAATAATTTTTTTCCCCTGTACAGCTTTTAGGGATGTCAGTTAGCAGTTTCTGAGTGCTCCAGGTTTGTCATTTTCAAAAGTTAAAATTTGGCAATTTAACTTTGACAAAAGTTCCTCTTTTGTACACTGAAATCTAAAATGTTTCTCCTCTCCTTCTTAATCTTACTCTTTAATACATGGTTGACTTGTTTCACTTTTGTGTTACTTACATGCACAAAGCTCTATTCTCAGCCTTTCCTATAATTTGCCTACACAAACAGTCAAATTTAAGCTTCATAGCTCCATGTACGGGAGGGCAATGTATGTTAAACTTTCAGTTTAACCTCTTTTACAGCATTATGACACATTTTTCATGACATTTTATTGGGTATTAAAGCATACAATTTTTTCCTCTCACTGTAGCAGCAGCAGTCATTTTTTTGCTTTTATTAAGAAACAGAAAAGCCAAACCATATGGATCTTCTATTACTTTTAGAGATGCAAGAATACAGGAAAAACAAATCTAATTTTTCATACCCTTCATGGAAGGAAAAGACTGTTGTTTTCTGATATTTATTTTATGGGGAAATTGTTATTTGTAATTGGAATACTCTCTCAAAAGATACTGTAAATATTCAGCAATCTTCAATTAAAAAAAAATCATAATGAACACAATAATTTCATGTTTCAGTTTGTTTGTGTGTGACCAAAATAGGATTTAAACGCTTCTCATTCATTACAGCACAGGACCATAATTTTAAATAAAATTTGACTATTTTCTGACACTTTTGATTTACCTTTAAAAAAGCACTGTGCTAACCAGACCACAATAGGCCTAACACGTTCATTTTATGGGCTTCATCTCTGAAAAGAATTTGTTTCGTCATGTGCATGCCCATTCTGCAGATATTTACATACAATTTCTTAGTCCTCCAAAAAATGACACCTCTTTTCCTAATAGCCAAAAATATCAATACCTCCTCCCCCACTCCCAACATTGTTTTTCCATTTCTTTAAAAGTGAAAATCACTCAAAACCAGCAAGCCATACGTTAAGCATCTTGGCATTCTGTATTGCTCCATCTTTGGTGCTGCTATAATGCCACACTGTTTGTCTCTGTGACAATACAAACCCAAGGTACTTATTACAGAAATCTGCTTTTTGCATTTGAAATTTAGCTAATTAGCTTTAGCACTGAGGGCTTTTTAGGTCATTATTGCACAAGCTGTTCCCAAGGTCTTCCTCCCTCTTCCAGCAAAATTCTTTCAGTGTTACAGGACTTCTGGAAACCTTTTGGAGTTCAAGTAATGGCTCTGCCACCTAATGGCTCTTACCATCCATGTAAGATGCTACAATAGGCACACCAAAGCTTTCTTAGTTACAGATTTGCAACTTACCACATTTACAGAACAAGTTAAAACTTTTGCATGAGCCTTCAGCAACATTTCAGGTCAGAGTAACAAGAAAGAACTGGTACATTTTAGCTTTGCTAGAGGCCAGTCAGGTTCGGTGGCTGCAATGACAGAGTCATTTTGTTTCTTCTTTGCTCCTATGGTGGCAACTCAGAAATCCTCTTCTGTGCACTGCCATCATCCTCATCCCATAAGCTGCTTTGCTTACCTGGAGAGATTTTTCAAGTCTAGAAGGAGACTGGTTTTCACGTGCTATTTAAGGGCTAGTATGTGCACACTAGTAATTTGTGGCTTTGTGCCTGTGCCTCAGGGTTTCTTGCCAGGTATCTAGAATTTTGAGTCCAAATTTTTCTAGTGTCTGTTTTTCAAGCTTACAGTGCAATGTGAATGCAGAGCTTGGCATCCTCCTTGCACCTAAGGATGAGAACAATCCTTCACAGAAAACAGACATCACACACTGGGTGAATACATGGAGAGCATCAAGTCATCAGCAAGATGACATGCCCAAAAGCTAGGGACAGCCTGTCCTAAAATGGGATTAAAAACCCAAGGAGAACACATCATGCTTGACACTGACAAGTAGAAAACATGAAGGAAAAAACCAAAATAAGAGGCCAACCATAATGCAATACTCCCTCTGATAGAAGCCTCCTGGGTTCAGCCGCTAACCAGAAAACTACAATCAGCAAGGGTCCTCAGTTGCACAAGAGCCTCCCAAGGCCTGACTTTCTGCTTAGTAGAGTTATCCTTCATGACTTTGGCTGTTCTCCTGAGCCCACTTAGATTTTTTTATTAGCATTATTTACAATATCCTGTGCACATGACTTACATATATACCAATTGTACTATGCCACAAAGTACGTCCTTCAGATTGCTTTTTAAACGCATGGCCTAATGATTTAATTAGACAATCTTTAGCTCTGGTATTTAACAAATAAAAGAGCATCAATTCCCTATTCTTTTTTCACATCAAATCTGCAATGTTACAGGTTCAAACTTCTGCAGGGGTAGGACAGACACAACTGGTAGAGAATTGCAAAAGAAGAAATCCTGCTTTTCAAGGCTAGATGTGTTAGAATATCATAGTAGTTCTGAAGTTACATTTATTATGTCCTGCAATATCCAATTTAACATAGAAATGTAAAATAATAGGATTGGTAGTAATGTATAAACCCAAGGTTTTCCACAGTATAACTACTGCAAATATTTATTTGTCCTTTTGCTGTATTGCAGGTTTTAGACCACTAACCTGACAGCCACAGTGTGAAAACTAGCTTTGGACACATATTGGAGGGAAAAATATCCTCAAAACTAAGAGGATGTTATTATCTATTTTTTCAGGACAAAAGTAATAATTGTGCCAGCGAAAAAACAAAACAAAACAAAAAACAAAAACAACAACAACAACTAAACACATAACCAAACATACACACACACACAAAAAACCAACCAAGCAAACAAAAAACCAAACAAAAACCCTCAACCACCCATCAAACAAAAACCCCCAAACCAAACCAAACAAAAAACCCAACAAAACAAAACAGAACAATTTCATTTTGGGTTTCCCAGAGAACAAAATTTGTAACAAATGCCTCTAAGTTCATTTATGAACACGAACTACTGGACTTATTGACACTGGCTTTTCCTCACAATGGTAATATATATGTAGTTAGATATTTTTCCTTTGTCAGAATTGCTGATATGGTAGTTATATAAATTAAAAGAATTACTCATCTCTAGAAGCCACCCATTCTGATTTTTACTGGCTCAAGTGCTTGACACACAATGCATTCTTCATTTCTGACTTTCGTTACTACTGGTAGGTGACAGTGCACTATTTCTGAGTTTTGAGCTCCCAAAGACAAGCTGACATTTAAGGGCTGGTGACTCCTTTGACTGCTGCTTTGTGTCAGCCCTAGAAAGGTCTGTGAGCAAAGGAGATCTAAGCTGCTACCTAACCAATGATCCTTTAACGTACAGCAAAGGTGACTTTCATCACATGCAGGAAGAGAGTCGGACCTCGTCAAAATTTAGTGGGGCTTACAGCTTAATCTGCATGCGTGAAAATAATTTGAGTCTCTGTTTTATGTTGAGATGTAGCGTAACGTACGGTTTTCTGTGCTTGTTTTATTGTGTGGATTTGAACAGATCTTAGGCAGCCACTGTCTCTGTCCCCTTTGTGCCTCAGGCTTTATTAATTGTGAACAATAGGTCACTGTCTCTGAGAATGAAGAGAAGCTAATGCTTCCTAAGTACATTATTGCCTATTCATTTGCCCTTAAAATCGTTTGGCTGAATTTCATCTGTTCTTCCATCTGTGAAATCATCATTTAGCTGAATGGTAATTATGCAGAGTTGCTTTTCAGTTCTTCATTACTGTTTAGTAGCTGTGCTGTCTTTAAAAGATATTGCCTTATTTATACTATAGCTCAAATACTTCAAACAACTGTGGCTTCACGTGTGATGTACTCTCTCCTTTTCCCATCACTCAGTTTACTGGTGGAAGCACAAAAGCAGCTCTAGTACTGGAAAGCAGTGGGGATTTTTTTGGTCTCCCTGTATTCAGACTTAAAATGAGCAAGTTTTAGGTTGTTTCTCTACACTGCCATTGATGCTGAACTATAAGTGACTCTGAACTAGGGTTGAGCAGGGTTGTAAGTAATAACAATTTTACATAATTTTCATGTAATTTACCCATCATTCCATTTCTTCTTTAATCATAGTGACATTCTCTGGCGATACAAAACCTCAGATTAAAGGAAATGAACTCCTGCTTAGTATGTTTTAATGCTTGCAGAAGTACCAAGACCACACCATGAAGTTTATATTTTTACTTCCTGTTTCAAAACCTCATCTGTACTGAATATTTTATTGTGTTCATACTTGTGATGTATCATCATATTACCAGGCTTTTGTCTTCTGTTGAAGCTAGTTTAAATTTGCAATTTTTTTTTTTTCTGAAGATAACGGAGAATTACATTCCCCTATTAATAAATCTAATGTATCCTACAGGCAATTTCCCAGCAAGAATAAAACGTAAAAAGCAAGTGAAGGCTGTATTGCCCTGCTAGGCCTAGAACAGGCAGTGTCAGTTATTAAGCTGTTAACCACGACCGCCTTGTGGCAGGTACATTGCACTCCAAAGCCACAGCTCAACCTGAGCCAACAATCCCTCCCTCATATTTGACTATCACTTGTCTTGTGGCTCATTTCCATCAGCAGCTTCAGGGTACCCTTTCTGCACAGACAAAGGTGAGTACTGTTTTATAAAGCTCTTTTGCCACTGGCAGTCAGACCTCTATTTTACAGAAATATGCAGTTAATAATTAACAAAAAAAAGTAAAAAAAATTTACTTACTTTGAATTGTATAGATTCTGCATTCTATCTCATCACAACTTGCTCTTACATTTGAGAAGCATGATAAGAAACCAGTTGGTTTCAATGTCTTTCAAACAAATGAGACACAGTCCTCAATCCCAGGGAAAAAAAAAAATTCGGGGAGGAAGAAAGAGTCACTTTGTTCCCTGCCATAGGCTTTACTATCCAAATGGAATTTAGGTCTACACAGCAAAATCAAACAAAATGTGATTGCAGTAAAATTAGGCACATCTTCTGCAGCATCAGTAGATGTCTAATGTCAGGCTTATAGCTCAGTGAGGATCCTGGGAACTTGCTCTAGGCACAGGTTTTGGTACCTGCATTTTGCAGTGAAATTACTGTAGCGCTGGCAAATCCAGGTATATCAACGGCCACAGTCCCTCTTTCTGCTGTTTAGGGAGATCATTAGGGGGTTTCTTCAAGAGGATATAAGTACAAGCAGTAACTTAACTGAGGTTTTGCTCAGAATGAATATAATCTTAGAATATATATATAAAAATTATTCTTAAATTTCATAATTGGAATATTATTAAGCTTTTGGTAGAACATAATGAGATCCTCTCT
The DNA here is from genome assembly GCA_035584735.1 of Pseudotriccus pelzelni. NCBI lineage: Eukaryota > Metazoa > Chordata > Aves > Passeriformes > Tyrannidae > Pseudotriccus > Pseudotriccus pelzelni. Next base: position 19,464,681 of record JAWMRA010000001.1, read on the forward strand.
TGCAGATCACTGGCAAACTGTCTCAAAATAATTTTATGACGTTACATTAATGTAGGTATTCCTAAACCAACATTGAGCTAAGCTATGTTTTGAAATTTGTCCTCGAATTTCCACCATTCATATCAATGGTCATCGATATGACATTCAAAACTATTTACATGTAGCTCATATGACAAACTTGAGAAGGGAAATACTTTTTTCCATTGTCCATTGTTAGGCCTGTATAAAGTTGTTTCTTTTTTTGAAATGCAAACAGCCATATTGGTGGAAGTGACCCATGATTCCCAACGCATAAGACAATTAATTTTAGGGAGATTACAAGCTTATTAATGGGAGCTCATCTGTATTTCTCGCTGATCATACTCCTAGGATGCATACAGATAAATGCAATATGCCCTGTGGTTTATAGCAATATGAGCTTATATTCTCATGTGCACAGACACTATGATGCTGACCTCCCATTTGGCTCTGACCAAGTCAGGCCTCTAAGCAGTTTGTCTTGACAACTCAACAGCAAAAGGCTAAACGGATTAAGTATACATTTTATCTTTACTGGCTGCAAGGAAAATTAACATCAAGTTTTAATTTATGGGATCAAAACTTCTGCCCATAAAGAGGGTAAGGAAAAACTGCAAGTGGTAAAGCTGCATATCTATTAATCAGTCAGAGTAATAGTCAGCAAACACCACCGAGATCACAGGAGTCCTTTTCATATTTCCACTGCTAAATGGATGTAATCAGAGTGTAATCTTAACAGTTCTACTCTATAACACATCCTTCCCTTCCTCCACCTCCAGTAAAAGTGATGATAAGGCTTCTCTTGATAATATAACTCTATTTCTCTTTACAGAAGTAAAATTATATGTTGAAGTTCAAGTTTCCTTAAATTAACAGAAAAAGACCTCTGTCTTTTATTAAGACTTTTCCTCTTCATTAAAAAAAGGTGCCAGTATGAACAATTGTACGGGTTCAATATTGGTTTTTTCATTCAGTTTGACATCATCCTTATGACTCTTAAACATCCAGCTGTTTCTGCTAACCACACTTTACTCAAACCCAGCTATCAACATTCTGTGTGTTCCAACAGTACAAGCTGAAATGACCATCAGAAACATCCAAATCAACGTCATTTTCTTTACATCAACTATCACTGGGCCAGCTGATAGCTATGCTTATAGCATGTCTCCAGTCTTGTGAAAAGAATGCAAGTATTGATATTCCAGGTCCCACCACTGAGAAACAAGCTTTCCACCTGATACAAAAGAGCAAATCATGACTTTAAGGAGCTTTACAGGAAGGGGTGTTTATTAATAGTGAAATTTCTTTTTCAGCAGGCTACAAGATTATTATAAAGTGTTATCAATTATTATTATAAAGTATTATCAATTCTTCAGTTTGTGTCAGTAGAAGCACAGTGATTGGTAAGCTAATTATTTAGCAAGCTCCTTCTTCCAGCCACTCCAGACAATCAGCCTCTCTTCATCCATTCAAACAAGTTTACCAGAGCTCACTGTACTTTTTAAATAGACATAAAAAGTCATTTTGTCCTTGAGCCATCTTGCTTAGCACTAAAGGAGGTTGGAAAGCATCCGGTTACCCTCATTGTTCCAGAGAGGTTTGGCAGTCTGCAGCTAACTTCTCTCTGCAGATGTTTTTTTATCAACTGTTGTCAGTTTATCTGCAGTGTTGTTGTCTGTTATCCATGGATGAATCGATAGCATGCATCCACTAACAAGGACAAAGTCTTACAGGTGAGCAATGCAAATTGGCATGTCTTAATGCCCAGTACCTGCCTGACAGCGTTGCCTCTTCATTTTATCTCCTTTGGTGTTCACTCATCATTAGGTCTCATGTCACACAGTAGCGAGAGCTTGAAAGTGTGTCCAATTGTCATGCTTTGGAAAAAACAGTCGCTGACGTTCAAGAAGGGAATTATGTTATTTCAGAGTTACTGAGATAATCAATGACTGCAAAATGGCTGAGTTGGTAAAAGTCATGTGTGTAGTAAGTGACACTGTGGAGCATTGAGGAACAGATTAGACAGTTTTAAAGAGCTGGTGTTAACAAAACCATAGAACGGAATCTATTACTAAGAATTTTTTTTCTCTAGGATTTGTTAACCTGGACATTTGCAAAAGTCTGCTCATAGTTCACCCTTCTCTTCAATAACCAAGGAACAACATCTATTACTGAATATTTATCTATTATCATAAATCTATAGTACTTTCTACTTATAGGAGGCACTTGAAACTTGGAGTTTCAAGTAAAAATTTTTAATCTTCAGTTAAATGTCAGTCATTACACCAAGTGAGATAGTCAACTTTCAAATAACACTAGCATTTTGTCAAGAACAGTGTTGCAATATTTATTTCCAGTCATTTCATGGTAGTCTTGAAGTTTGAGGTCCTATATCTGCACTTTTAAAACAACTAGCAATGAAATTGCAATAGATAATTCCCTGTCAAAGACAGGAAAAAAACAAAGATTCAAAATACAGGCCATCTCTTGGGAACCTGCTTTCTGTTCTTATCCCCTCCCCTCTGCACTGAGTACAGCTAACTGTGGGTCTGGCTCAGTACCTCTCTTGCCCTCTCCTGGATATGATATATCCCATGGATATATCCTCCATGGGATATGATGCCAGCTATTGAACTGTAATACACAAAGTTGATTTTACAGTGAAAATGGGCATCACTTCCCTGCTAGCCAAATGAACCTGTATTACCAGCAGAGCATTTGTACAGCCAAGTCAGCACGTGTGAATTATCAGATGAACTCAAGCCGTGAGCCTGTTCATGAGGAACTGCTTGAAGGCTTTAGGAAGCTGATAGGACTGGAGCTGCAGTGTCCTTTCTGTTATCCCAGCAGAATTCTGAGGAGCACTACATAAGTCTAAACATCAGACTCACATTAAGCACCTAATCCCTCATCCCAAAAGAACAACTGCATGAGTTTATATTTTATTAGCATTTGCTTATACATAGCAATAAAAATTAACAGATACCTATTTCTCCCTCTTTTAATAGAAATATTTCACATTGTTCTTTGCATTACAATGTTGGTATGGGATTAAGAATCTTTGGCTTGCACATTACCCTATTAAAAAAGAAAGTGATTGGAAAGCATTTGGCATGAAAGGAAAATAATTTGAAATCTTTCCATTAGCAAGGCCTGTCACCATGGTCTAGCCTGGCAAAATTAAGATTTTGGAGGCCAGGTTGCCAAAACTAATACAGCTCATTTTTCTCAAGGAAGAATGCTAATAAAAGTAAATGGGAACTCTTAAAGCTTAATTCCTAGAAATTAAATAAAATAAATATGCAAACCCTCCCTGAAACAAAATAATCTCATCCCAAATCTGTGCACCACAGCTTTCATTTCAACACCAAAGCTTTAAAATTCCTAGCAAGAGGAAACAAAGAAATTTATTTATTTTAAGGAAAAGAACAAGAAGTCATCAATGTATTTCTACCCTGCTATATCCTGACATGATTTTTGCATCTGTTCTCAATGAAAAAGAGATGTTGTTTTTGTGTCTGATTTTTTGTCTGATTTTGCACTTATGCTTTTGCTTTCTGACTCCAGAGAGGGAACGTGCTGCTTTTTTTTTTATTATTTTTAAAATATACTTCTGTGTTTGAGCAAGCAGCTATCTCACCAGAAGTTTAGTTGTTATTACGGCAAAATTTACAGTGCACTAGAAAATATTTTAAACATATTAGAAGGAAATTAATTTTAATGTCTTTGTGACAGTCTTTGAAATATACACACACAGAGGCCCAAACACACGCTTAACTTGGGGCAAAAATCAGCACATGTTTCTGATTCTGGTAGCATTGCTGTCTTTTTGAAGGATATATTTCCCAAAGTAGCACATACCTTCCAAACAAACTCAAACTGCGAGCACAGAATCTCATCACAAAATTTCAAAATGTTTACATCTGGGAAGCCAGACTATGGAGCCAACTAATTCACCTCCAGTTTACATTACATGACCGTATGACTAATAAGCAAAGTCAGAAAACTGGGTTGCATTCCTGAGTAACGCAGAAGATAGAAATAATTCTGAAAATATAGCATCACTGAATTCTCTCCCAGCAATTTAGGTTTCAGCTGATCTGGTTTTCTAGGGAAGGCAGTGATTTCACGTCTGCTGTCTCCATCAGCCACCTCCCGTGTGTCAGTGCTCAGCCTGGCTGGATGCCCCTTGCAGGGTGCTGTGTTTCAGCACCTCAGGAAGCATCCCAGCACAGGGTGCCAGTGGAGATGGCACCCCAGCCAGGCAGTGTGTGCTTTTCGCAGCTACCCACACTGGTAGCCAGACACCTCAGCCCCAGCCTCCAGCGGTGTCGGTGGTACGAGAAAATACATCACTGTTTTTTGATACCCTGAATTTTCTCTTTGCTTGTAAATATCAAATGTCAACTTAAACTTTAACTGAAATAAATTATAAAGGCATTTTTATAAAGAAAATAGAAATTTATTTAAAATTTTAATAAGCCAACATCCTAGTGATGTGATTTTTTTTTTTTTTTTATTGTCCAAATACCTCCAAGCGATTCCCAGAAGATAGAGCTTATTTATCCATAATTACAGGACAACTTATGCATAGTTATATCCACCACAGATGTATATATATAGGTGGGAAAATTGCACATCGAACCAACATGGGATTCTGTTTTTCACATTGCAAGCCAGTGGCACTACACCCAGTGATCTTCCGCTGTGGAAAAAAGAGTCATACACAGTTACCTCTCAAAAGCTAGTATATCAGATATCCACTAGTGAAATACTTTATCTGTGTAAAGGTGCCATCACCCTAATTTTCCTGGACTTAAACATGTGCCACAAGAGGAGAATGCCCCTGAGCAAAAGGCAATATGTTCTTTCCGGGTAGAGAAACACAGATACATTCAACCAGTGCACACTACATCCATTGACAGGACTGAACTGACATTGATAGGAAAGAATTAAGAAGTTGAAAGAGGACTTTTCCATCACAAAGTAATTCAGAATGAGAGGAGAATACCTCATACAAACAAAAACTATAACATTCTTGGATAAAAAAGGGTTGAGTACATTATTTATAAGCAAGTAAAGTGTTTTGGCTACCTTTTTAGTACATGAAGCATAGCAATGTTGTATTTTGCTTGCAGAAAGGACCTTGCCCTACCCTTATGCAAAGCACATGTGAGTTTGCTTTTCTATGTAGTGAGATGTGGAAAGTCCACATTGCACTACTGAACCTTGTTATATGGTTTTAATATCCCAGACTAACAATGTGAAGAACAAATGTATAGAATTGTCCATCCCAAAAAAGAAGAAGCAGAGCTCCCCAAATTCACAAGACTTACATAGACCACAAGACTTGCAGAGATCAAGTAGGCAACACAAATAGGAAAAAAAAAATTAATGTAATTTATGCTGTCAACAATATCCAATTCCATTTTGAAAAGACTCTGACATATTAAATGGGTCTGTCAGAATGCATTGACAAGTGAAAATTTCATGTAATTGAATATCTCCATTTGAACTGGAGCTTTATCAGGACTGATTTATCAGTTCACATAAGAGAAGTCTCCAGTGTTCTTTGCATAGTGTTGCCTTATCTTCATAAGCACATATGGTATCTCACATAACTCAAGATGAGAAAAGTATTTTGCTACTGTACAACACTGGTGATTCATCTGTTTTCAGAGTGACTACTACTCAAAAAACCCCAACTCTTATAAGACTTCATTTGAAATCTTGTTTAATGAAAAGCGTAACCAAACAACTTGTAGACGAGGAATATGCCTAGTCCAGTGGTCAGCACCATCATCTGCCACTCGATGATGAAGTGTACGACAGAGAATGACACTTTTCTCTAAAAGGGATAAAGAAAGATCTCCTTGTGGGATTACTCACAAAGTCTAGGAAAAGGCCTTTTTTTCTGGGAGAAAATGTTCATGCTGGCAGAACCTCCATTACTCTTTTCTTCCTTCCTTAGATCTCCCTGAGGTGATCTCCAGAGAGAGTGGGAATATCTGTAATCTTTCAGACTTTTTCTGTCTTCCCATTTTGACTCTTTGGAATCACTTTTTTTTACTAATGACTACAAGAACTTTGGAAAGCTGAGCATCACTGGCTTGAGAACCCTTCAGCTATGCACAGGTTGAAACTTCAAACCTACAGTTTCAACTCATAAGACTCTAGACTGACTGACCAGCACAGTACAGCTATAAATGTGCTAAGTTTCACTTCATTTGCTAACACAGTAAAAAAAGTATTCCTTGTTTTTGTGCAGTCCTGTAATACATCTCCAGCAGAACTACAGCTTCATTTTTGCACATAAATGAATGCCAGGCAGTGGAATTTTTAACATAATTTCTATCTAGTTGTGATTCTAGCAGGACTGATAAATGTGTACACATTTTACACATAAGCAATGGAACACTGGTAAGAACTTATGAACACAGTGATGAAATTATAATCTAAAGCCAAGCCATGGTGAACTAGTGTAACAGGAGTTCATAATTCTTTATGCAGGCTAAGGAATGTCAATAGGCTGCTTCATAAAATAATGAATGTTTGTAGTAATAATTTCATGGGTTGACTGCAATGTAATAGTCTTTATTTCCAATATAAGTTCATTAAGGATATCAGTGGTAAACAGGTTCTCATGAAATATGTTCTGCCAAAATTACTATTAAGCTGTTGTTGGTGTACTTGTTGCAGTTTTTACATGCTGTCACTGTTTATGCAATGATTCTGTTTCACAAAACTTTATGTGCCAATTAAAAGCTGGACATTTGCAATGGCTTTACTGAACATTCTTATCGATCAGCTATGAGCTGGCCTGACTCTGGGTTGTATCGGTTTTATGCTTGTCCAATACAAATTACTTCTGAGTGGCTTTTGATTTGCACAGCACGAATCCATAGACACTTTGCATCCTTTCCCTCCATCTGCCTGAATTTGTGGTGTCAGAAGGTGTCACATTCACTACACAAGGGATTAATTTTCTCATTATTCAACAGGGACAAAGCAAGAGGCAGCATCCTACACACAGACCTGCCAATGTGCTCAGCCTTGACCCGCCTCCAGGGCAGAGTGGGTAATGCATTCCCTCTGCTCTTGTCTCTTTAATAAGAGCACGGAGAAGAGCAGGAATAAGTGCTATTAGCACTCTTCTGCTAAGAAATGGACCTCAGGTCTTTTACTTGTGATTTGAACTAGTGACCTAAAGATAAAGACTTTGTAGGCTTTTATTAAACCTTTGAGATATCTGGGTTCCACATTTAAAATACGTGCTTATTTTGTGTTCAGTATGTCCAGGACACAGCAAATTTGCTGAAATATTCATGCATTTTTTATCAGTAGCAAAACTGGACAGCACAGTTCTCATTGCCCGTTTTCACTCCCTCCCTACATACCACTCTCTTATGTTGTGAATCAACAACTGTGCAGTGAATCAGATTTATAAATGGAGCACCAGGAAAAAATTATACAAGAGAACAAAGTGAGAGCTACGTAAGCCAGTGTTGATGCCAAATGAAAAATATGTGCTACCAAGGTCGTTGTTCATCCTCCACTAGTTCTGATGAAGCTAGCCCTAATTATTTACAAATTAAGTACAATGGATAGTACAGAAATTCTTTTTTACATTCCAAAGCTTGCAGGATAAATCTATATAATGAAATAACAAATCATTCTACAACTGCTGTAAACTTGTTCTCTGTATGCAACCAACAAAAAACCCCAAACAATGAACTATTAAATTGGTAGTGAAAAGGATGCAGCTACATATGACAATGACAGCAGGAGACTAACCAGAGTTTTGACTCAACTCTGTGCAAGTCATTTTCAAGTGCTTCATTTTTTTCCTTTAAAATGTAAGAAAAGAAAAAAAAAATCACTTTTCACTGTTAAGAAGCTCTGAGCTCTGGAAGGCATGAAAGGAGTTATATAAGTGCAAATTACTGTGCTTACTCATTTATATTAAGAAAACGTCAATTTTTCAATAAGTGTTTTGCTTTGTTCAGAAGAATGAAGTCCATATCTTGATGTAACAAACCTTATTCAGCCCACTAAAATGACCAGGATCTGTGATTCATTCACTGTGTACAGCAGCATTAAGCTTTGCAACAGCTTTGTCTGTGCCCCACAGAGGGATGGGCTATGATCTCAGAGTCTGGCACCCTAAGGCATGATTGAAGCTTGGATGGGAGATCTTTATGAACACATATTATATCCTTTTTTTGTTTGTTTGTTTCAGCAGGTGTCATATTTCCTTGAGTTCATATTGAATTAAGACCTCAATTTGGCATTAGGAAGCAGTGTGCTTTTGGAGGTGTTCTTTACTCGGTAGTAAAGTATTATCAGGAACCCAGCCGTATGGGCAGGCTTCATGTTTTGCAATGGTGTTATAGCACGGATACTTCTAGGGCTCAGAACCCTTGTTAGCTGCAAAGCAACATCATGTATTTGTTTTCTCTTAGAGAAACACCAAATATTACAAGGTCTAATCTCAACAGCTTTATTTTATCTTAATCCCCTTGGGGAAAACAGGGTTTCTACACCTCCTGGCTGTTAGAGTATCCAGCCTTCTAATTCTCACACAGTGTGCATGGCTAACCTGTTGCTCAGTGGTTCAGAGGTTGATATCCATTCTCTTCTGGTCTATTCCACTTTTATTGCTGTGTCTCATCTCTGTTCCTATCAGCAGACCTTGGATTTGTTCCTCCCTAATGCTCTTTGATGCAAGATCATCCACTAAGTGACTCACCAGTTAGAAACAACCACCAGATAAAGTCCTGTTTTCAGGGCAGCTGTTTCCAGCTGTCTGTAGTGGGATTATCTGTAGGGTCAGTTCAGAACTGTTTATGAACTGTGCATTCCAAGTGCTCACACATTACCTAAACATAGATGGTTTATTTTTTTAATTACATTTTATTTTTATTATTACATATTTTAATAATCAGCATTCTCTAACGTGATATTGCCTCATGATACTGACTAGTAATATTGCCAAAAGTAAAAATGAGCTGTACTTACTAGAATGGGTACAAGAGGTTGAAAAATTGAGCAGAGAACTTCTCCAAAGCAGTTACAAAGTGTTAAAGAGAGAACAGCGGGGAGAAGAAAATAATCTCAACGTGCCTAAAGTATGTTTGAACCTACCTTGTGACCTGACCCATCAAGACGTTGATCTCAACCCTAGTGCAGGTGTGCTAACATCAGCCACTTATAGCTGAAAAGAGTGAACCTACCCTCACTGGGGAAATCCTGCTATTTTAAGACATGTCCGTTGGGCTGCCAACAGAAAAAGAATGTAGACAGAGGGTGGTAGCTCTGGATAAGCTGGAAATTCAGCAGTGGAGGGAGATGAGTGGACAGTCACACCACACAGGGGAGTCAGGAGGAGAAGGCTGTAAAGCAGTCTTTACTTGGCCTACAAACCTCTACTGTAATAAGCATTTCAAAAAAAAAAATCATATATATGTAATGTATTTTCAGGTTTCATCTAGTTTTACTTAATCTCTCATTTTTCTGATGTTTATATTGTAAAAGGTAGTAGATGTGCTCAGTAGGCAAAGAGGAATTAATGCCTACTTATCATTTCCAGCTACTTGCTTTTGGTATTTGAAAGCACATCCTGTTCCCGGAGTTCTAGCAAGTGCATGCATTACTAAACACTTCCCTATAGAAACCTTGTTTGTCAAGCAAACAACGCTTAGCTGCATAACACTTGTTGGGTAAGTTGTTGAGCTTGCTAGTTCTTTCATACCAAGCTCAAGAGAGATCTAAAACCAGCCTAACAAAGGTCAAACACCTGTAAAATGGTCAGTGTATGTTAAACCAGTGGTATTGATGTAGCCTCCTCTGGGTCTGTTGCTGAGACTTTTGCAAAGCCAGCAAAAAGATGGCACTCCTCATTTTTCCTTCCTTAGGCTTGCAAAGTATATTTTGTTGTTGTTGTTGTTGTTGATGGCTTCCTTGAGATGCTTAGATAAAACTTAAAAAAACCATCCATGACAGGACTTTCTAATTGTTGGGAGGCTATATGTCTCAATTCTGAGGGTGAGGAGGGGATTTATACTTGAGCTTTGAACCCGAGTATGGGAATTATGTTTGGCTGTGTCAGTGATGATGCATGCCATCACAAAGGATTTTGAACATGAGTTACATCTGTGATGAATGCAAACAAATCTTTCAAAGCAGTAAATGGAGATAAATATACAAAGGAATATAGTCATGCACCTTAGATGCACGGAAATCCAAGTCTGGTGTTATAAATGAAGTTGCCATCTGAAGTATGTTCTGAACTGAATCTAAATCTGAGAGAAGGTTTCATCTTGTCCTTCCCCATGTTTCCTTTTGTGTCTGAAATTTTGTGAAGTCAAAAAGTAGGACTCAGCATTGTTGAACCCTAGCCTATGTCCTGAATAGATTTCAGAGTTGGACTCCTCACCCCAGAACAGCAGATCTACAAAAGCAGACTCTGTGTGCCAGAAATGCCACCAGGATTGGGGATAAATGGGGTTGCATCTATCAGCCTCAGGGCTCATTTATGGCAATTTAAACTGATCATGGCATTACAGAATTTTACCAGATTTAGTCTTCAGAAGCTCTAAAGTGAAACAACCACATTGCATGAGTTAGGTAAATGGTTTGGTAATGATTTAAATAGCTGAGCTTTGGACCTAGACTATAAGTTTTGTTAAGAATTTAACAAATTTCAGTTCAGCAGGGCAAAACAGGTATGAGTGAAAACACATACATTAGACCTTTAAACAACCCTGCCCCAGAGCAGGACCTGTAAGTCTTCACAGGCCAAGTGACCCACCAAGAAAGAAATCAAAGGATCTCCTGTTTATGTCTGAAATTACTGAAGATGTTGACAGTTGTTAAACACATTTGCAAGTCATGAAGCTATAAAGTTGATAGCCTTTGCCAAACCTTTTGGACACATTTTTGGAGTAAAAAAAATAGTCATCCTTAGAAGAGAAGCCTGAGGTCACCTGACATGGTTAAGAAATGGTTTACAAGCGCACGTACACACAACTTTGTGGACTTCTCTTTCATTCTTACTGGCAGCAGGAACTTGTCAAATCAGTATGATTCAAACGAATCAGGTCCTAGACTTGTGATGTTTATATTTTTATTAGGAATATATATGTGTGCTCTTCTGTCCTCTCCTTAGCTCATTTTTTTCACAGCAGGAAATCTCTCAGCATATTTGGTATGGAGGCACATCAGCACAGCAACACCTCTAGTGAGCACCAAGAGGCTTTCTAACTTAAATGTGAGAGAGGAAGCATGGTTCAGTTTCATCACATCATTCATTTAGGAGACCACTTCCCAGGCTGCTGTTTCCCAGAGGCTGCTTGCCCCATCTCCCCAGCTGCCAGAGCAGCCATTCCAGGCTGGCTCTACAGCTCCCACAGCACCAGTCTCCTGTCAGGGCATCACAACAAGCTGTGACAGTAGGCTGAGGCAGTCAGGGGGATTACTCATCAATAGTAAGGGAAATGTCCATAGATAGACCACTTTTCAGCAGTTCTTTGCCTTGGGGATGTCCTGTAGTAGTCACCACACTGGAGGCCTAATTTATTGCAGCCCTTAGGATTAGTATTTCTACTTTATTGTTAAAGTGTTTCTACTTATCCTGATGGTGTTTGCTCTCTTCGTGCCCCAAAAGAAAATGGAGAAGACAGGCACTGGCTTCATCCTTAGTCAGTTCTTTCATGTGTCACCACACTCACAGTGTGTTTCTCTGCTGAATCAGTCCTTGGGCATTTCTGAACATTTCAGTCAGTCACTTCCCCATGCTTTGCTGGGTGTTTCTGTTTGCGCTCAGGTACTGCTGCTTCATTCTTCGCATTGTTTTCTGCAGTGAGTGGAAAAGGCACATTATCCTGCAAGCTAAAGGTGGTGCAGGCTGTTCTCAATGACGTCACTTTAACATAAGCCTACACAGGCAGAGATTTTGGTATTTTGTTTTGATCTGCACAGAACTTTCCTTGCTTTTCCACTACCGCTACAAAGTGTGCAGCTCTCTGAAATGGCTGTTTGCCTGATAAAGGCTTGCTTTCAGGAGATGGGAACTAGCATTTATCACTCATTCCAGTACAAGACTTTAAAGGAAAAGGCTCTTTTTATACTCATTTTCACACAGAGCTTTTTATTTGTTCTCCAAGACGAAAGAAAAGGTCAAACTTAGACAACTGCAAGGCACACCTGCCACTTCACTTCTACAAATGCTGTATTACAATTTCATCACTTACAACAGACATTTTTCTGTGGCTCACCTTGCATGAAGACCTACTAGAAAATAAATAACTAGCTTTTTTGATGGGTATATTTGTATTTTTTCTTTTTCCTTCTTTGCTTGTGTTTCCTCTTATTAGGGAAAGTAAGATTGAAAGAGAGAAATAAAACTGAGTCAAGATATGATGAATGACTTCTAAATGAGTTGCATGGGAAAGTTAGAAAGTTCCAAAAATAAGGGCACTGAATTAGGATCACATGTGTTAAGAAGTGTAATCGAATTAAAGCAAGATGTAGATTAGAAGTTCATATTTCTGGGGTATAACTCAGAGGAACTGGTAAGTGAAACAGAGAACTGAGGAGGCAGCAAGGCATGTTAAAGTCAATATTGTTTGAAGAGAGAAAATTAACAGCTAGGCTGAGTTTGGTTAGCTGAGGTATAGAAAGAAAGAAAGTAGTTTCTGATTGTGGTATGCCTTCCACAGAAGTGGAGACAATTGAGGATCTGAAAAAGCTGCTACACTGATGACAAGGCAGGAGGCTTAAAAAGAAAATTGCTCTTTTCTGCTTGCCTCGCTTTGCCACCGAGTGTGTAAGCTCTGGCTGATTCCTTGACTGCACAGCTTCAATGTGTCTGTGAAAGGGACAGGAGGAAAACAAGTTGGGGCTCCGAAAACACATGAGCTCCTCAGGGGGAACGTGCCAAACAATGAATCAGATCTTTTTTAAGTGGAAGAAAAGCAACATTGGTCAGGGCAGGGAATGACTTTCCTTTATTTCATCTCTGGCTGACAGTTCTGTTTAATCTATGATCAATGTAAAGCCTTTAGACAATATTTTCAATTTTAGCTACTTAAGGCTTTTAAGTCCATTTAAGCACAGAAATGAAGGAGGCCTGGTTTTCAAAGGTGATGATTTTGGTGGGTTTATTGGTGCTCTATCAGTTCAGAGTTAGCTGACAAAATATGGAATTAGGAGCCCAGACATAGTCAGCCAAGAAGAAAAATCCAGCCACAAAATATACTGCTGTATTCTGAGTGGATTTAGCTTTAAAGAAAGGCACTATACAGCAATTTTGTTTCTTGTTAAACTACCTGTTGTGATTACTACTTGGTACACTTTATCTGTATGTGGGTGTGGTCCCTCTGACTGGGTGGATTTTCTCTCACCCTCCACAAACTCATCTTAAAGCTTCGGCTTGCTAAAAGCCCAGGAGGCACCTCTCGTGAGAAAAATTACTCAGTACCATGCCCTAGTCTGACCCCATCAGCTGGACTCAGGGCACGGGGGGGCAGTGCACGTTCCTGAGCAACGCCAGATAGAGGAGGCAAGCCTTGGACCACTGTTCCCCAGTCCAAGGCTCTATCCCAAGCCCAACCTGCTTCTCACACAGCTCTCATTTCCCTCTCCTCGTCTAAAGCCCGTTCAGCAGGAAAGACATAGATTTGCCCATAGAATGCAAAGTCCTTTTCACCCCGAGAGATGGTCAAAACGATTTACTGCCCTTGCTCTGTGTGGGGCCTTGAATAGACAGACTGCAATGAGGGAGAGGACGGGCAGGAGAGAGGGTGAAGCAAAGCAAAATGCAAAGTTGTTTCCTGTTTGAAGTTTGTGCTCCTGGGAACACAATGCATGACAAATTCTAGGGTTGCATATGTTGCTTTTTAAAATATATTTCCTTAAATATTGCTATGCTTCTCCACACACAGGTAAGGAAAAAAACAGCTCATGAAGTAAATTAAATGGTTATCTTGTTTCCTGAATTTCCTTTATTTCCACTGCTCTGTGGAGAACTAAAGTTCCTGCAGGCTTCCCTTCTAATCAGATGGGAAAAATCTTCTGCCATATGGAATCAATGGCAAATTAATTGAAAATAATTTAAAAAAACAGACCAGACAAACAGGATAGAAGAAGTATAATTTGGTTTTTCTGAGATAACAGCCATTAATTTATCCTACCCCATCACACTTCGGTTGCTTAAAAACCTAGGATGTGTCTATTTGTGAGAAAAATTAGACTATCACTCTTCGGTGACTCATGAGTTTTTCACATTACTGGAAGAAGCCCACAGTTTAAAAAAAAAAATGTATGAAGATTTTTTTATAGGTATTTCTAAGGCTTATCTGAAAGTGGTGTCCAGGTCAACACTTTTTAATATTGATCTATCTGAAAATCATTGAGGAACACTCAGCTAATTAAAGCCAACAGCAGGTAAACTGAGGGATTGAAAAAAAATTTTTGATCCTTGGTAGACAAGGAGCATTGAACACACTCTCATGCTTTGGCAAATTATGGGATGATTCCCTACTTACAGGCTCTTAGCAACACTCTAAAGGATCTCATGGGAGTTATGGAGCCAGCTGCAGAAGTGCCTTATGCATGATCAATGAAAAGCTGGCAGCATTCATACTACGGATTACACTGGTGTTCCTGCATCTGGGCACATCTTCTGTGATCCTTTAAAGGCCCAGGTTAAACTACTCCTTTTACATATCAGCATTTTAACATGGTTTTATGAAAGGGGTGGAGAAAATGAAGAGCATCAGAAGAAAAAAGAACAAAGCAGTTTGAAGTGCAGATATAACTGCCCTGTAAATATTTTATAGAGGTTTTTGGTAGAGACATGGTCCATACGAGTGCACTTAGCGCCACACTGAATATCCTTCAGTGTAACGAGTTGCAAGACAAATTTAAGTACTAGTTGAATAGACAGTCGGGACATGATATCCATGTTCGAATCCCTGGATTAGTCCTGCAGTTTACATAATGCAATCCCTTAGGTCCACTTGGTAACTGTTTCTCATCATCTAAGGATTTCCTTTGGATTAATGAAAAGATTAATGTCTGGAAATCCTTTGAATTTCCTTTCAGCAGCATAAGGAAGCAGTGAAGTTATTTGCCCAATTAAACATCTCTGTTTGACTTCCCACCCTTATTTTAAAAATGGTAATTTGGCAACACAGATAAATGAATATTAATGACAGTTGTCCACCCTTCTTTGGCTTATCTGTGTTTCATCCTCAGCTGTTGCTAAAATGATTTGCGATTTTATTTGTATTTAAATGTATGTAAATACAGGTGCAAATTGGAATTGCAGCTTCTGACATGCAGTCTATAAAACCCTCATTCCAGAGATTCTTCTTTTTAAATTCACAGATGTGAACAGCTCGCATTTCACAAAGTCCTCCCTAGACAGTGAACTGCTGCTCTCCTTCACAAACCAGTTTAAAACCCTGCTATTGTCCCTACCTGCTGCAAACAGCTTAGCCAACTTTGAACCAAAACCAGTCTTTTCACTGGATTATGCATTGCAAAAGGCTTTGGATTATTTTGTATGACTGGACCCCTTATTTATAACAAGAAGATTACGGTATTAAACAATAAAGAATTTTTAGACTCATGAGGGTTCAGATCTTTTAATTAATTTACTAAACACTTCAGGATAGAAGGCTCTTGGTAATCTTCTAGTGCAATTGATACCATAGCAATCAGTACATTTATGAACACTTTAAAAAATAGTATGTGCAGTCCCTTTGATACCTTAGGTGGCAAAACAAATCCCACTCACTTATGGTGTGTAGATACTGACTGCAGCACAGAGGCTTGTTAACTTGGCTACTAGATTTTAAAAAAAAAAAAACACTTGTGAACTGATAAACTCTAAGACTAGTTATTTTTCTGTTGTTATAACATTTGGCTGGCTGTCTCATAATCTTTCCATTTATTCATGGTTATTTACCCAGGGGATGGGTAAATCAGATGAAATTTATAGTGGTAGAAGAAGGTCCCCAGTGAGAAATCTATCACATGGGAGGTTCCACGAGCACCAGACTGATGAAGCTTCATTTTCTGTGAAGCGTTGTCTTACGGTTGACCATCTTTGGCTTTTTCATTCTGAGCTCAAGGTTAATGGAAAACATTTATCACACATGGAAAACATTTATCACACCCTCTAATGTATGCATTTTTATGTTCATAATAAGATAGAAGCTTAAATGGTAGCATTTACCATGAAAAGGTGAAAAAAAGCACTTTGTTCACCTCTGTGACCACTTATTTTCCCTACATTTCTAGGAATTGAACTATATTTTAAGCCTGTGTCTTTCTATTACGGATTATTGAAATTAGCCAGCTACTTTGAATCTACTCAATGAAAGGAAAAATGCAGAAGGACTATATATATTATCCTGTTTCTGTAAGAAACAGGGCTAAAAATTAAGTGGCTTGTTTTACACAGTGGTAGACCATGACCCTGGTGAGGTGAGGAATAGAAAGTGCCAGAGTTAGACCCTCTGTGAATGGGAGGAGAGGAGGAAATCTGCAATGGCCCTTACAGACAGGCTCGTATCCACACATGAGGCTGAGAGGAAGCACCCAGGTCTCTGAGGCTCAATAGATCTTTGTGAGTCAAAGTTTTTCTCTGTCTTTTACAGAGCACAAACTGTCTAAAGAGATATTAGAGGAAGAATTAGTGGAGATCAAACAGGCAAATGAGGAAGTTGTCAGGAGTCCATGCAGTCAAGGATTGCTTATCCTTATACTGGTGCTTATACTGGTAACTGCAAAGGGATAAGTGCTTGAGCAGTGGCAGAAAAGGATTCTTTTTTCAGGTGGAGTAAGTGCAGATGCCCCCCAAGAAAGCCAACTACTTTATTTATACCACCATTGAAATCAGACATGACCCACTGCCCCACGGGAGTGTTGGTCCAACATTTGCTTTAATAAATGTAGCCCCATAGGACAGGAACCTGGAGAAATGTGTATTGCATTCTGCATTGCCTCACAATCTCTTCTCTTATTGTAATAGCCAGCAAGCTTGGAAGGATTTGAACTGTAAATAACTTCTGGGGCACAAGGAACAATGTGGAGAATGATAAAACTGTTACTGTACATAATAGGCTGAGAACTCCAGGTCAGCCTCACCTCCAGTGAGGCAACCACCTACCTTCTCATGAAAAACAACAGCAGCTCCCTTCCCTGAGACAAGGATCCATGCTTTGAGAACAGATGGTGCTACTTTTTATGCCAAGCATTCTGCACTTCACTATTTATTAAATTGGCCAGAGAAGACTGTAAGACCAGTTCTCAAACAACACGAGTGAGCCATGATGTATGCACAGTGCCTGCTGAACCCCCATTTACTCCGAGGACCTTTTACACTGTTAAGATATGGAATACACACATGACTGGACACCAAGCCCTCTGTGACTTTTCCTCCAGCTGATTCGGTTTTAACCCTGTTTCTATTATTCCTTGATTTATTTTTTTTTTTAATTTAAATAATTTCTGGAAGATTGAGGCAGTTGCTTTATTATGTCCCCAGTACAGACGGTGTCAGTGTTTAAAGCACTACTGCTTTGTCTTCATATCTTTCTGCCTCCCCTTTGAATCCCTCCTGTGACTTAGGTATAGAGTTCTTCATGACTGCTCTACTTCCTAAAATAAGTGCCAAAACTCCTATGTCTTCAACACTTGCATGCCCATAGTTTCCAGCAGAGCAGAAAGCAAACCCCCCAGCTTTCCCTTGGCTCATCTCCCTAATAGTGATCCAATACACTGAAGTCCGGGACACCCTCATGGGTTACAGATATTTGCTGTTCTAAAGGCAGTAATTGAGACATTTACATTGTTGGTATTTCTCAGGATTCTGTCTGGTTGTTACCATACTCATCTTCTCAATTTCAGTCACATTTTCAGCACTGTAACATACCACAGTATTATGAGCCAAACAAGAAAAAGATGCCAAACGGAGTTAATCTCTGTGAAGCAGGAGTTTCTGGAAAGAACAATTCCCGTTATTGATTTTGGCTGTTTGGTATTTTTGTGTTTTTAGAGATTGCTCTGAAAGGAAAGTATGACCCTGAAATAGAAGTTTATAGCACTTCACAACAGCCTCGAGTACTTGACAAATGCGGTTATGCATAACCTGTAATCATCATCTACAGGAGGGCCTACTCTGCCCTCAGCTATGAAAAATCACACACAGTTTTTTTTGAATGCCTGCAGTTACAGTGGTAAGGCTCCTGACAGAGGCAATATGAGCTACAGGCTCTGGAGTTTCAGCCTGTGCATGTTGACTGCTGAAAGATGAAAGTTGTTTAGCAGAGTCTATGCCCTCTGACCACTTCTACATTCCCTACCTAGTTTTCCCTTCCTTTTCCTTTTGTGCTTTTTTTTTTCTTTCCTTTCCTTTTCCTTTTTTATTGAAATAAAAAAAAAATCTGCCTTTTAGTGCATTAAATACCATGTTCGTGTTTTCAGTTTGAGCATTGAAAATGGATCTCATTATAAATAGACATACATTTTAGACAACCTATCTAAAATAAAGGGATCCCAAGTGTATGAAGGTCAAAATGGCTAAGAAAATGCTAAGCTGATTAGATTGTTTAGTGGTCAAAGTCTTAGATTTACAAGCCAATAATCCTGCATAGTCAAAGCAGGTCTCTTACAGTTGGTTCCAAAGTCACATCAGAGGGTGGGTTGGAGGACCTGCAGGACAGGTTTATCGAAACTCCACAGCCTCTGGAAGGAGGAAGCACCAGTGGGAGGGGAGGGAGAAGGGAACCAGCCAAGCCAGCAGGGAAGCAGTAAAGAAATTCTGACTGAAGATCACTCATTTTGCTTTTCATGCGGCTGGAAGCCATGCTTTTTCAAGGTTCTTTACTCCTCACTGTCCAGAAGACATCCAGAAATCAGCTTTTTTCTTCTTTAGTCAGAGTCTGACTAATGCACAGAGCTTTGGTCAGTATGCTTGTTAAAACGAAAAGTTATGTACTGAGATAACGGCAGAAGGTTGGCCCTGCATGCGGAATCAAATCTTTGAAGCAGGATGAGCTGTCACTACCCAGTGGTGATGGGAATTCTGTTTCAAGGGTCTGTGCAGTGACATCTTCCCCTGGGCCAGAAGAGAGATCCCTAAACCCACAGTTTTACTCAGTTCTTACAATTCAACAGGCTATGGTCCTACATGATCAGCACAGCACATGCATGTCATTGCTACTCATATGCACTACATAGAAACATCTCTTAAATGTCCTTGCTACAGACATAAAACTGCTCCACATGGGCATTTCTGGGGGAATGGTTTCTGCTGTCTATTTGCAAATATTTTATCTGGGTACAATTCAACCACTTCTGCAGCAGGGACACATTCATACACTTGACCCAGGATGTCAATAAAAACATTTATGCATAGAACTTAGACTAGAAATTAGCAATAGTTTCATGAGGGGCAATTTCTAGATCAGTCCAAAATTCCCACCAGATGGACTGCTGTAACAATCAGTCAGCTCTTGTATTATGAAGGTCCGGTCAATCACTTAGTTTCAAGTTGGTCCATTGTCTCAAGCTTGCCCATTATCCCATCCACGAGATGGTTGGGATATTCTTGAGCCATTCAAGGAATTCATGATTTGGTGCACACACAGGCAGAGCCCTGCTACCCAGCTGCACCACAGAGAACAAGCCTGATTTTCTTACAACTCACAATTTAAGTCTCATAGCTCTTGTCACACCTAGCTGTCCTGGATATGTGAGGGACATGTGGAATAGTTTTCCTGCTATTGATGATAAATACTTATCTTCATTAGAATATCTCATTTTCAAAGAATTTTTTCAGCCAAAGCTGAGGGTGATCACTGAGATATTGTTCAGATATTGTATTGATATCTTATTAAGCATCCTTCTAGGTAGCTGTGGGAACTGAACTCTGAGCTCCAATTGGAATACAGTTTCTGATTTCCACGTTTTGTAGGGGAGACAGTTTTATCACACCTGTTACATCCTCTGCTTCAGGGGGAAAAAAAATATTTGAGAGCACGATCCGGACTTAGGTTAGGCTGCTTTAATTAAAAACATACTGAATCTTTCATTTCTCAGCAAGTCTCAAAGAAAACTCAAATTCAGTCTGATGATTTTCCTACTGGAGATAAAATTTATTAGTATGAAGCTAGCTTCTTCATATTTCAGAATTATGGTATCTTATAATGTCTGTTACTAATGATACTCCTATTTTCTCTTTTCTAAAAAGAGCCATCCAGAAAACGGTCTGAGGAGATGAGAGAAGGGGGGAGGGGAAGAATAGAATCAGCCAGGTTGGAAAGGACCTCTGAGATCATCAAGTCCAACCCTTGATCCACTACCCCCATGGTTACTAGACTACGGCATTAAGTGCCACATCCACTCTCATCTTAAAAACCTTCAGGGATGCAGAATCCACCCCTTCCCTGGTCAGCACATTCCAATGCCTGATTTCCCTCTCTGTAAAGAATTTCTTCCTAATATCCAACCTAAACCTCCCCTGGCAGAGCATAAGACCATGCCCTCTTGTCTTACTGATAGTTGCCTGGGAGAAGAGACCAACCCCCACCTGGCTACAACCTCCTCTCAGGTAGTTGTAGAGAGTGATG
>JAWMRA010000001.1:19490241-19557699 GCA_035584735.1 Pseudotriccus pelzelni
GCCCAGCCTGGAGCGCTGCAGGGGGTTGTTGTGGCCAAAGTGCAGGACCCGGCACTTGGCCTTGTTGAATCTCATCCTGTTGGAATCAGCCCAACACTCCAGTCTGTCCAAGTCTCTCTGCAGTGATAAGGGGAAGAGAGAGGAGAAGGCATTTTCTATATATTTCAGTGTAGTATCACTTATTCCGGCAAAACTACCCTGTTTTATACCAAATGAGAACCTAAATTCAGGTGACTAAATCAGTTCATAGACCCCTGACTCAACTAAAAACAGAAAAGACTGAGCACCTACTGATCCTGGTACTTTCTCTTTTGATATGCATTTATGTAAAACAATCATTAAAGGTTTTTGTGATAGTGCATTTACTTCTTTCTCTCCAAATAATGACATTCCCATGGTAATCTTTCTTATCTTCAAAGCTTTTATCCTAGCTTTAGAGGATTTTGACTGTACAACAGCAGTGTTCGCTGAAAGCTATCAGTAATGATATAACTCATCAGTAGATATTCCAGTAAATGTTCTCTGGGACAACCATCACCTAACAGAGAGGAAAGTCGTAGAAAGCAGGAAAATAATATGAACCTCTTCCCTTGGATCCAGGTTCTGCAAACACTTAACACCCTCAATAATAACTGATTGACACATGAGTATATAATACTCAGTTCCTCAGTGGAAATTATCTGCATCTTACAGAAACAAATACCTCGTTTTAATGTTTAAGTGGCTCAAGTAATGCACATCTGGCCAAAAAACATTCCCTATTTCAAAATTATATGATTGATTTGTATCAAAGCAATAAAGTCTTAACCACAGGTATTCAGACAGCTGTGTCCTTTTACATGAATATAAATGTTCATCAGAATATCCAAGAGTTTCCCTGGAAGATTAGTGATATTGTACTCTGAGGTTAGCTAATAAAGTATTAAAATAATTTGCTGCATGCTAAGTAAAAGCAAGAATAATTGTCATGGGGAACAGAATATAAAGATTCTTGGGGAATAACTCCATTCCCTCCTCCTCCAGCAATCACCTTCTGAACTGTCCAGCAGTTTGCACACAGTGTTATATGTGATTTCACAGAACATGACATCAGCTTTTTGTTTCTGTGACTTGGCAGCATCACATGATGGGATCCATTCATTCTCTTGAAATGCAAACCTGCTGGAAGTGATTTGTATCTCAATCTATCAAAAACATAGTCATACAAGAAGAAGTCAGTTGAAGCTCTATACTTTGCTTTCTACATGTCTGCATTTGTCCAGCCATGAAAAAATTATATTCAGCATTTATTAAATCATTTCAGAAAACCAGATGAAGTTTGGTGGAATGAACAGATACGGTATCAGTAAAACACAGCAGATTTTAATATGTAGCTAATAACATGCTTTTATTATTTTAATGTTTGTATTCTATGAATCAAAGTATTTGCTCATTATATGTTTTGTACTCACAATTGATCAGAGTCCTAGCTAGCTAGCTGTCTTAACTTAAATTCTTTCACCAAGTTTTTGCTTTCTGCTTTTCTGTCCTTGTTACAGCAAAGATCTTCAGATTTGAAGCAATAAAATGCCATGCATTCCCACAGACAAAAACAGAGGTTAAAAAAATGTTCAGGAAAGATTTTGCACAGTTCACACGTCAGATAAACTTGTACAGGCTCAAATTGCAACAGAAGACAAAGATCAGAGATTCCTTTGCAGTCGGTACATACGCATTTGGTGAAGTTGTCTGTAACTCTGGAGTGGCATCGGTACAATGTTGTGCAGTCACAGAGGAAGCCATAAGCAGTTTGTAAAAATCTCCTTCACCAGCAGTCTGAGGGGACAAAAGCAAGGAAAGACAATGAGAAGCCTGCATGCAGATTCCAAAGCTATTTCAGTCATGGGAATGCAAACACGGGCCAGTCTTGGTTTTCAGTAATATGCAATGAAGTGACTCATAATACAGAGACTAAGCACAAATTAGCATGGTATTATAATGGCGTGGATACTGAAAATGTGAGAATTACATCCAAATATTACTGGGTGAAAGAGAAATCTCAAATTATGTCAACATTATCTGCATAAATAAATGTGAGTATGTGCACCATGTGCAGCTTCCCTCCCCCTGACTTCTAGCACAGAAAACCTTAAACACAGATTCTTTTTTCTTATACTCTTATACTTTTTCTTATGCTGGGTCACTTTTTTCTCCCTTCAACTCATTCCAACAGAAAGGTTGAAAAAGAGGTTCCATCAAGAAAATCCAGTCACATTACTTTGGAAGGTGAATAGAAGTGATTTCCACCTAGCAAATAACTTACCTAAGAGGTTTACTTTCTGTAGGCGCCACTCTGCAGTAAACATCGTTCAAATCATAGTGATAAAGCATAGGGGCATAGTCTTTTCTATGACTACATTAACTTGGAGTGCTTCAAAAACACAGTCCATTATAGGGCTGAGGTCCTAGATTTTAATGATTTGCTTAGATACCCAATTTATGGCTCCTAGGAGTGTTTCAAAGGATGGACACAAGCAGTGTCCCTGCACTGGGGACAAAGCCCTTGGGTGTAGGGCATCCCCTCCTTCCCACCAGCACCACTGGATGAGGTGATATGCCATGAATTGCCATAGTTCCATCCACAGGAAATGCTGCAAATACTATTGCTGTTGCACATTGCACAAGCTGCTTTGTACATCTCCAGGGTCTCAGTGAATGGCAAGATAATAAAGTGTTTTTCTACAGAATGCTTGAGTCTGCACTTATATTTTCTAAACTTATTCTGAAGTCCTGGGCACAACTGTGGTATAATTGATAGTGATGACTATGTAAATTACTGTCTGGATAGAACTTCTTAAATAACTCTAATAAAGGCCAATGACTGCAAAGGTTTTTAGGACAAGAATTGCAAAGGGAACATAAATGGCATTCTTGAACTGCACTTCTTTCTCTCATACATATGAACCTTAAGCAGGATTAGACACTGAATTTCATTTTCAAACTGATCATTTTGTAACTTTGCCACACATTACTTCATCATGAGGAACATAAATTAAACTCACAGTTTTTACACAGGTATTCACCATAATATTTATTACTAGAGCACTTTCTTATTTTCATTTACCATCCCCATGTGAAAGATTACAGTTCTGTGCCATCAATACTCTGAAGAGTAAGAAACCATTTTTTTAAAAAAATGTGTTTATTTTAAATGAATATCACTTAGACAATCAAGATTTTAGCTGCTATGTGTGAGAAGTAATGACCCCAACGGAAATACTGAACATAAGCATCTGGAGCGATGCGCATAACAAAATGATTCTAATGTACCTTCTCAAGATACTGATTTAGCATGAATTCTGAGGGGACTATGGCATCTATTTAAACATCAGTATTCTCTATTTATTTGTTCTTCTAGGTATATTTTTTACATTCCCGAGAAAGCAGTGACCACAAATAGCAACAGGATAAAATATTTTAGAGCATATTTAAGTAACGGTAAGATTTTCAACCAAGACATCTTTCTGAGTCAATATTTAATTAGCTCTTTAACATGGCAAAAGGAGATATTTTCTGCTTAACTTGCTATATTTTCCAGACAAGTTTATCCAAAGAATCCAAGCTTTTGGTCACTACTGAAAAGTACCTAATGAATCAGTTACAAGCAGAAGTGTCAATATTCTGGTCAAACCCTACTTTAGAAAAATATGTTCCCATTAAGTCCTCTCAAATTTTCTACCAGGTTTTTAATTCTTACTCATTTAAAATACCTCAGCCATGTCACCCCTTCCAAACACCATTGCCTTAACTCAGGGATGCTGATGTCATAACTTAAAAGAAGACTGCTGAGCACTTAGACACCTGCAAAATGTCACCATGTTTGCTTGTAGTTTGGTGAAGCTTTTTAATTATTATTTTGCTTTCTGTTATTTTCTTTGGTAGGTAGTTTTCCTTCTTCAACAGCAAATGTTTGCACTCTATCATCAAAATGTCAAGATGTATCATTGGCCACCTCAATATTAATCTTTATTGTTTTAAAATGGTGAAAATATTCTCTTTTTGGCGAATACAGAAAAGATGTTAAAACTGTCTGTGGAGTCAGCTGATGCTGAATCACCACTGTTTGATATGGGTAAGAAATTTTCATAATAACTTGACAAGTGCTACATGACTCAGGTTCAGAAGGTACAACTCAGTGCCATGCCACAAGTTTTAGTGTATTGCACTAAGCTGGAAAAGACATCAGTAGGTGGTCAATAAAAAATTGTGGTTGCATGTCAGTGTGCACAGGCTTCCAAAACGTTAATCTCTCGCTAACTTCATCCTCCAGTGGAACTAAAGGGTTTGTTATGTGGATTAAAAACGTAGGGGTATGTTTTGCAGATTACTTCCCTAGTGGCATAGACAACAGAGAAAACACCATCCAGATTTCACATTTGAGGTGGATGCCTCTGAAGGGAGAAGTCTTAGAGTGGAAAATGGGTTTGTAGCACTGTTTTAATAATTAGTCAAGGGTAAGCCTCAGAAAAGAGTGATTTTAGAGATGAACTCCTGCATGTGTATGCTTGAGTCCTAATACACATGGAGAGAATAAGTAACAGCACACACCATTACACCAATGTCCAAAGAAGACTCTGCGTTTTTTAGAGCCTGACACCTGAAGGTGTGTGATTTTAAAAGAGGCCTATACAAAAGCTCCATATGCATAGTTGTGCTTGGGATTCATGTCAGAGAAAACCCCAGTATAGAAAGAAAACCGATGGTTATTAAAGCATCCAAGGTTTCAACAGCAGGCTGTTCGTTGCTTCCTGTGTAGTCCATGAAACTGTTGCTCTCAATAGCTACCCTGTATGCTAATGGTGTTTATGTTCTAGCAGGACAACAAAATAAGAAAAAAATCTGACAAGAATCTAACTTCAGATAAATGGAAATAAGTAAGAAAATTCAGAACTTCAAAAAGGCAGAGCTACTGCATTGTTTGGGCACATGAGAAAACAGAAGTCGCTTCTAGCAATTAGTGGAGTTGGTACTCCACCACAGACATGCTCAAAGATTCAGCCCGGGGAAACAGATGGCAAGAAATCCTGCACCTTCCTTTCTGCAGCTGTTCTGAGTCTGGGTTGGTTACATGTGTGGCTAGCACTGACCAAAGAGTCAGGAGCGTGCAGCATCTCTTCCCTTTGCCTTGTAAGCTATAGCCCCAGTTTTCAGTTAAAGCTCACACACTTCACAGTTTCATTTTCAATACTTGTACAGAGGGCACTGAGGTTGTCTCCAGCCACTTAAAGTCTGCTCAGGTGCATGCTTTGTTCATTAGAAAAAGATATAAATTTCATATGTAAATGATTTGCACAAATTGAGATGAGCCTCAGCCCAAAATATATTCATTAGGACTGGACTTCCCTTCCCCTAATTTATATGCCTACAGTGTCAATGCTTAAACCTGAGCTAGTTAGTTTAGGTTTTCTAGTTGTCCAAAGTGAGAAGCAGACACTTTTAAAGGCATTTCATCTACTCTATTTTTGTTGTCCACTTGAGGATGAAATGCATTGCACCGCATAAATGCCTTTTCCTCTCTGCTGTGAGGGAAATCCAGAATTGCAATAACAAATTTTTATCAGATTAATCCCTCTATGCTTTTTAAGTCAAAGAACACTTTGAAAAAGACAATTCCTCTCAGTGTTCGTGGTGTTATCCTGAGCTCGGAGTCTTCATGTACAATCTATGTGAGAGTTTAATGACCTTAGTTGAGTTTTTCCTATCCTGTTGTGAAATTTTTATCTGAGAGAGTTGTGTTGGGGAAAGGGGGACACTCCTTATTAAATTACTAAACTTTTTAAGAAGCTGTCAACTCTTACACGACTTTCATGAAGACATATAATAATATACTTCCAAGGGTGGTTGCCATTACTTTCCGAAAGGCAGCTTTGCCAAGCACCTTTGCAAGGTTTCCTCATGACAGCTGGATATGTCATAGGGATGCAGCCCATAGGTGAGCAGGTGCAGAGTCCCAGCCCTGTGCTCTGCTTCTCCCCAGGAGTAAGAAGCTGTCTCAGCCATTCAAAGGCTGAAACTGGATCTGTAGTGTTGCTGGCGCTCCATCCATTTATTACCCCAAGGATTATGTTTAAGGTCTTCAGCTGACTTTAGAAATGGTCTGGAATCAAAATAAGGACAGCAGCATGAACCTCTCTCATTTGCAAAAGTCTAAAGCTAGTCAGTAGAAGGTGCTACATTTTACAACACATGAATTTGTCATCTTCACCTAGAGTTGCATATTCTGTGAATTATAGTAACTCTAAATGGAGGTGAACAGTACAGAAATCATTATTTCTTTTTTTTTTAATTAGCCCCATGAATTTTACTCACATAAAATATCAGAAAGTTACACATTTGCACCTACATGGGTCTTCTAATATCATTAGTTATCTACTCTGAAAGAATCTGATTAACTACCAGCTGAATTTTACAGAGAGAGCAACAAAGAAGTCCTTTTTGTTAGCAGGAGAGCTGGTTTTGAATGTTCACATTCCTGTTTGGAGTGATCTCTGGGTAGTCTGGAATCCTGTAACAGGGAGGATTTGGTAGAAAATAGCTGGCTGCCTGATAGAGTCAAAAAGTAGATGCTGCTGCAGTAAATCTCTGCCATAGTTTTGCATAAAGGCATATCTAAATAGGGAAACAGGGCCTTACATTTTAGAAACACATATGAGAAATAAAAGTGCCACAGGTGACAAAAGATGACTATTTCACCTGGGAAGGGATACATATAAAATCAAAACGTGCCATGAAATTGGATTCTGTGATACATTTCAAAATGAGGGAAAAACCAGCAGATTAATGTTGTTTGTATATTTTCAGCAGTCCTGCAGTCACCTTGTACTTAGCATTAGCCATGAAATGATGGCAGAATCAAACTCAGTAAATATTTATTTAGCTCTAAGGTATTAAGACTAATCCCTTCAGTTTTCCTCTCTGTTTTCCTTTCACACAAATGTGAAAAAGTTGGCACTTGCAAACTTTAATTCACAACTGGTAACCCAAAAGGATATACAGCCATTTTAACTTACAGAGGTACTTGCATATGCAGTTACAAAATCATTACAGTGTTGCTATAACATAGGAGAAAAGGTTTAAACTTTGTATAGTGGTGGCTCTTAACTGACTGATGGATCAGAGGTCTTCTGTATAAAGGCCTGAACCCCATCATTTCCTGAGGACAATTTTGTACTGATGATTTCTGTGCTGCAACCAGGAGCTGCCAGATGCTTGGTGGGGCTTCACTGGATCAGCTTTACATCAGTTCAGAAAAGAAAAAGTGAAAGAACAAGGTCCAAATCCTTCTTTTTTTTTTTTTTTCCTTTGCATCAGCACAGTTTCTTTAATAGTTAACACTTGTACATCTGGGAATTGCGACATGTATCTTAACTCTTCTGTGCCCATTTTATGAGCCATGCGTGTTCCACTTCCATGCCAAAGCTCTGAAGTGGGGCTCTGGTGTGTTCCAAACATGTCTTCCAAATATCCTCTTCTCAGTGAAACAAGCTTTCTGCTCCTGTAGCTGTTCCATTCTGCTTCTTCAGCAGATCTCCAAGACCTCAGGAAATAAAGCAAGCTCATGCCCTCCCTTGCAGTGAGCTCTGTGGTGTTTTGATGAGGTTCCTACCATTGAAGTTTCTTGCTGCAAAGCTGCCTGATCATACCCTGTGCATCCTTCAAAGGAGAGTCTGAATTAAGCCAGGCTTCTTTGGAGTCGTGGCCTCATTTCTTTCTCCAACATACTTCAGTTCTAAGGACCTAGTTAGGCTAGTCATGCATCCACACATGACGTAGCCACCTTTATTTTATTGTGTTACTTGTGCACATTGAAAAACCAAATTAATTGCATTGCCACATATTTATGAGGTGTTTTTTCCTTCTAAAATGTAATTGGATCTAAACTGATATGCATACACTGGGTTATTGACACCTACAGTCATTATTAATACAGCAGAGCAAATTATGATTCTTTTTAGTTA
This sequence comes from Pseudotriccus pelzelni, assembly GCA_035584735.1. NCBI lineage: Eukaryota > Metazoa > Chordata > Aves > Passeriformes > Tyrannidae > Pseudotriccus > Pseudotriccus pelzelni. The sequence continues at coordinate 19,498,239 of JAWMRA010000001.1, forward strand.
AATAATTACAATAAAAAATAAGAAAAAATTCTTCTGCTACATTGAAATATAAATGGACTTTTTCTGTGTATTTTTCATTGAAATGCTGCGTTTTGTTCTTGGATTATGTCCGTCTAATTATTTTGTCTTTTAAAAATATAGACCACTTGCTAGCAAAAAAAAAAACATTTGAAAGAAAAAACCCAAAATGATTCATTATAAAATGTCAAAATAAGCAGTTGGTGTTTCTGAAATGAAACACTTCAGATCTTTTTATAATGCTTCCATATTTTTTCAGTTGTAATTATTTGCCAAATTACACTCATTGGTGTGAACAATTTCGGTCCCTTTAAAACTGTACTTTCAGCGACTTTTACAATAATTGAAAAAAATTACCTATCCCTGCTGTTATAACAATAAAGGATGTAAAAATATTCACTTTAAAAGGGAGCAGGAACAATAGATGCAGTCATAACAGCTGAATAAGACACAATACTTCTGTTTCACGAAAGTAATCCAGCAGGCATTTCCCAAGCTGTCTACACTTAACAGTTGTGAGTAGTCTATAGCTGTATCTAAAAGCAAACCTTCTAGCACCTCATGTAAAACATTCCTTCATCTCCCAGGCTGAGGTTCCTCTCTTGCCTGAGTTAGAGTCTACAATTGGGTCTTCAATATATATCCTTGCACCAATACTTTACTGACTTCTTTCTTCATTAGGGCCCATTCCATCTTCTCTGTTTACTGAAGACATTTAATGCAATAAACATGATTCAGTAAACAAGGTTTAATGTGTTTCAGACAGCTTTTAATCTTGGAGAGTCTCACTTGCACCAGAAATTCCAGCCATTCTGAAAATGGTGTATATTCTCTTGTGAGAAAATCTGATTTAAATTCACCTATATTTTATGATTATAAAAAGTAGTTTTGGTGTAATTTCCCAACTCACTGTAATCAAGTCAGATCAAGACTGTATTGCTAAGGTTAACACAGAGACTGAACTCTGCATGTGCCAGTAACATTGTTTTGGTCATACCAGCCATATAAAATAAAGTGTAAGTGTAAGTCTTTGCAGGATCAGGTTACTCAGAAGACAAGCTGCATCTAATATTCCTATTTAGGTAAATATCTCCATACACAGGCAGATAAATGTAAAATAGAGAATGATGACTGGGCTGCAATCATAATTCTATAGTGCTTAAAAGAGAGGAAATGTTCCTCTGGTAAACTATAAACAGAAAATCATAAATTACTGACTGCCTTCTACTTGTGTGCCCTTAACTCTTAAAAGACATACTTATGTATTACTGGTCAGAGACATACAAATACTCAATGGCATAAAACTGTGCTCATAATACACCAAAATTAAGGACTACAGCATTTTTCCTCCTGGAAAGGAGTTGCAGAATACATATTTTCTCATGGCTTCCTTATGGGTACAAGTTACTCCTGGGAACATTCTCATTAGGCACAAAAGGAAAACTTGTCACAAGGAGAATAATCAGTCATTGGAATAATCTCCCCAAGGAAGTGGTGGATCCCACAACATTAGACACTTTTAAGATTCAGCTGGGCCATCTTTTCTAGACTGTTCTCTTGCCAGGAATGGTTGGAACAGATGATCCCTTATGCCCCTTCCAACCTGGTATTCTATGATTCTATGAATCTCATTGCTAAGATTATTAATAAGAATATTGTCAATCATAATACAAACCATTCCGATTTTGGAGAAGCTTTTTTATTCCTTTGTCTTTCTGAGAGCTTATTACCTTGATGAAGGCTTCTGACGAGAAACTGGAGTGATACAACCAACAAACAATGCAGCTAAAAATAGCAGCCAGGGTTTAGACTGAGTATTGTAGACCAGTGTCAGCCAAGGATCCTTGGAAAATTTGATTACAAATTGCTTTACATTCTGTATCAAAATGTGAAAATTTCTGTCCTGGAGAAAATGTTCTTGGTTTCTCATTGAATTTCTACATGTTTTGGGGGGCTATTTTTTATGTTGGCATTTATGCTTAACACCCCCTCTCCCCAGCAAGATCTGCTAGAATCACTATTTTGCCAATATAACAACAACTATTTATGTAGGTTATTTAAACCCTGTGCTAATAAAATCATTGCACCATTATACAGTTCATGGGAAACCATCTGTTTCTGAAACATTCAAATGTCAGACTTGGAGTGGCAGGGGTTAAGGATGATCAGGACTATCTACTTCTCTGCATTTCGTATTTTATTTATTGTGAGTTTCATTCCGTTGGTTGCAAGCAGAAAAAGAGGGTAACTGATTAAAAATAAAGAACATCTAGAAATAACATAAAACGGCAATTCCAATTTGAAATGGGTAAGCTAAATATCCAGCCCACTCAATGCTAATAGCAGTAGTCTATAGCGGAAACATGGAGTCTTCTCCGAAAATGCAGTTCATGAACTGGATGCTGCCCTCCCTGAACCACATCTTACACATCCAAATTGTAAATATTAACAAGATTTTATGTTCATATAACCATAAACAGGTAAGAAATAGAGAAATTAACAGAAAAGGAAGAAAAAAACCCAAACAAACATGATATTCCACTCTTCCATGCCCTGCAAAACCATGAGATAATGGCTTTTCTCAGATTTGTATCTTTAGCTGTCTTTGCCCATGGCAGGGGGATTGGAACTGGATGATCTGTAAGATCTGTTACAACCCAAACTCTTCTATGATTCTATGATTCTAAGATAACAGAGCTGACAGGTCTCATTGGCCTAAAAGTGAATACAGCCACCATTGTGCTATTTCGCAACCAAGTAACTTTGGGAGAAAAATCTGAAAAACGGGATTTGTCAGGTTGGCATCCTTCTTCGTGCTCATCAAACTGCTTAGAGAGCTTAGCTGAAGTAAAAGTGAAACAGGATAGCAGCTGGTGCAGAAAGATCCTTAAACAACATTTGATAGACGACATACGTGAGAGAAAGCATTGCTCTGGCTGAGAGGGGGGGAATTGCAACAAAGACCTCAATTTATTTTTGCCACTCTGCTTATTATACCTAGGATTACAGCAGAAAACAAAGAAATAATGGCGCTGCTCCTTTCAAGTGTAAAGCGTGACTGACTGCATTTCATTCTGCTCCGTTCCTTCTGCAGATTAAAGCCCAAGAGTTACAACTATGTTTTCACACCAAAATATAGATACATGAATAAATCAGTAAATAAAAATGATCATCTGCTGCAGGACAGATGTTAACAAAACACTTGTGTTACAGAAGTGAAATTGATACCAAAAACATTTGCAAACAGCTCTAGGATTGGCAAGCATCAAAAGCCAAGAGACTCATACTTAATGCTGGTACTTTTCTCTAATTCAGATGTATTAAAAAAAGAGACACCATATGCTCAGGGGTGGGAACAGGGTGGATATACTGAAGAAACATTATATAGAAACTATAATAAAATCACTGTTGAAGAATTGATCCCATATGACATGCTGTTGAATGTGCTTGGAATTAAATGAACCGACAAAAAGTAGATAATTAAATATATAATTAGGCCTCAAAACTTGCTGTTGAAGGATAGTATTGAGGATGCAACTAATTTTACAAGGTATTAGAATGTGTGAGTTTGTGGGCAGGAGAAATATGTTTTACAGCTTGTGTTCCTCAAGGTATTTACACCTACATGCCACTTGGAGCAAGTTTTCTTTCTTTTATTTGTGTTTTTCTCATACTTTAAGTTATACTTGCATGTGCTTTACCAGTCAAGCCTGTGTTCCTCCTTGACTGTCTGCTAAAGGATGACATTAGAAGAATGTCAGGTGTTTCAGTACTGTGCACTCACATAAAATATTCTTTTAAAATTATCTATTTCATAATAAGTAAGTTGAAAAGAGGACTTCTGTATTTCCATTACAGGGTGGCCTGATTTGGATAACTTAATCCTTTCTGAGTGGATTACTATAAATTAAGGGAAAAAAATTCTCAGGCCTTTTGAACTCTCAAATAAGGTATAGGTGTACCCTTACTCCACATCCCCCACCCCCACCAACTAAAATATTAGAGATCCAGACTGCATTTTTGCAGAATCTGAAAACATTCGTGAATTCGGGATAGTTTCCAGAAAATTGCAGAATGTCTCAATCTGGAAGACTGAAACAAGGAAACAGTAAATATTTCCGAAATGAAACACTGATACTTCACATTTAAATGATGCTTTTGTTTAGAAACTAACCTAATTTGAAGGGGTCAGAAATGTGTATAAAAGCCAAAAAAATTGAGCAATTTTTGGTTTTTTGGCACAACTGAAATTACATTTTTCCCTGGATGACCAAAGGAAAAAATCCATTATTACATGCCCTTAATCTACACAGATTTTGTCCATGTTATATAACAGTTTTGATCATGAAGTGATTTTTAGGTAAAACAGTTATATAATTGCAATTTAAGTGTAGTTATTATCGATAAAGGCACTCTTTTTTCCTTACAGGAATAAGGTTTTTTTCTTCTTTATAAATGCAGCTTTCTCTTGTGTATGGGAATAATTGAAGCTGTGCAAGACATTTACGTAGACGAAGACTTCAGCCTCATTGATGCTTTCCATGTGTACCAGTGTTACTTCTCTTGGTGTAAAGACACACCCTGGGACAGACCTCAGGTTAAAGCAGAGCTTTAGAGGTTTACTGTATGTTTCTAACAGTGTCTATTAAAAATCTGTATAGAAATGAAGCATTCTTTGTGCACAGAGGATTGGTTTTAAAGTTTAATAAGGTTCTTCAGTTTATAATTTTTTTCTCAAAGGATCAGCAGGCATATAGATGCATCCTCGGCTACCCTTTTAAGGCTGAAAGCAGAAGGGAAAATTTGGAATTCAATGACATGTGTAAAAGCGTAAAAACAGGTGTCTAAAATTAATATGCATTCCTCTTTGTTGCACAAAGTTTTATAATATTTTATCTGTAAGTGAACTAAAATGTACTAAAAAATCATTCAGACTGAAACTTTTATTTAGTTTCAGGCCAACACTAATTTTTATAGATAATAAAAAATGGCAGAATAGAAATTGTAATGTACACAGGCTTGATACAGCAGCAACCTACATGTATAACAAAGTGACTTTTGCTTAGTGAACCATGATATGTTTCAATCTCAAGCTGATTTTCAATTTGCAGAACTCAAAATGGTTTCAAGTACAAAACATGGATGTAAGCAGCAGGAATACAGCATGGAATCACAGAATCAATTAGGTTGGAAAAGACGTCTGAGATCATCGAGTCCAACCTATGACTGAACACCACCTCGTCAAGTAGACCATGGCACTGAGTGCCACATTCAGTCTTTCCTTAAACACCTCCAGGGATGGTGACTCCACTACCTCCCTGGGCAGTCCATTCCAATGCACAATCACCCACCCTGTGAAGAACTTCTCCCTAATCTTCAACCTAAAACTCCCCTGATGAAGCTTATGCCCGTGCCTTGTTTGCCTACGGCTGATTGCCTGGGAGAAGAGATCGACGCCCACCTGGCTACAACCTGCTCTCAGGTTGTTGTAGAGAGTGATAAGGCCTCCCCTGAGCCTTCTCTTCTCCAGGCTAAACAGGCCCAGCTCCCTCAGATGCTCCAGACTCTTCACCAGCCTTGCTGCCCTTCTCTGGGCATGCATACCCATATTACTGCAGCTACCTTGTGGCTTACCTTGATGCATCTTTCATATATGACATATCCAAGCTGTATCTCGAGGGCACAGGCAGACATAACCTTTGGGTTCATGTACTCCACTCATCATACTGTGGAAAACCTGCTGCATTTAACAAGGAATCCACAGAGGAAAAGATGGGGAAAAGAATTAAAACAGAGTAGTAAGTTTACACCATTTTTAGTAGCTAAAATCTTGCCAAGATGTGCTTATTTCTAATGATAAGAATAAGCACTCTCAAGTAAAATGAAAAGACTAAGGGAGGAGCAGTTGAGAAGATGAAGAGAGTAAGTCTGAGAAGAAAAAAGAGAGAGTTCCTCCAGGGAATTCTAAACCTGCTTCTTCTCCCATAATTAAGTGAAGCTAGTGTAACAGTGCAGATACTAAAAATGAGTAAAGGTTCACATTAAAATGAATGTTAGAACTCCCTTTTCCTTTTCCTTGAATCAGGAGCTAACCTCCTGCTGGGTCTGGGATCGTGTCAGTGAATTGGCACAATTAAAATATCGTTGTGAAATGTAGGTATGTGCCATAGAATTGTGACCTCATTGGGATACAGGTTTTTTTTAAATTATCTTTCTCCTTTTTGATTCTAAGAAAAGAAGACTTATTTTGGTTTTCTTTAGCTGTGAGAGAAACACCTACAAGGACACCAAGAATCATCTTACAGAGCTGGACCAGGACCATGTTGGATAATTATCCACCCTCCACTAGGCTGCATGAAGCAGTAGGTCAGCATCTCTCTCTTGTGCAGGGAAGTCAGCCAGACTGTGGAGGTGTCCCTGGAGGCATCTGTTTGGCCACTGGAGAGACCAGTGCCAAGAAAACAGGGAGTTGGGACTGCAGTACAGGGATGTCCAACTGGCACCCAAGCAGACTGGCAACGCCCTCAGTTTGTGGATGATAGTTTTGGCTAAGGATCAGCCCCAGGGGGAGTGACACAACTTAGCCTTCTCCTTCTGCTGGCCCAGCTCCTCCCAGCTCTGGGCCACGGTACAGTCCTTTGGGTTTCTTCCTGTGTTTCTAACTGTACTCCTGCTTTTAAAACATCACTGTACCAGCCCTCACTCACTCGTTCTTCTTCCTCTCTTCTCTACCTGTTCCCTTCACTTTTGTCTTTCTCTTCATCTTGTGTCTAATGCTTGTGCCTAGAAAGAAAAGCTGTAGTTTTAGAACAAAGTATGCAAAGTGTGTGTGTGTCCACACAGACACTTACGAATCAAGGGTGTTTTGTATTTATTAGTATAAAATATCACACCTCAATATAAGTGCACATACATTGTTGAAGAGGAGGAGAGAGGCAAGAAAACAGGCATACAGAAGGAGACCAAGAGCCTGCAGTAAAGGGAAGCAGTGCAGAAAGAAAACAGAGGAAGCATTGTCTTGCAAATATACTTCTGAGAGGAATCCTTAAGTTTTCTGTTCTCTTTGTCAATGAGGTAAGTGGCAACCGAAGAGATCTAACTGGAAAGTCTACCATTTCCTTACCTACTTTTTTTTTTTCTGTCAGAAATGCATGAGGAATTCACTTAGTTGTCTATGAGTTTTAAACCTCTCGGCTGAGGCAATGGGACTCTCAGATGCACTGCAGACTGGATGATATGTACTTCTTACCATGGGTATGAAACATGACGCTGGAGAGTGGTTATTGTCAGGAACTGCATTATTCTTTTGTGAAAAAAAAGCATGAGCTTTGGGACTTTTCTGAGACACGTAACAGTTCTCGCACAAACCTGTGAGAGCAGGGCTACTCTTTGAGCAAGAGAACCAGTTTCTAATTGTACTTTGCAATGAAGAATGAGTCAGACACTCAGATTTCTCCTTAAAGGATCTCCTTAAAGGATCTTTGATTGAAACAAGATTTAAGTACGTCATCTTTAATAAGATGGGCATATAGATTTTTAAAATATCATATCCCATGCCACTGTATGTATGTTATTCTTGGCTAAGCTTGTTTATGACTTATATCAAAATATTATGATAGATTTTTTATGAGATGACAATTCAGATCATTTTGCATTATACTGTATGCAAGGGGCTGAGAAACATGAGAGTAATCAAACCTTACAATATATTCCTAATCTTAGTAATTTCTTGATAATAGTCAGAGTTATAGAGCATCCTTCACCCAAAAATTCCTAAGTGTATCCAACACTATTAAAAACATAGTTCACCTGTGATAAGCCAAACTGTGCACTGTGGGATGTTGCCTGAGCCCTTCCCAAACACATCCATGGATGATCAGCGAAGTCCACCACCGGGTCAGGAGATGCATGCACCTAAATATGCAGCCCACGTCCATCGGTCTTGCTGGAACCACTGCCAGTCCTGCCTGCTGCACAGCCTACAGAGATCCTTCTCCATGGCTTTCTAGACAAGGAATTCGACAGGCGCCTTTCTCCATACAGCACAGAAAACAGTCACTCTGGCAGCAGTTTTGCTGAGGCACACCCAGAGACAGAATTATTCTGACTGGAGGAATGATGCAGAAGGACAACCACCTGTCAGCAAACGGCAGAAACCCTGTGCAACAACAAGCTAAAAATCTCATCCAGCTGGAAGTGTGTGAAAAAAAAAAAAAAAGAGAGAGAAAAGAAAGAAAAAAAAGAAAAAGGCAGGTTTTTCTTGGTATTGGTTTGGTATGGTTTTATTTTAAAGGGTCATAACGGGTGGTGGTGTGCAACCATTGCCAGGGAGGCCCTGTCCCATCCATTCGAATGGAAGCGAGAGTTTTCAGAAAAGCACATTGTTCTGCGACAAATCTATTTGACGATTCCCACTGAAGTGAATAGCCCTTCATTCCAGCGGGAATTTGTGCCGTCACTTCAAATGATATGCATATAAGTTAATTTCACACTGCTTGAGGACTTTGTTTTCAAACTACCAAAAGGGTTAAGAATGGAGAAGGAAACATTTGCCAAACCCCCCGGTCTAAACTGAGGGTAAGGGACTTTTTTTTTCGTGGGGGGGAAGGGCAGGTGGGTGGACAATGGTGAGAAAGAGAGGAAAATAGGGACTGGAAATAAAGTACAGTCCTTTGTATTTCTACAGTTCAAAGATGCTTTTGAACAGGACTGCTGCCAACTGCAGAAAACCATCTTTTTATGGAAAAAATATTCCAGTAACAACAGATTTACAAGAACTGAGCTAGTGTGTCCTATACGCATTTATTCCATATTATGCAAGATTAATCGTTTGGAGCATCATGCCTTCAGGAGTGTTCTAAGCATCAGGGAGCCAAATTTAGCCTTGATATCATGAAGTCAAATTTCCTTTTGTATCACAAAGTCCCCAGGATGCCTGGTTACAACAGTGCTGAATCTGGCACTGGAAGATGTTACCTACAGACTGGGCACGGTTCTGTTTAAATATGACAAATTGCATTTGCTTCCCTAGCCTGCATGAATTGATGTACATATTTTGGTGCTAGACCTTCAAACCATTTTATTTTAAACACGCTTAATGCCTTTTCTTGCTTTGGAATGAGAAAGAATAAAAATATTATAGCAGATGGCAATTTGATTATAGTTGTCACAAATAGGATTTTAAGGTTGCACTCTCAATTACACTATGGCCCCATTATATTTCCTACCCATCCTAAGAGTGCCTTAAAATTGGTGTAAATGTAATTATGAAATGTAATTTGCTTCGACTGTTAACTATAAAATGGGATTTATCTATATAGGACTCGTCTATACAGGGAAATGGAATAATTACACCCAATTAAAACATCTACCTGGAATGTTACATCAGCAAAGCCATACCAGTATAAATTATTCTGCTACAATTATGCTCATCAGTTTTCCCATGTAAAAAGGCTCTTATCATAAATAAAAATGGGGCTCTAATGATTAATTCAGTATTATATTTATCCAGGTTTATTGGCACAGTGGAATATATTGGTTACCATGGAATCAAAACGGCAGAGTCTAACAACAGAGTAAAGGACCAGGCTTCAAAAGTATCAGCATGGCGAGCAAAGCTCTTTTAAACAAACTGCCGAAAAAACCTGTCTATGAACCTTTGGACAGCATCCTCAGTACCACCCGAGCAATCCTGTGTCCCTGTCGCAGAGCAAATTGGCATGAGAACAGCTTTGTGCTAGCTGAGGATTAGACTTACCAAATGACACTGATTTCAAAAAACTTTAAGTCCTCTCAGTTATGTTGCTTTTCAGAGCAAAATGTTGATGAATGTCCAACGCCCATCACGGCCAGCAGTTTGTCTGTAGTAATGCTTTGCCTGAATTCTGTTTTGTTTCACAGTTACAAATTAATGAGGCCAGTTAATTGGCAAACATTCAGTGTGGCTGAACACTAGATGAACATACTATTGTGAGCATCCGATAAACTTAGCCATGCGTAGCTTCGAGAGAAACTGCTCTTCATGCCCACAGCTGAAGGAAATCATCAAATACTACACTGTTTGTGGAAAATGTGGGGCTTATGTGGAACCTGTTCCCAGTAGATGCCTCAGTAGCAGGGACGGTGTATATATAGCTATTCAACATTTTCCTTGAGGTTTTGCAAGGATAGTGCATCTGAAACTAGAATGCACACCTAGATTGTAAAGAAGCAAGACTCTCAAGCCAGTTCTTTCAAGCTTCTGTATTTTGCTGTTGAAAATCTAATTTGGGGATACATCCATTGACACTGTACCCCCCACACTGACGATCAGCGCAAAGATGCAGCAAAGAAACTGCATTTCTTAGAAAAGTCACCTTTAATTTTATGACCTGGTTACAGACTGTTCTAATTCTGAGACAGCCCTTAGCTGGACTCCTGGGACCCTGGGCAAAGGCATGAATTCCCTCTTCGCCTCTCGAGTGGCCACTCTGCCCTGACTATACTTACAGCACCGGTCTGTGCCCGTGGCTGGGGCACCATCGCTCCCTGCGGAGCAGCTCTGCCCTCGTCGATGACAGCCTTTCCCGGAGCACAACTATGTGCTGTGCCACCGCCAAAAATCCCTACAGGCATTAGCGTGACAGAAACCCTGCCTGCTGCCCCCGGACCCCTGCAGGCCGCTCTGCGAGGGCTGCACAGGGCCGTATTTGGTATTCCTCGGTGATTTCTCCACAGGGCTCACTCTGCTCCCAGACGATTTCAGACCGCTTAGCTCTGCCAGAGTCCGCCTTTGGATACCGCCATCTGTTGCGGGCTGCGGATGGCTCCGCATCGCCCCGTCCCCGAGCGCTCGGTGTTCCCCCTCGTGCCGCCGGGATGCTGCCCCAGCCACGCTGGGAGCGCAGAGGGAACGGGGCACCCCTCGCCGGTGCCCGGGCAGCGCACCCTGCGCGCCCCGCACGGGGATGTGCCGCGGGCGGCGGGAGCCGCGAGGGGACAACGCCGGCAAAGTTTATTGTTGGCAGAACCACCGGCGCCGACCCTGCGGCCCCGGCGCGGAGCTCCGGCGCAGCGGGACAGGCGCCCCCGCCGAGGAGGAACCGGCCCGTCCACCCGCGGGACACCGGGAGCGGCCCCGGCCGGATCCCCCCGCGCCCGGGAGCGCCAGCGCCCGGCGGAGCGGGATGCAGCCGGGCCCCCGCCGCCCCCTGAGGCGCCCCGCCCGGGCCGAGCGCTGCCAGCCCGTCCCCAGCCCCGGGGCAGTGGCCGCCGGGCCCGGCCCGGCGCAGGGTCCGGCGGGGATGCCGGAGGGGCGGGAGCGAGGGGAGGGCGGCGGGTCCGGGCGGGCACCCCCGGCCGCGCTCGGGGCGGGGGCGGGAGCGACGGGGCGGGGCGGGACGTACCAACAGCCCCTCGGGGGAGGACACCGTGGCACCCCCTTCCACCCGCCGCCCGCGATATCTACGGGAAACACCCCCTCAACACACACCTCCCCCCCCACCCCCGGTGCGGGTCTGCGAGTCCGGCACAGCGGGGCGGGGAAGGCGGGGGCGAGGCGACTCGCCCCGGGGCGGCGGGAGGGGGCGGGGGGTCGCCGTGGAGGCGCACGGCACACGCCTCCCACCCTCCTTCGGCACCCCCTCCCTGCGGCGGGTGGTTGCGGCCCGCTCTGAGGAGGGCGGGAGCGGCGCGCCCCGCCCCGCACAGTGACACACGCTCCGTGTGGGGAGGCGCCGCCGGCGCGGGCAGCGGGACCGGGCGGGACCGACCGACCGACCGACCGACCGACCGGGCGGGCGGGCGGGCGGCGTAGCGGCGGCGGCGACTGCGAGCCGAGCCCGGAGCATGGCAGGGGCCGGAGCCGCTGCGGAGGCTGCCGCTGGTTTTTCCCCTTCGTCGGCTCCTGCCGCCCGCCGGGAACTTTTCGCAGCGGCTGGTGGCGGTGCCTCCCCCCGGTGGCGGCAGCGGCGGCGGCGGCTGCGCTCGGCGGTGCCTCCCGGGCCGGGGCTGGGGCTGCTGGGGTTGGTTTTCTCTCGCTTCTGCTGCAGTAAGTGGAACTTTTCCCCTGGGCGGACGGGCGAGGGGGTGGGTGGAGGAAGAGGAGGAGAGAAACCCGAGCCCCGGGAGCGCCGGGGGACGCGGCCGAGTTGAAGGAAAGTTTGTGTGGCGGCCGGCGGGGCGGCGTGGGGGGGCTGCCCGGGGGCTGCCGGCCGCCCTGCGCGGGGGGAGCCGGGCGGGACGCGGCCGGGGTCCTGCAGGAGGGAGCGATGCGGGGCAGGGTCGGAGCCGGAGCCTGCACCGCGCCGGGCAGACCCGCGGGCGCTTCCCCCCGGGAACCCCCGCCGCCGCCGCCGGGAGGCCGGGTGGGTGTCCCGGGAGGCCGAGTTTCCCCGGCGGCCGGGCTCGGGTGGCCGCGGCCCGGGTGGGGCAGCAGGGGAAGTTTATCCGTCGCCGGCGGGGCTTGGGCTTCCCCCGGCGGGCGGCAGGTTATCCGCTGAAATTCCCTTCCTGAATGGCGGGATTTTGCTTGTTTGCGGGAATTCACGGGTGCTTCCCCCCCACCGCTGCACTTCCCCTTTCCCTGCCTGTGGGAAGGACGGAAGGGTCTTGGCGTTCTGCGGGTGCTCTTGGGGGCTGGCGTAGTACACGCTTTGCTGCCGGCGCTGTTGGCCCGTGTGGTTGTTGCCCGTCGCCGAGGGTGAAATCCGTGCTGGTTGCGGGGTGAGGTCGCCGCCGGTGCGGTGTCTTTGTGCGCTCCTCACCGCCCGCATCCTGAGCGGCTGCTGCGGGGGGCACTGCGGTGCCGGGCCCCGCGGGGCTTGGCGTGACCCCTCCGGGGGAAAGTGCCATCGCCAACCCCCCCTCCGCCTTCCTGTGCATCTTCCTGTGGGAAACAAACAAGCGACGTAGCAGTTGGGAACTGAGCAGGAATTTGTTTATTTATTTATTTATTCATTTAGTACTGCGTGCGGTGTGCTGTGCGCGGTGTCTTTTTGTTTTGTTTTGTTTTTTTTTTTCTACAGCAGTGGAAGATGAGAGGGGATAAAAGTGGACTTGGGCGAGAGCAAATCGGAAACGGTCATCCTGCCGTTGTATTCCCAATGCAGCAATGAATAGTTGGCAAGGATATTTTATTATAGGAGACACTGTGTCCCTTCTCTCTTTAATGAAGGAGGAACAAGTTAGAGAAGGTAGTCTCTGGAGATTCGTGTGATAAAAATACCCAGGAACTTGCAAGCCGTAAAGCAGTTGTGTAGTATCCGAGAAATGCTTTTTTAGGGACGGAGTTGAGGCGCTGCCGCTGTAGGATTGTGCTCGCGTATGTAATAGTCTCCCCCCTCTGGCAATGATGTAGCTTTCAAAAAAGATCATTGTTCCTAACTTTGTAAATATTGAGAAGGCATCACATTTCAAAACTTGAAGGCTTGAAGATTAGTTTCCATAGGGTCGGCAAACTTTTTGCACTAGCACTTTTCTCCTTCTTCATTGTTCGGGGTTATTTCTACTCTTTTGCAATTAGAAAGGTGAAGCTGCAGACTTGACATAACCTTGACAAGCTATTTTTATATCTAAATGTGAAGATAATAGTAACAATGAAGTTAAGAGCATCCGTGCCCTGTATCACGCAGTGACTTACCGGTTTAGTCTTGATGAGTGTAATTTGGATGTCGGTCTTCCCAGATTCTTTTTGGCATCTGTGAACTTGACTGATAACACTTCAGAACATCTGCCAGAAGCGGCAATGTTGTGTTGAGAGAAGCACAAAGTTTTGAAGCGTAATCTCTGGATGAAAAGGGAAACTTAAAAAACTGCGAGTGACTTTTGGACTGTGGGGTAAGCAGCAGGGGAAGATTTTTTTTTTGGTCAATATCTCAGATTTTAGTTTGGTTTTTTTCCCCACTTGAAGTTTCCCACAATTGTTTTCACTATCACTGTAACTGTAACACGTGAGTATGAAGAAAAACTACTGTTGTGACTGTGGCTTTTAAGAGTGTTCCTGTATACGTTTTGAGCATGATTACATGTTGATGGAATTCAGAGCTGCTCATTACTTTTGGTCACCTTTCTTTCTGTTGGTCAGCCAATTCTGATAATGATAACAAAAGGAAGATTTGAAAATGGTACCACAGAAAATACAAACCGTAGTAGAATAATGCCACTACAAAATCAAAACAATTTTTATCCAACTGTTTGGACTGACAGTTAGAAATGATCATTTATTTGATCCGTTATTCCTCAGAGAAATATTGCCAAAAACCCCTCAACACTCAGACCAAAAATCTGAAGCAGGGCACAAAGAGAGAAAATGTATCAGACATCTGAAATAACAGCAACTTCTGGATTTTTGAGTAAAAATAGATCTGCTTTACTGAACACTGGTCTTCTTAGGAAAGCAAGACTTTTGGGTTCAGGTAACATGCACAAGTAATTGTTCCACTTCTCAGTCAAAAAGTGCATGATTCAATGAAGTAGGTACTAAATTTGTATGATCAAATCAGAATAGCTGTGAACTAGGGAGATGTATGGCATCAGTAAGAAACATCGTCATAACCTTAAATCTATAAAATAACTTGCTCTGCACTGTGACAAATATTTTTCAGCTATGTTGTAAACGAGGACATGTGCTGCTATTAAATAAATTCATCATAATTTCAGTGCCTTGTTAGTTTGTGCAAAGTAAAACGATTTTTGCAGAGTTTTTTGGACTATAAGTATGAATTAAAAATTAGCAAAATCAAAAAGTGAGATGAATAGGAAGGAAAGATATTAAAGGTGCATTTTTTCATTGAGGAAATAATAATTTTCAGTTTGAATTGTTGGTTAAGTTTCTTAGTCTAGAAGAAGTGTGTGGGGCATATATCTTTTTAAGTTTCATTGAATTTACTTTTTTTTTCAAAGCAGCTTAGAGTACAGACTCCAGAATGGTAGTGGAGCTGGAAGGATTGGATTGTAAAGATGTTGATGGTATAAGTATACAGTGTATTATATATAAAAAAAAAAATTAAAAAAAATTTCCTAAGTAACTATTGACCAAAACAGTCTCTGACTATAAACTTTTTTACTGATTCTTCAGGTTAAGGCATGGCAAAAACAGGAGGTGAGGCACACCAGGTTACTGGCTTGGAAATGGGGAAGCATGGCAGGGTGTTCACAAAGACAACAGAATGTATTTTTTTCCTCATTGTATGTCAAAGTCAATGATAATAGTTTAGAAACTCATGACTGAATATGCATTTATTTTTTGAAAATGGTGTGGAGAAAAATGCAGTTTTCAAGAGATATTAGGTGAGTCAACATGACAATAGCGGGAGAAGGAATAGAAAAACTATAGAAGGTGTTAGAGAAGCTGGAAAGGATGAAGTGGTGGTGAACTATGTAGTAGGCTGGGCAGTGTGTGAAACTGCTGTGTGAAGAAACAGAGCAAATTCAGTGGTAGAAATAAGAGTAACTTCAAATAGGAGAGTATTTAAATCTGGATTGTTTGATAATTATCAGGAAAAAAAAAAAGCTGCCAGAAGTTTGTCCATCCTGTACTTCAGGATAACTAGTTAGATTATATGTGCTGCCTTGGAATGGTGCTTAGCTCTGTTTCATTGTGGTAGGTCTGTCACGTTCAAGATTACTGTTACACTGTGATGCTTCTGCTGTGCAAGAGCTCCCATATATATGGAAATGAAGTACAATGTTATTTAGGATCTGAACACTTGGAGTATCATAAAAGAATTGCGATGGGTTTTTATCCGCTTGTGCTACATAGAGGTTGAACAGTTACTTGATTTAAATGATGTGTTTCTCTTGCCTCCTTAAATAACTTAATTTGATGTCATGGAATATGAATACTGTTTAATACTGAACACAAGGTGGTTCTAGCAGGATTTATTTCTTGTGAGATTAGAATCAGGTATTCTGCTAAGAAATATGGTCAAATCTAGGTTGTCTTCTTTCCCATCCCTTTTATGGAGTATTGCTACAGGGTGATATTGAGAAACAAAGGACTGTTCTGTAGCAGAAGCAGCAAAAATATGTTGGCTTTACAGAGCACCTGTGTCAGCTGATTACCTTTCAGGTGCTGGTAGTAGAGCTTTTAAGGTATGCAAAAATCACAGATGTAAATTGCATCTGATGTGAAAAGCGAAAAGGAGGTGGGGGTGTGTTGCTTCAGTAATCAGTGTGTGGGGCTAATAAGTGGAGCATTTGTGGAGCTCAAAGGAAAAAAAACAAGTAAGAAGCTCTAGAATCAAGTGTCTGAATCTCAATTTGTAGAAACAAAATTAGTAGTGAATCAAAGTAGGGTAAGAAAAATAGAAAACCTGTTATACAGACTGTTAAAAGATAATCTTACTAAGTGCCAGCTACGTGCAGTGCTGTCAGTAAATGTTGTCCTTTTTTTTTAGCGTTGATGTGGTTATCTGTTGAAGAGCAATAAACTTCAAGAGTATGACTTTGCATCCGGTATTACACCAGAGTGCTGCTGTGGGGGTGGCCTGACCTGCTGTTCTGTGGTTGAATGCAGCCTTGTCCAAACAAAGTTCTTTATCGGAAGGTAGGGCTGCAGCCTGGCTAGATAAGTGTGCAAAGTGAGAGTGCTGAGATTGTCTGCTCGCTCTGGAGCCCTGCTACCTTTCCATTTAAAGGTGAGCTGTGTGACGAGAGATCACTTTGCTCTAGCACAGTTTGTGTTTGTACTTGGACTTTTGTTTCCAGCTTTGAATGAATGTGTTGCATTGAATCAGGATTACTTGAAGGTGTTGTTTTTATTTTCCCCTAATGACTGTTGTACTGATTGGTATGTGGATAGTAATGCAGAAGTTACTGGGAGAAATTTTCTAAGGGATCTGATAGTTGACTATGAGCTAAGTGGCCAGATTTTCTTTGTGAAGAATGGGTATAGGTGCAATTATTTAATTATTAATAATCTGTTATGCCATGTGTTCTTTCGTTCTGTTGTTGGAAGAGGAGGAGGTGTATATGATCTTTATAGGTACCTTCTTACTAAAGCCATTCGATGGTTCTCTGTATCTATGGGGTTTTTTTGTTAGGATTAGCCTGTCTAAAATAAGATTTTAGAGAATTACTTACTTGAAGGGCAGTTGTATTCAGTGCCTCAGAGATCATAGCTATCTGAAATGCAGTAATGTATTTTTATTGAGAGGATAGAGAAGATGATGAATTACTTCATTAGGCATGAAATAAGTTGATCAGGCTTTCTTGTTAGAGGTAAAGGGGTTATTAGCATTATTCTTTATTCCTAGTTAGAAAGCAGATGGGTTGCTTAGAAAAGAGTATCACGTAAGTGTGGGAAGAAATCACAAGATGAGCTAAGAAAGAAAAGATGGGAATAGATGAATGTGGATAAAATGCAAGGAAATATTTGAGAAGCTATTAAAGAGTGAAATGTGCAGTAAAGGCCTTGCTGGGGAAAGTAATTACTGTGTTTGAGTCTATAAAGTGGGGAGAGATGAAGAAGCTGTTAGGTGAAAGCTTGTCTTACTCCCCTGGGTGTGAAAAGATGGGAGGATAGTGGGTTAAAATGAAGTGTAGGTATGTATGAGTAAGACTTGAGGGGGCTCATGGCCAATATTTACACTGGTTCTAGAAAAGCTGGGCCAGTGGCTGCTTATTACACAGCTTAGTACAGAAGCTCATGACGAAGAGCTTTAAGGCAAAGCACAACTTCCAAGTCAGGGTAAAATCACGGAACTAACTTTTTTGTGTTATCCGACACGTGAATGCTTCAAGAGTTATTTTTCTCCTCATTCCTTCAGGTAATTAACTTTTAGAGTTGGAAATGTTTCAAATGCAAACTCAAAAATTGGTCTTTCTGTCATGAGTTGGCAATAGAAGAAAATTAACAGCAAGAATAAAAAAATAAAAGTCCTGAAACTTCTGTCTCTGTCCTCTGTCCTTGCTTTTTCCAAGTGTTGGGGAAGGTTAAGGTAGGTCAAATTTATCATCAGCATGTTATTGAGAAGGTCACTTTTATTATCTGCAGCAGTAGAGGCTCTTGCCAATTTCTCCCCCTATTCCCGCCCCCCCACCCTGCCCCATGTCAGACTGCCAGTATCTGACATTTAAGATAACTTTATATGCCTACAGGGATTCATTGTTTTCTCCATTTCTATTAGTCAAGGCTGGTATAACATGATAGTTTTTTGAACTAGTCCTGAGATTAGTTTGTACAGAACAGAATGTTTTCCTTAAGTGACTGTTTTAAATACTTAGCAGGTGCTAGTGCTGTCCCTGGAGTGCAGTGGCATGTACAAAATTTGGAGTCATTGACATGGCAATCTTCTGCTGAAGGTGAGTAAAGACTAGTCAATCAGGTCTCCATAGTTGATGTGTGTACAGAGGAGTGGAAAAAACCACCTGAGCTAGCTTGATGACTTTATTAGTTCCTTTTAGATTTGTTGCTTTCATTAGTCCTTGAGTTAGAAGATTACAGGTGAGTGTTAGACTTAAATTTTCCTTAATCATGTCTTGTGGGGATGTTCTTTGCCCACTTGTGTTGCTTTTTTAATTTGAAATAGCACCCGTGCTGCAGGTGGTTAAGGTGAAAACTAATTATTGCTGGGACAGCCTTAAAAACATGATGAGTGGATGCTGGAGAAAGAATATGGAAAAAGTTTAGATCATGTTCAGGTGGGATAACTGGCTTTACATAATTTGATAGAAGAATAATCACTTGATTGTTAAGCATATCACTTGATTATCAAGCATAAGTTAAATTGCATCAAGTGCAAGTAACTGAAAGGGCAAGACTTCTAACTGATATTAAGTTGGGGTAATTTTTTTCCCCAAGTTCCTTTAATTTCTCCAGCATAATCTGTTGGCCCTTGCCACAACAAAACAACTACTTAGCTCTGGTAAGGATCATTACTAGAGGTTGGAGTAACAGAGTCAAGAGCTGTTAAGCCTAATACCATTTTCGAATATATTTGTAAAGATTGATAATTGCGTTATAAAAACACACTTCTCAACCCTTCACCGGTGATGCTATTTCTGTGTTTTGAACACTTCAATGCACTTTTGACTTCAAAAGGTAAACTTTCTTGAAACAGAAGTAATGTTATTATGACTTCATTAAGGTACTTTAAGATTTAAAGAGACTCTATAGTTCTAAAGAAATCAACCATGAGAACTGGTTGTGACCATACCATTAATCATTTGGGAAATTTAAATGCATCCTGTTGAAGGTTTCAGTGTGTCATTGGTAGCTGAGGTAGCATAAAATAGTCTACTTCTGGTAACTAGCGGGTGCAATATTCCCATTTATCCTGGATATCCTGTATAGGAAGAAGCATGCTAAGTTCTGTGTAGCTGTGTTTCATCAGTCTGTGGTATCAGAGGTAGTTCAGGCTTGGGCGTGCAGCTTATATGGCAGGACACTGGAACAAGACAAACTTTAAGGTCCTTCCAACCCAAACCATTTCTATGATTCTCTGTAATAACACAACTGTTAAGTTCAGGAGCTGTAAGATAGTAAGGCTTTTGACTATAACCAGATTAGTTATTACAGGTGATGCATCAGGGTTGTCACATGAACATCTAATAACTTACGTTACCTTCTGACAAATCAGAATGTGATCTCTTATTGAGACACAGTTTTGTGTAAGCTTCATTTACTATCTTTGAAAGATTCTGCAAAGGGTTCTACCTTACAGAAAGAGGTGAGGTCTGTGGGACTCTGTGGAACTGTTAGTGAAAATTGTTTTGGTAGTGAATTTTCAGAGCTTCTCTGCAGTGTTATTTGAGACTCAAGAGGCATGGCTTAGGTTTGATAAATTGATGTGGCTACAAAATGAAAACTGAAGTGAAATAAGGAAAAGCAGTTATGACAGTGTCTCCACAACCTGAGACAGCTGCGAAAAGAGGTCCTGAATTTATTGCTGTAAGTACCTAAGACAAGACTGTGGACAAAGGAAAAACAGTGAGTGTTATTAGCCTTAAGAAGCTTATAATTAGATTTTCTAAAGTGTGCTTGTAGCTGAACTGGTGAGATATGGTTTGGGAACTGGATTATTAAGTGGGTAAAAAGTTGCGTGTAGCACTGAACTTGAAAGGTTCTGATCCAGGTGCATGAAGTCCACCTGGAGACTTGTTACTGGTGGCTTCAGTGCAGGGGCAGTTTGTCTACATTCCAACCCCTCTTCCAGGTCACTGATGTACTTAGAGCAAATTTGTGGATGCTGCCAGACTGTAAGGGTCAATGGACCTGCTGGAGACTTGGGCTAATTGAGTGGGATATTTGCATGTTAGAGAAATACCTGTTGGAAACCTTATGAAATTCAAAAGCAAATGCCAAGCCAAGTCTCTCTGGGGCAGAATGACCCCATGCAGCAGCATAAATGTGGTGCCAACTGGTGAGAAGTACCTTTACAGGAAAGAACATAAGGGTCCTTGTGGGTCAGTGTGTGCCTTTGTGGTGCAAAAG
This sequence comes from Pseudotriccus pelzelni, assembly GCA_035584735.1. Taxonomy (NCBI): domain Eukaryota; kingdom Metazoa; phylum Chordata; class Aves; order Passeriformes; family Tyrannidae; genus Pseudotriccus; species Pseudotriccus pelzelni. The sequence goes on from JAWMRA010000001.1 coordinate 19,518,670, forward strand.
GTGAAGAGCACATGGGGCATGGTCAGCAGGTTGAAAGAAGCAGTTATTCTCCACTATTTGGAGCTTGTGAGACTGCATCAGAAGTACCATGGACAGTTTTGTATTCCCAAACACAAGGAAGATGCCGAGGTGGCCTGTGAAAGGCCACTAAGATAAGGAGTCGGCAGCACATGATGTATGAAAAGGGCTTGAGAAGTGAGTTTGTTCAGCTTTGAGAAAGGTCTGAAGTGGGGGATCCTAATTGCTGGCTCTGACTGTTTAATAGGTAGCAAGGGGGGGGAAATGAAGACGGGCTTTCCTTAGCTGTGCGAAGGATAAAAGGCAGCAGACACAAGCTACAGCAAGGCAAATCTTTATAATGTTTTAGCAGTATGTTTTCCCACACAGAGAATGAAGCACTGAAACAGGTTGTGGGATCTCTGTCCCTGAAAATATTCAGAACCTGACTATGGTATGACCCTGAGCAACTTGATCTGACTTCAAAGTTGGCCCTGCTTTCAGCTGGGGGTCGGATTGGATAACCTCCAGAAGTCCCTTTCAGTCTAAATGAGCCTCACACTGTGCATGGGTAGGCAGGAGCTAGTATACTATAGTTAGTCCTGGAAGAAAAGCAATGTTTGGAAGTCTTCTATCTAGATTAAAATGTCCAAGTCAAGCCTTAAACAAGTTTTTCTTATAAAGCAATTTGGTTGCTAAGAGCTTACTTTAAAATTGGGTCCCATTGTTAACTCCTAATGGAAGCTGTAGCTGTTAGAGGATTTGTTGAAGATCTGCCTACTTTTCTTCTGTTACTTCAGTAAGGAGCCAGTAAGACTAGTCCCTTACAGCACAGAGCTGGCTGACAGTGTGACACATATAGAAAATATAGTTTGGCAGTTAATCGAGCAGCTATTAAACAGCATTCCCTAAGCTTGCTGTCATGATGCAGTTCCTGGACAGAAAAGGGTTAACTTTGCAGTGGAGGGCGGCCTCAAGAGCTAAAAAAAAGTCAGCAGTGTCAGCAGTGCAGGGGGCAGCAGGCATCCACATAACTTTGTAATGTAACTGTTAACTCATCAGATCTTCTGGACAGCTGAGATTTGCTGGTCCTGACAAAATGCGTTTATTTTGTGTTTCATTGTGTGGCCACAGTTGTTCAATATTTGCAGACAACATTCAAATTCATAGGTAACTGAAAATTTGTAGTTAATGTTTAGCTGTCTTTCTGAACGTATTTGAGCCTTTGCTACTTAGTGCAAAGTACAGCCTTCCTTCTCCTCCCCCAAACCTCAGTTCTCTGGAGAGTAGGTGGTATGTGGAATGACAGCATATAAAAAGGGAAGGAATGGTCTGCTTAAGGGAATCGGGGCTTTCCGAGGGATTAAAGGTCTTGTTTCATCATCTAGAAGGACATCACACACATCAGTGCTCCTGACCAGTTTTTAATGACTTTCTAGTTTCAGCGTAGGAGGTACAGTGCTGGGGGCAGGGAATGCTGAATGTTTACAACTGTTGCTGTACACTTAGCAGAGTTCCAGGTCCTTCCTTATTAATTTCACAGAAAAACCAAAGCAGAAATCAAACTCCCCAAAGCCCTCAAAATCTTGATAACTTGGTGTTTAGGTCAAGCAACTGCTTGTACAGAATTTTTTGGTAGCTTGTCCTTGAGCTTTCTGTAAGGAATGTGTGGACTGTGTGTGCTCACACCACTAAATGCAGTGGGCAGTCTCTCCTTATGCTGTGTTCCTTCCTCCATTGAAAGCTGGAGCAATGTCCATTTCCACATTACTTGATTTTTTGCTTTCTTGTTCCTGTATAAAAGTAATATCCCACTAAAGACATGCATGTTAATAAAACAGTGTTTTTTCATTTACATTGTTTTCCCTAGAATGGCTAAAGTGCACTACATAGTTGGGGTTTTTAAGTTGTTTGTGCTTAAAACTTCATTCTTGGTTAAGTTAGGAATTTCACAGCCCTGCTGGAATGTGGGAAATCCTGAGCCAGTGTAAGGAAGAAATACTTCTCCATGAGGAAAAAGGTGACAAAGTGATTGAGGAATAAATATTGTTTTATGGTGGTATTGAAGACTTGACTGAATGAGTCTCCGAGCAGTCTGATATAACTGGACCTACTTTAAGCAGGACTAAATAGCCTCTAGGGGTCCCTTGCCTCTTACCTATGTGAAATCATTATTCCGTGCATCAGTATTAGAGCTTGTTTGTCTCTGCCAATGATAAATGTGTTATGAAGAGACCTGTACCTAGGTCTTCACTTGTGTTTGTGGTGATTACTAGGTGGAAATGATCACAGTAGCTTTTATCTGTGTTGGGCATGACCTGTTGAGCACTTCAGAGATGTCACAGGCTTTCTGTGAAAGCTGCCTTTTTTTTTTCTTCCCCTCTACAAGTTGGTACTGATGATTAGTGATTCCTGGGACTTGAGTCTGAATATTTTGGTCTGACAGATGAAATCAGAGTGATTAAGTCAAGAATGTCTTGCTGCTCATAACTTAGACTTTGGGATGGACATGAGCTTTCTGGGTAATCTAGCAAGATGCACGTTGTAGTTATCCTCATGGTTGGGATGGAAGTGTATGTATCGATTGCTGTATAGCAGAGAAGTAACTTGCTATTTTTTTAATGAAAGAGAACAAACAGCACTGACGAAAAAATCCTACACTGACACTTTGTGTTGTATTTTTTGGTTCTGATTGCAGTTGCCTTATTTCTTTTAGTACGTGTAATGGCAAGTTTATTATATGGTAGTGTTGAAACAACAACTATATAACTTGGAAGGGAAGTAATTTGTTGGACTTGTGTGACATTTGGAATAACAACCCACGTTTCTGCAAGTTTGTGGCTAGGTGGAGGGGACTGTGCTTCTGTGTCATCAGTAACTTCCAGATTTTGAAATGAAGCAGAAGTGATAGGCAGTAACTCCTCAGACTTTTGTCATACCTAGTGCCCAGTCCCTCACCCCCAATTTTTCTCTTCTCCAAGAACAAGAAAGTGGATATTGTGATAGCATTCAGTTTTGCTTTTCCAGATAATGAGTGGAGAGGTCTGGAGTCCGGAAGGAAGGGAGAGAGTATTTATCTGACTAGACCTGAAGTTAGCAGTCTCTGTGGTCTTCCTAGGACCTTTTCCTGCAGGGAATTCTTGTGGTGGAATCTACAGTTCTAGGTGATGCTGGAGGATAGTAGGATCTCGTCTGTTGCATTGTCTGGAGTATGAGGTGCCCTAATTATGCATAAATACTAGTTGATAATAAGTTGGAGTAGAGATGACTGAGACGGCTTTGGAGGACCTTATGAAACTGAGTGAATAGTTAAAGAAGCTGAAGTGTAAGTAGGTGTTCAGTGATGCCCGTGAAGTGTCCTTTGTGGAGGGGAGTATTAAACTTCATATGTATTATTTATTATAAATATATAATAGTTCTATACTTGGAAACGTGGCCTTGAGTTTGTGATGGTCAGTTCCATGAACTTTGCCAAAGGTCTTGCTTGCAGGCAGCTGCCTGTACGAGATATGAACTAGGTAATGCACTGTTTTGAAGCATGTCCTCTGTAATGATGTGATGTTGACATGCACTTTCAACTTGAAGTGGAATTTCTAGACTTAGCTCTGAAGAGTGAACTAGATTTGAAACCTCTTCAGAATAAATTGGTGCCTAGGAAGTGTTTTTTGTGTCGTGTGTAGTTGTCTGTATTCGTGAAAGGCGTTTTGGTGGTAGGTGATGGAGCTGACTTAAAGACCAGTAAGTTCTGTGTACTTGATTTATAGAAGTCAGAAAAGCTGAAGCACTAGCTGACTAAAACTGTATCTTCTGAATGGAATCTGTCATCACCTCGAACTCCTAGCCCTGCAAATAAATGAAGAAATTGAGCTTTTAAACTAAATTTTAAGCAAGCAAGACTGAAGTTATGTCTAAACATCAGGTTATAACACAACTTATTAACAAACAGGTTGCTTTTCTCAAAGCTGAAGGCTGTCATTTCTCTCAAGTCTTATTTGCTGCTGAGAATGAGAAGACTGGTCTCTAAGGAATGATTTGAATGTGCCCTGGTGTCTCAGTTGAGGGCAGATTGATGCTGATAGAGATTCCGTGTGGATTCATATATACAACTTCGAAGAGCTGAAAGCTTTTTACAAAACACATGACAAAAGATGAATATCTGCTTATGGATCAGAATACAAAAAATAAGTGATAGAGAAGACTGTTCACCTGCTGTGAGCTGGCTGTCCCTCTAATGAAGGGGAGAACCTTTACTGTAAAGAATGCAAATAAATTCAAATTTAGGTATACATTTAGGTATACATTTGGTAAGGAAGTATCTATTTGAACAGGTTGTAATATTGATGTTAAACCCAAATGCAGTAGACCTGAAGATGAAAAAAGTAACTGAAACCGCTCTGTCTTATGTAAATATGAGCTACCTGAAAGCACTGATGTTCTTGAGCACAGAACTCCTGGTTTCATAACCAGGCGTTTGAAGTGCTACGAACTGAGAACTAAAAATGAAGTTTATTTGTGTTTTCAGTAATTCCTTCATGTATAACTGACTTAGTTTGTTGATTTGCAGAGCGAGTAAAGACTTTCTTGAAACACAGGTGAAAAACCAACAGGTTGCTAGGAAGAATACTGGGAATGAGACTTATAAAAGCAGAGTATTCTGAAATCTTCTCACAGTAGTGAGGTCTGGGTGAACCAAATGGTCATGAGAGAACAAGTAGGATAAGTGTATTGAATAGAATGTTGCAAATAAGTCCCTGAAAGGAGAACTTGTATTCGAGTCCATCAGCATGTGTGTTATTGGCTAATACGAATTTGAAGGAAGACCAGACTTTACTGAAAATGTCTGTTAATAATCTTACAGTAACAAGGCCAGCAAAATCTTTGATCATGTCTCTACCTCAGTGGAAGATCACCTTAGGTTAGATCAGTTTGGGTGTTTGGTTTTTTTAATTACTAAATATCAAACCATTCTAAAGGTTCTGGAAGTTTATAATTTTGGCCAGGATGTTCATTTGAGGAATTCACTTTGTAGCACCAAAGGATTTGGTGGTGTGTGTTTGGTTTTGTTTTGGTTTTTTTTTTTGGTTTCAGTGGGCTTTGTTTTTCTTTGTGGTTTTGTGGGTTTGTTTTTTGCAAGTTTTTTGTGGTTTTTTTTTTGTTTGTTTGGGTTTTTTGTTGTTGTTGTTTGGTTGGTTTTTTTTGCTTTGGTTTATCTCCTTCCTAACCTTCACAGGCATGCTTAGTATTGCAGTCATTCTCTTTTTGCGGTGTGAGTACTTTAGGACCAAGCACGCTTGGACGGTGGCAGCGAGGTCCTTAGAACGTAGGTGGATTGCCTTACAGGGCTAACGAGCTCCACCTGCCCGGGGAGTATCCCTGGCCGGAATCGAACCCAGGCCTCAGCGGTGAAGGTCCTGCGATCTAACCACTAGGCCACCTTACTTACTTTAGGACCTTTATTGGGTTGCCTTCTTGGAGAATAACAATCAGTTACTCCATCCTTTCGTGTAGGTCACGTTTCCTAGGCCTTTGCTTTCAGGCTCTGGATGGCTGATATATGATGTTCAAGCTGAACGACTCCAGATGGAGCCTCAGTGATGCAGGCTGGAGAGGAGAGTTTACTTCTATGTTAGCATATTCTAGAGTGTCACTTTCAAGCATAATCACCATATACTTGCTGTAGCTTTCAGAACAGTCTTTGCTCTCTAACCAGTTACTTAACATCCTGTCTGTTACTTACACTCCTTCATGCTGACTGCTCTTCTAATTTGAATTTGCTGCAACTTGCAGGGTTTTTTTTTTCTGCCTGCCTTGGAAGGTTTTGTATGTATAACTTCACTTGGTTTTTCTGTATACAATGCAGTTATAATTGGCAGCACCACCAAGACTCAGAAGCACAATGCTTCTTCTGACCTTCCACTATATCTGTTAGATATTTTGGTATGTGCGTACGGGAGGACTTCAGCATTTTCCACCACATCAGTTTGTCAGAACTATTAACTCATCTTTTGTGTTTCAAAGGATTAAGATCATCTGGAACTCTTTAACAAACTTTGCAATCAGAGGTTTTAGTTACATTGAGGACTGCTTGTTTCAATCTGTTCTTTTCTTTTAGCATATTTGTATCTATTGATAATCAGGATTTGAATTTATTTAAATGCAGATGTGAAGCATTTTGTGTTGGTTAGGAAGAGTATTATGTTGGTTAGTGGTGTGTATTTCTATGGATAACTTTGGAACTGCTTGTTTACTCTTACTATTAGTTTTGTTGAGGGAGTGGAACTAAGAATGAGATGTTCTGCGCCAGTCCTGCTTTTGAGCGTGGCCTATTTGTTGCAAAAAGAGTACCTCGTTGTCTTGCTTATTTCCTTTTAAAGGAGGTGGGACTGGAAGATTTGGTTAAACAGGGTTGGAAATATTCATTACGGAAGAACGTCCAGCTGCCTCATAGCATGTCTCACTTATTAGTTCAGCATGTCTTTTTAAACGTTTGAAAGCTTAGTATCAGGATAAACGTGAATGTCTTAATTCACTATGTGTTAATATATATATAAGATTATAATGTAAGAACGTGTAAAATGGACATTGATGTTAATATGGCTTAAATTGAAATGCCAGATGAAGTTTTAAAGTTCATGGGACTTTGTAAACCTTCTTGGTGAGTAGTTAGATTTAAAGCTTTAACGTTATAAAATTGGTTTTCTAAGACTGTCCCTCACAACTGAATTTGAATAATGAGCTAATAGTCTTTTTTAACTTCCTCAGGTATCTTAGGCTGTATTCAGTTTCCTGGTGCTTGATACTAAATGTCTGTGCAGCGTGGCAGGAAGCAGAGTATGAAGGCACACAGTCACTGCCTTCTGTGGAGTTACTGAAGCTAGAACAGAAGTGCCGGTTAACATGTGAAAATAACGTTGTAAAATAAGAATAGTGGGTAACAGCCAGTCTGACTTTAAAGGCAGAGCTGCTTTGAAGCTCCAACTGATGAGTTGTGCTCAAGCAGTGGTAGTGTTAAACTGAGTTGTAACTACTTGTTACAACTGTGTGTTGCGCTGGAGTAAAATACCTTTTTTATGTCTTTGTTTTACATGTTGAAAACATGAGTCTTGCTGATAATTGTTTATTGTAGTGCTGTAGAGGTTTGCATACTTTGTCATCTTGACTCGTTTGTGTTTAGGATGAGAGTTCTTTGTCCAGTGTTGCATTGTGTGGCCTTCTAACAGGCAGTGTGAATCCTCTCTGTGGGCTCTGGATGATGTCTTTTGAATGGCAGCTGTGTAGCCTTCCCCACAAATATTACTATTGCTAGGTGTCTGTCTGTAGATTAACATAGATTCAACAAACTGGAAGTAACTGATCATCCCTTCCATCAGCTGTGGGGAATGAAGGAGCAGAGTAACACAAGCCTTGTTAGTATGGTGTGATAGGTCATCTGTACCCTTAGGAGCAGCAGACGGAGGTTCAGAGTGCTTGAAAGTTGTGCTATCCTGTGATAGCACTTAACAGAGTTTGTCTGTCTTGAGCTTGGTGTTTTGAGTAAAACCTGTGCTTCAGCAGTAGTTAACTTTTGACTGAAAGAAAGCCTGAGGATTTCAATCGGCTCTGCTTCAGACCATTGAATTGCTACGCCTCATTTCACCAAAACTTTTTGCATTCTGGCAGGCTTTTGCATGCCCGTTATATTACTATGATAAACACTGAACAAGGTTTTAAGAATTGCTCTCTGAGATGGAAATAATATACCTCCAGTTTTCTTCTTTAAAAAAATAATGCAAGTACTGTACAAAAAAAAGGTAACTTGAGCTGAGCACTGTACATTTAATGCTTATAGAAGCTCACTTGCCCCTCGAAAAATTGATTGATTGAACTAGCACTCCAATTCTAGTAAGGATTGTGATAAGCAGATCCTTACGCAGGAGGGACACTAGGTTATAATACTATCTCTTTGATGTAAGTGCAGTTTTTTCCTAAGTATTTGCTTTACAGTTCTAATTGAAAGCTAGTGTTGAGGCATTTTGTAGTACTTGATCTTGAATCTCTTCCATTCCTTGGTTCTGATCTTTTTTTTGACACAGTAATTTGATCGTGCCCTGGTACTCAAAAGACACACTGGCTTCTTCCCAGTCATTTAACCATATACTTTTACAAAGCCTCAAGTTGAGACATGTTTTCTGCAGTGTCCTTGAGTGCTTTGCTTTTCCAGCTAAACACATCTGAAAATACCACTGGATTGTGTGACTGTGCGTGCTGCCTCTGTTGCATTGCTGCTGTGATCGACAGAGCAAATTCAGAAGGTTAAACCAGGAAGAGAACAAGTGAGTTTTTGTAGGTTGGGGTATTTTAGGTACCCAGTGAGTGCTGACATAGGAGGAGGAGGAGGACTGGAAGAATAAGTCTAAGCTTTCTGATGTCATTTGAAATTAAACTGACCTAACAGTAATGCTTAGCCCAACCTTAAGGGTTTTCGTGGGAAGTTCTGCTGGCGTTGCAACTTGCCGTCACCAAAATGGGATGTTCTTGTTGTTCTGCTCCTTTCTTGATTGGAACTCTTCTTAGTTTCCTGCCGTTAGTGTATGCTAAGGACAGATGTGAACTGGATAACTTGCTGATAGAGGGGAAAACTTCAGTTTTCTGTTCTTTTGCAGTTTGGCTTTATTGTCTTGTGGAAGTAGCTTGTGGGAAGTCAGTGGATAGAAAGTGTCAGTGTGGTCTCCCTAAAACTTGAAACATTTTGGAGTCTATGTACTGCTATATAAACTATATTTAAGTTCAGGTTAAATGATTCGCATAGATAAGTTTATTTTTTTTTCTTCAGAGTCTGAATATGTCAGATGATGAGATAAACGCATAAAATTTGGCTTTACTTCCCTTGCTGTAGAAGGTAAATGAGAAAGATGTAACTGTTCTATAGCTGCAAGTGTGTTTACGTATATAAATGTTTATTTGTGCTGCTCATTTCAATCTGTAAATCTTGAAAGTAGGAGCAGCAATGAAAAAGTTTGACTTCTGAAAATACTCATGCAATTTGTGTGCGAATACAATGTTCTCATGGCACAAATGAGCTGTTAGAAGAATTCTTTGGTGGAAAAACTGTTGAGTATTGACTTTTTAAATGTACTCTGGTCATCTTTATGTAGCTAAAGCCTCCAATTACTCTAAGTAGAATTGTTCACGAAAAAAAAAAAAAGAAAAAGGAAGCAAAAGAGCTTGTGTGTTCAACTAAGTGGGATGTTTTTCCAGTTCAGTTTACCTTTCCAGAAGTCTGAGCAGTTTTTTTAAGTCCACATGTAGGGCTTTTCTATGCTAAGTTTGTTGGAGTTACATACTTATACATACATCATTATGCTGAAGTTTAGTGCAGGTTAATATTCAGTAGATTGAAGTATTGCAAAATGCTGATTTCTGAATGAAAATGTGGGGTTTTTTACTTAAATGACATGGCAGAATAGGTATATCCTGTACATTTCTGAAATGTTACTTGTGAGCCTTATAGATAATGTAGAAAGCAATAATCAAATACTCTTTAAGGACCACTTCACCTTATGCTGCTTAAATGTAGCATTGGCAAGTGGAGACAACATTTGGGAAGAATTCTGCACGTTTCAGTTAGTGTGCAAATAGTTGCCCTCTCTTCATGTTGACACAACAACATGTGTTAGTTAAGAGGCATGAGAAGACTAGACAAAACATTCTTGCATTACTTGTGAATTAGTCGTGGTAGATATTCTCTGTATGAAATGCATTCAGATTTTTTTTGAGCTTTCAGGCTAAATCTTGTCTCATCCCCAGCCCTTAATGACTGGCATATCAACAATCTTGGTCTAAAGTTTTGGCTTAGGGCTCTATTTGTGTAGATTAAGGTGTCCATCCTGTTGATGTTGGTCAGTGGTTTTATTCTGAAGAAATCCATAATGTTTAAGTCACTTTTTCGGGTGTCTTCATTGACTGAGTTATGGTTTGAACAATGAAAAATCAATTGACGGGAAATGGAAAGCTTTTAAAAATGGACTCATACATAAAGGTGTATAGAGACTTCTGTCCTGAACACATGGCTTGTCTTTTGTGTGAACTTGGTGGGTGAAAAGGCGGTTCATATCTCAGGTTCAATGACTTCTTCATGTCTGTGAAAATGGGGCTACTAAAACTTAGACTTGAATCTTGTTCCATGGGCGAACATCCTCAGTAACAGTCTGAGTACTGATCGGGTAACTGGAGAGAGAATTGAAGCATCTGAAATGGCTCTATTAAAACTTAAGCACAGGGAAAAAAAAGTAGTGTGGACCAAAACTTTGGTTCTTTTTCACAGTGTTAGTTTGCTTCAAGAGAACTAGGGTGAAGTTTCTGTTTGGCAAAAGAAAATGCAAACCAGTGATTTATTGAACTGTTTTGTCCTGATGGATTTCCCTTTTTGAAAGGAGTGTGGTGTAAAATGCGGAGCTCAGAACATAGTTGCTTCTGTGGAAGGTATTTTAGGTATTTCGTGGAAATGCATTGAATCTTAAGCAAACACTTAACTGTGGCCACTCTTGCACATTTACTGTGTGAGGGAAGATGTAGCGTGAAGACACCACACTGCAGTGTAGCAGAAAGATTGCATATGTATGATGGTACATGTCTTTGTTAGGAAGTAGGATAGGGAAGTTAAAGTTGAGTTCTTAGATTGATTATCACGTGGAGTAGTTTGTGGGAGTTTGAGAGGGGTTTTCCTGTTTGGTTTTTAATTGTAGTTTCTGGTATGGTAAGTGGTAGAAGTTACAAGTGCAGTAATATAACTTCAGTTTTTACCTGATGCTCTGGGTCAGTAATCAGACTGCTGAAGTACCGTTGCCTGGTTATTGCTTTTTTCAGTAAATCTGAATACGCACAATGCTCATACCTAGTTAAATTTCCGCAAGGCTGTTACACCAGTTACACAATTGTCAGGCTGTTTTTATAGGAAGTTGTGTATTGGTTGATAGTATTCTCTAAAAATGGTCGATCTCTGCCTAGCTTTGTTTTTGCTTGAAGCGTGCTTTCTAGTGTTTATACACTGCTGTGAATCAGTTATTCAGAAGAAAGTAGGAATTCTTTTTAAAAGCCAAGCTAATTACTGAAGGAGGCTTAATGTGAAGACTCAGAGACATAACCTTCTTGTGTCCCAACTAACAATTGCTTTGTTTTTAGGTGCCTTAGCTGGACCAGTTGTTGATCCACATGTGACAGCAGTTTGGGGGAAGAAGGTTGCACTGAAATGCATAATTGATGTAAATGAAACAATAACACAAGTTTCTTGGGAGAAGATATATGGTAAAAGTTCACAGACTATTGCTGTTCATCATCCTGAATATGGAATATCTGTTCAAGGAGAATACCAAGGAAGAGTGGCATTTAAAAACTATTCGCTTACTGATGCAACAATCATTTTAAAAAATGTAAGCTTTTCCGATGCAGGAGAATATATTTGCAAAGCAGTTACATTCCCACTTGGAAATACACAGTCATCAACAACTGTAACAGTACTAGGTAAGTCAACTTCTTTATGAAAGTGAAGTTCTGCAGACTTACTAATAAGTTGTATTTTACCTTTTAATGCAAAGAAAATGCAAAATATGTATTTGCTGGCCTTTCTATGCAGGTATCTTGTTATTCTTACTAATGTCATTGAGGAGTTGTCTTTTAGGTCTTGCTTGTTTAGAACTTGCTCTTTGATTGTCTAGATATTAAAAATAAAATAACCAGTTCCTATTTAAGCCTTGTGCTAATACAAACATTTCATGGCTTTAAAACTTTGACTGGGCAATGCTGATACTATGGACTTGTGTGTGTATGCTGAGAAGCTGCTGAAAGCTGCTTTAGCTACTACAGTGTCCAAATTCCTTCATAAATTCCCTCAGTGCTGTGACTAGTCACAGTTTTCAGAAAAAAAAAGTATCGTTTGAAACCTGCTGATGAGCAATTGTCTCAGTGAAATAATCCATCATCTGTAATGAAGTCAGTGTTCCCAGAGAGGTGGTAGATTCTCCATGCCTGGAAACATTCAGGGTTGGGTTGGACTGGACTCTGATCAACCTCCTATTTTTTAAGGGGGATTGGACTAGATGGCCTTTAAAAGGTCCCTTCCAACTCAAATTATTCTACAGATATGTTACTAACACGGTAAGTTAATGTAGCTGCTTGGGGCTGGTGGTGTAAACTGTTCTTTGCATAGTATAAACATGAAGCAAAACTGCCTAGTTGACTGCTGGGAGTTGTGGGAGGAAAGAGGCAACTTAAGCTCTTGACTGGTTGTGAGAAGTCATAATTCCAGGGTTTTATAGACTTGGGTTTTTACTTATACTAATGTAGTCCCTCTTGTTGAGGGTTGAGTATTGCTGTCATAAGGAGTTAGTACTGAAGCACAGCTAGACTTAGGTGGTAAGTGCAGTGTGAGGTAAAATGATTACCCTGAAACTTGAAAACCTGTTATTGACTTACCCTCTCCTTATAGTAGTATTCCTTTTTGTAATAGAGAAAGGTACTTCTGTATGTACTGCCAGGAGTCATGATATTTTCTACCGCTGAGGTGGTCCTCGGTGACTGTTCTTGTAAGCAGATAGTAGCGTACTCAGTGAGATTAGTCAGATGGCTGTAGCACAGTATGTAAACTGGTTTTCACCACAAGGTGGGGCAAAATAAACACATCAAAGCAACTGGCTTAACCCAGTTTGAAACAAGTAACTTGACCGAAATTCTACGTGATGTACAAAGCATGTAGTTTTATGGCTCTCTTTTCCATCTTCCTTCCATCTGTACTGAAAGTGGCTGTGGCTGTGGTTACTGTAGCAGTTTTTTGACTACAGGCTTCAGCTATTGTACTTGACCAATATATATGGGCGGTTCTTACTGTTCTGCCTCATACCTTTCAGTCAGTTCCCAAGATTTTTTTTCAGATGACATAAGTAGTTGTGTCCATTTTGTCCTTGAAATTTCAGGTTTATGGAGAACCTGAGAGGAGAAACTTGGAAAGCAAATGTATGTCCTATGTATTATTCTGCATTTGAAAATATAGAAGGACCACAGTTTGCTTGATTAGGTAGATATTATCAAAAAATTGCAGTTGTGGTGGAGTAGGAAAAGTATTTATCAGACATACAGTGCTTGTGATCATAGGTTGTTTTTCATAGTTGATGCAGATGGTTACCATCGCTGTTAAGCCTCTCAGTGACTTAATATCAACCTCTGAATTGCAAAGCCCAGCTATTATTTGCAAAGATGCCTTTCCATCCTAGTGCGCAGCAGCTTGGTTTGCATGTACAACTGTGAGCCCACCCTTGGCTGGGCTTATGCTGGCCACAGAACTTATGTATTTTCTGTCCTTCTGGAAACCTTTTACTACACTGACATGTAGACTTAAAGAGTAAAACACTGGGGAAGTAATGATTTTTAGAATATTCACGTAAATAAATGAGTTGTGAGCTTTGCTGGGCTGAGCTCAGCAGTTCCAAGCTCAGTAGGGTTGTAAGGCATGGAATAGCTGTAATCGAAATTTAAAAGTTAATGTGACTTTAAAATCAGCTTCAGTCTGACTACATTTTCCCACTGGTTTAAAAAACTCTCCCTTAAGTGAAGAGAGAAGTTCTTGTCCTAAGGCTGAAACTGTTTCCAGTCCAAGCAGCACTGCCTCTTTTCCTAGTGCCTAGTCTGTTCCTATTTAGCAAAGAAATGGATTTCTTTCCCATATGCAGTGGACACACTTCATCATGTAGTAGGTGCTTCTACACCATAAGACAGAGACACTGAAGACAAATGGAAGAAAAAAATAACTACAAGATAAAATGCCCTGTGTTTTGCCGTAGTATACTGATCATATATTTAAAACTTCTCTTATGATCTTAAGCTTAACGGACTTTCCACATTTGTTGACTTTGCTTGCCCCCAGTTTTATTTCTTTAGTGTCCCATGTTGTCTTAAGGAAATGCATTTTAAAACAAGAGGTTAAGACAGTAAAAATATGAAAACTCTTTTAGGGTCAAACAGGTTTATTGAACTTGTCTGCAATGTTGTTTCTTCAAACCTACCTGTGTTAAACTAGAGCAAAAAAATCACAAATAGTTTTGTGGCACACTGTTTTTTAAAAGACTGACCAAATGAGCCAAACTGGTGTCTCAAGGCAGAACAGATTGATTGTGACAGGTCAGCTTGCACAGCTGACTTCATTTTTATGTTGCTAACTGAAGTGCCTTATATGACTATTTAAAATACTTGGTTTGGCTTGGCTCTGCTGCCTTGCCAAGTTAGATTTCTCAGCATGGATACTGATAAAGGAGGTCTTGCTCTTCTGCAGCCTGGCTCTTACCAATGCGGCAAGTGAACAATGAGCTGTGCAGATGAGTGTCAAAGGTGTAGGTCTGTCGCCATGAATGGATCCCAGACACTCTAATGTAGAAATTCTTACAATTAGGAATCAGAAGAAAGGTGTGTGTCAGACAGTGTAGAAACTAGATCTTCTCAGTTCTAATAAAATAATGATGTTTAAAAAGTGCCCAAGATACACACATTAAATACCACACAATACTCTGCATCAAGAAAAAGTGTCTAGTAGATAACAAATTAGTGAACTGACTAGTCTTAAAATTATCAAACAGAAAAAACCCCAAAACTACAAAACCAAAACAACCTAAATTCAATAATTAAGGATTAATTATCCAACAGGATAAGGTACACAGAAGTAGAAAGCTGCTGGTTTTGAGGGGAGAGAAAATAAAGGCTAGAAATACTGTTTTGGAAAGAAGTTATTCAAGTAAATGTCAGTTGCAATGGAGAAGGAACGGACAATTCGTAGTGTCATGCTGTTGCCAGGGAATTAGTGAATTTAATGTCAAGAGGAAATAATCTTGTTTGTGTTGTAATCATGCCAATTTTGTCCAGACCTCTTGTGCACAGTGGCAGAAGAAAAGTTTTAAAACTAACAGAAACAGTTGAAAAATGCTTATGAAATATTTAAAACCAAGAAGCAACTTTGAGGCCTGGAAACTTAGTGCAGTAGGATTTAAGGCTCTTTCTTGTTTGAATGCTTTGTTATGTTGGATATGATAATTATTCATGTAGAATATATGTAACATGTAAAATTGGGTTTCTGCCAGTTTTGCTTCAGTTGCTGGGACAAATGATAATTCTGAACAATAAACTGTAGAAATAGGGATCCTAACTGGAGTTGCTTTCTGCTTTTTAGTATGTGGCTATTTAGTTACCTTGTAGTTGGTGTGTAGTCCAAGAATTGTAATTTATGGGAAGATGTGGCAGTAGAAGCCTAAACATTTGTGAAATATAACAAAAACTAAAGCACTGAAACGCATTGGATTGGGAGTGAGTATTTTATGGAGTTGAGTAGTTCTGAATAGTTCAGCTTTGTGTCTTGGTTTATCTCACAAACTTCTAGTATCACTTGAAAAAATAGGATTTTTTTCCTGAGAATGATAATCTTAGCAGAAAGTGGGCTTTTTAAATTAGTCCATCCTGCTTTCTGGCTACTGTCACTTAATACTTGTAGATTTTTTGTTCGAAAAGAAAAGAACTGACTAGTCTGCTCTCAATCTAGAGATCTCTGCTACCTTAGTTAAGTTCTTGTTTACTTCTGTATCCCTTTACAAAGAAGTGAAAGAAAAATTCTGCAGCTAGGTACTTTTTTTTTAATCAAAGGAATAGAATGTATGAAACTTTATTTCCAGCAGAAAATCTTTGAGTCTGTATTTCTGGCATGAAACGCTAATGATAGCTGCTTATTTAATTGAGTTCACTGTAGAGAGATCTTAGGCAGGGAGCGATACAGCAAAAATTAGAACCTTCATGCATATAAAATTCTAAATATAAATTTGGGTGTCTCTTATTAATACTGCAGAAGCTACTGCAGAAGTTACAAAGTTACAACTAGTGATTTGGGGAGAACAAGCGGGGAAACGAAACTGTGGGTAAAATAACAAAGCTGTGTAATATCAAGTTCTCCAGATCAGGCTTTAAAGGCTTTTTTTTTCCCAGAGGATAGAATGCTCCAGGCTTATTGTAGAAAGCTCTAGTTGTTGTTAGTGTTGGAGAGCAGGGAATCAGAATTGAAAGAAGCTCCATTAGTGATGCTTCAGATACAGGAGAATGAGTGTAGAACTTGGCATAAAACCCTTGCTGTTAGTTTATTTACAGCAGGGTCACTAACAAATCACAGAGGGTAAGCATTCAGAGAAACAAAGTAGAAAATGATTTGGTCTCAGTATTGGCCCAAAAAACCTTCAATTTCATGATGATTTATATTCTTTAAGCTCTTCCAATCATAGAGCAGAAAAGACATTTTTATAAGGTTATCCATTTAGTAGCTGTCTTTCCCTTTAGTGTAACTGAGCAAATAATAAACCACCTTCTTCAGACATGAGCAGTGTTAGATTGAGCAGAAAACAGTCGCAGACTGATCCTGGCACTGAATTCACTGCAGCTGAAAATATTTGTTACCCAGTTACGTTTCCAAGTACCTATGCCTTCCAAAGATACCTTGCCAGGTGTGGTGAACTCTGCTCTATTTCATTTCAGGTTATGTGTGTGGGTCAGCTTCAACTTCTGGGAAAGAAATTCCATGAACTAAATTTGTCCTTCTTGTCCTAAAAGGCATAGAAGTTGCAAGACTTGTCTTTACTTTGTGATGAGTGAGCGCTGATCCACCAGTGTGGATTCTGAAGAATTGTGGTGTGTAGGGATGACCTGCCCTAGAGGACTCCAGCAGCCTGATAAGAGCAAGAGACAAGGATTATGTAATAGGCTGCTACTCTACTGTAAAACCCAGATCTTACAATACTGGTGACACAAATGGGCCATTCTAAAAATGCACAACCTTGGTTTGTGTGTCTGAAGCACCTGTGATAGTATTTCTCGCTTAGGCTGCAACTGGTGGGTGGCTTGTACAGGGCTGAAAAAAAAAAATTGTCAAATAAGAAGGAAAATTTTTTAAAGCTTTTCAGTCTATGGCCCTCAGCTGTAAACTTGTACATAAGCATCTAAACTTTCTTTTAGAATGAAGTGTGTTGCCTAAATCTGCAAATTTTTGGGGTGAGCAGTGGCTTTACAAGGAGGTCACATCCTCCCATGTGCAGATTTCTTGAGTCTTGGGTGTAGTACTGAGTTCAGATTTTTTACTTTTATAGGGATTAATTCACAAAAATATATGTGTAGGCAGAATTTTATTCTTGATATAAAACCAATTCCTTTATATATCAAAACCATAGAAATTGTATATAAATTTATGTGTCTTTGCACATGCCCACTAGATTCTATATTTAATGTGTGATGTGTGTGTATATAGAATAATACTTTTTTAGAGGTTGAATGTCCTTTGCAGCATGGAAATCATTTGTATTGTACTGATGAACAAAAGCCTAAACTCTTAAATGTTGGGTGTTAAACACTGAGGTAGCTTTGAAATGGCATAAACTGGCAGTGTAGATTAATACTTGAATGCTTGAAAAGGCAGCAGAATCTAAGCTTTTTGATAAGAAATTGCAGTGTAGTTTCAACTTAATATTTTAAGCTGTCTGTTGTCAGACACTACAGCACTGTAGTTGGCATTTTGGACCTAACTACACTGGAATTCCGTCAGTGCATTAAATGTAGTGAGTGAACAGCACTGAACTTGGATGAGTGGACAAGGTGAATAGTGTCAGCAGGCAAAAGCTTCATAGAACTGTATCGCCTTTGAGGTATGCCATGATCTTATTTCTGGGATATCTAATTATCCGAGGCTTTTGCAAATGGATTAGATTTTGTTTGACTCTTACACAGTGACAGTTTCAAAGATGTGGAGTCTTTCTTGTCTAAATTTACTTTTTCTCCCCTCCCTAGTTGAACCCGTTGTGAGCTTAACGAAAGGACCAAACCCTCTAATAGATGGTGCAAATAGGACAATAGCAGCCATTTGTACAGCAGCCACTGGAAAACCTGCTGCACAGATTGACTGGGAAGGAGGCCTTGGTGAAAAGGAATCCACCTCTACTTTGTTTCCAAATGGAACAGTGACAGTTGTGAGCCAGTACGTGATTATCCCCACGCGGTTTGCAAGAGGAAGACACGTAACTTGTGTTGTGAGGCACCCTGCTTTGGAAAAGGAGATACGGTACCCTTATGTGCTGGACATACAGTGTAAGTATTCTGTAAGCTAGCTGCTGCTTGGTATATATCTTACAACCACCCTCTTAATCACTGTATACCTTCCACAGGAAGGAGATGAGCACTTTTCTGCTTCAGGAAAACGAAGGAAATGAAAACTCTATAGAAAAGCTGTGACAGAGGCAGGTCAGGCAGGAGTAGAAACCTGGAGTCTCTGTTTTGCAAATAAAGTCATGAACCTAAAATCCTGTTTTGTTTCTTTCCATTGTTTGTTTTGGGTATTGAATCATGGGTAAATATTATTATTCATATTGAAAAATAAAATTCAAATATTACTGACAAAATAACTCGGTTGATCTGTAAGCTGTTTATAGTGTCTTACAATTTCAGCAATATTGAAAAAGAATTGTGATGAAGATTCATGTTTGAGATGACAAGTTGAAAGTAGGCCTTACTGTCAGTAAGTTATTTTCAGATTAATTACTAAGCTTTGTCCACTCTAATTAGCAGAAGGAAACAAGAGCATAATACATACATTCTTAACATTTGATATTCATCTTCAGGTTGCTCATATAATTCAAACATGTACCAAACTTGTTTAATAAATGTGTGGCTTTAAGACACATAAATATGTGGTGAGATGACTTACAATGCTGCTTACCTAAAATCAGTTAAGACAAACTTTAGTCATGTAACTCTTTTTTTTGTTGTTGTTAGACAATGCATGTGTGACCAAAACCAACTATTTTCAAGTTGTTCCTCTATTATCCTGTCTCACCTGTGTGCTGATTTAAAGTTCCTAAATCACAGAAGTCTGTCAGTTGAATTAGAAGGAATGTAGTGGCTAGAAAAAGTAGACTTGCTATTTTGGTTTGGCTAGAACTTATTTTGGCTTTGTTTTTATTCTGTTTAGTAAAGAAACACTTATTTTGGCATACAATAATGTTTAGTGTTGCTTTATTTTACCAGTCTTGAAGTTCTAGATTGAAGGGCCATTGATACAGAAATAGAACAAAAGATGTTTTCTTTCCATCATTGTCTCAAACAGCGAATAAGAGAATAAGTTTCATATTTGAAGTGAAATGAGGATGTAAATTGATCTTAAATATTCTTATCTAAAAGTAGTGTTTCAGAATTTCTAATAAAACTGTACAGTAAGTAACACAGCAGCAAGTGAGAAGCAGTGTGTGTTCTTCAGTCTTCCCTGACACAGCTTTTGCAACTGCTCCTCCCTCACTGCTGTAGGAGCTTATACCAAATTATACTGTCTGTACTGTGGCTTCTGAATATTTCAGCTGGGTGTCTCTGAAATCGCCTCCTTGCCTTTTTATTAGAGCTTTAACAACAAAATTCTACATATTGGTGCCGGTGGATAACTTAATCTTTATAGCTGGCATCTGTGAACTTTTTGGTGATTTCCTAATTACCTGTTCTTAACAAAGGCTGTTTCTGACCCTTTGCTGTATCTTTTTACTGGGAAGTAGGTCTAAATTACCGTTCTTCACGTCCCAAAAAATTGAAATGGATTCTGAAGTCCTCTCACTTCCCGATGGTGCTGTATGTATGTTTTGCTGAAAACACTGGAAAGTTGCACTGATTAAAACAACTTGTTCATTGCTACATAATATGCTGTAGCTTGAAACTGCATTGTGTTCTGTGTATTTTGGTGGTGCTGGTGGTCTTTAAATTAAAAACAAGCAGACAAATCACAATGAAAGCACACCTCCTACTTCCTCCGTCTCCCCCAAAAAAAGAAGAAAAAAAAGACCCCTTCTGCTCTTCTGATCTGACTATTATGCACAATTCACTCTTAACAAAAAAGTTGTGATTGATAGATGAAATCTTTTTTTGTCAGATGCCCCAGAAGTTTCAGTAACTGGCTATGATGGAAACTGGTTCATTGGAAGAGGGAACGTTCAGCTCAAATGTAATGCTGATGCAAATCCATTACCTATGGAATTTATGTGGACCAGGTAAATATTTATAAAAAGGGACTTGCCACGCAATTCAAGTGGTATAATAGCTTAGCTTACAGTAAACGCATGTTTTGAAAACAAAGATTATATGACTTGTATTGGGTTGTAATGGTTTTATCCAGCCATTTAAAGGGAGAATACAAGACCGTTTATGTATGAATATGGGTGGGTGGATATCTTGTAAATTTACATGCCTGAACAGTTTGTCTTTACTCTCAGGGTAAAGTATCTTCATTTACTCAAAGTAGACTAAACTGTGTATGCTGCAGCATGTAGAACAAAGACCAGTAAGTCTAGTAAGGATCCAACTATTTTTTCATTAGTTCTGTTTTATTATTACTGAAAGTAGATTGTAAACACTGAAACAGACTTTTCTGTATCTGCATTTTACAATCTGAAAATTACAGTTGCTATGACTTACTGAATTACAGAATTTGTCATGTTTTTTAGAAGTGCACAAGTAGCTGCCAAGTCAGATGAATTGATTGTGGTGGAAACTAAGCCTTGAACATACGTTTCTAGTAAAAAAAAAATAAAAAAAATTGAACATAGCAGTCCACACTTCATAATTGTATGATTTAGGTGGGCCCTACTCTGAAATGTACTGCTCGGCTTTTGCAGCCATGGCTGTACTTCGTGCAAGAGAGAAGGAGAACAATAAAAGCAAGCACAGATAAAAGTCCATCCTGTGAAGAAAAATAAATAAATAAACCCCTCTCTTTTAGATTTACTTGTTGCCTGTAGAAAAGGAAATAACTTTCCTAAGGATAGTGTGAATCCAGGTGTAACTGCTATAGTGACTTCTGTTGGTAAATATTTGGGAATATTTATTTATTAGAAGCTGTAATCAATTTCCCTACCTTCTCAATGGTGGATATAACTTAATGTGGAGGAATGGTAGTCGTGATGTGGCTTGAAAATGTTGTATTGATAAGTTTGGAATTGCTTGATGGCAGTATTGCAGAAAAACAAAACATTACTGTAACTGACTCAATCCTAAAACCAGCCACTGAAATTTTCAGTCAGCAGCTCATTCCAGTAGAATGGCATGGCTATGCTAAATTAACTTCAGTAAAATGTGTGCTGTACCTACTGCTACAGTAGACTGCCATCCCCATCCCAGGCATAGCTCAAAATCAGTGTGATGAGGAATTTCAACACATTAAAATTCCTGTGTTCAGAAAAGCTTGCCAGGCTTGCAGCTGAACAGCAGTACCACTTGTTTCTTCAGATGCACTGGATTCTCAGTTCTCTCATTTGAGACATATGTAAGAAATAATCCATACTACCTCTGTCTGAAATTCTAGAAGAAATAAACGTATTTAAGTACATTTAAAGCACTTCAAGCTTCAAAGGTGACTCTTATACTTCCTAAGGTTAAAATGGAACAAACTTTTACAAGAAAAGCTAAATTTTCTGGAATAAAACTAGGGTACCTTTTTGAGCAGGAACAAAACCTATCAAAGAAGCTGTGATACTGATGCATGAGGAACTTCAAGGGTGTGTGTGTGGGAGAAGTCCATGTAAAAGAAGGGTAGCTTGAGTATTTAAGAAAACAAAAAGTAGCTGTGTTGAATTGTGTGCTGTCTTACTGGTGTTAAATTATAATAGCTTCTAGAACTACCATACAAAAAAATTGTATCCCTTGGAATCAAAGATGACGCTGTACTTGCTGGGATAGTGATATTTTCATGGTCACTAATTTTAAAATGTTGAATGTATGAGGATTTTGTTAGGATAGACCTGGCAAACAAATTGACTGTTTTATAATATTTCTTGAAATAAATATTTCTGGTACTAATGAATTATGAATTATGTGCTTGATCACTTTTATCAGCTTTAATATGGCTGAGGCAGTTCTGGGCAATTATCACAGCAAAGTAGTAGGAATGTTGTCTTCAACCTACATTTGTTGGAAATAATTTTTACTGTTAACTGTGGGGTGTTTGTTTTTTTTTTAACTGAGTACCTATTTTAAGGTGTTGAGTGGCTTTTCTTCAGTGCTGCTTATAAAATCATGATTTCTGACTGCTTTCAATGTACTGTAATCTGGTGAGCATATGCTTGCATATTGATTTAGGCCGGGTTAGCTGTTAATAGATACTTAGAAAATGGGATGCAATGGCATGAAATTACACAGGTGTTTAATGGGCAGTTGGCAGCTCTGTTGAAATAGTTCCAGTGCCTTTGCCCTTTCCTCTTTCTCATCATGTTTACACAGTTGTTACTGCAATCTCAGGCAGAATGGTACAGGGAAATAATAGAGTTGGAAAAGCCAGTTGACTAGAAACAAATTTTTTTTAACCAGTTGTTTCCCCAAATGTATAACCAACACGTTCCGCTTCAGTGCTGTAATTTGGATGGAAAAGTGATGGGGGATGGGAAAAAGCAGGTTAAGAGAGCGGGGAAACTTCTTGAACTCTTGCTCAGAAATTCTAGTCAAAATGCCTTGTAAATTAAGCATGTATGGACAGAAATATTTCTTGTGGTAGCTCAACTGGATGCAAAAGAACAGGCATATAATCTTGACAGCAGTGTAAGTGCTTCTTAGACTGTTAGTTTTTAGAGCTTAAGTTGGCTTGTTCCTTCAAGTTCTTTTGAGATAAGTTTTTTTAGCTGTAGTAGTCTTCATTTGTAGACAGCTTGCTAGTGCCAGCAGATTTGACATTTAAAGGATTTGGCACAGAAATTCAATACCAAATAAATGTTCAGGTGTACACTGAGAACATCCAAGAAAAGCCCACTGACAATGTCAGAGCACAGTGAAAAGTTCACTTTACAGACTATTACGAATATTATTTTTAACTTTTCTATTTAAACTAGTTGTAAAGATTCACATTTGAAATAAAACTGTTTTTCTAGGTTGGATGGACAGTGGCCTGAAGGATTGCTGTCTGTCAACAATACTCTGCAGTTCAGCAGCCCACTGACTTATAACTACACTGGGACTTACATCTGTAAGGTGACTAATTCGCTTGGTCAGAGGAGTGATCAAAAGACTGTCCACATATTAGGTAAGTTACTTCTCAGCAAAGACAGTGTGTTAACTGTTTTGGTCAGTGATTGAATTAATAAACTGAGGAGCCAGTTGATGCGTGAAATATTTACACCTTTTGTGCGAAAATATATTAGAAATATGGTTTTAAGAGCTATAATACAATTTGGGATAATTAATAATGCAACATCTAGTAGAAATTCTTAAAGTTGAGGTGCTTCTGAGATGACTACTTTCTCTTGGTAGGTGAAGTAAGATTTGTTTCTTACAGTGTTAACCTGTGTTTGACAAGATATATTGACTGCAATAAACAGCACCTTGTCCATAATAAATTGAAAAAACAGATGCTGCTGGAGGTGATGTACTACATTCAGAAAAGCCAAAGGTGCTCTTCTTTAAGGAAGTTAGGGTTATGTTCTGAATCTGTGTTTCACACCAGTTACTCATCCCGTTTTCTCAGGCTGAAGATATCCTGTAATCATGAAGTTAAGTATCTCATGCAGAACTTGCCGATCTACTTAGTATAATATAGCAGATGTGTGTTACTGTTTAGCATCACTGCTGTTAGAGCACACAACCTTGTATCTGTTAATGTGGTGTAATTAATGTTTTACGATGACACCTTCTTTGTGAAAGAGCAGCATGACTTATGGTATATGATAACGGTGCTGTGCAAGTGTGAAAAGCTCTCCAGGTTTCCATAATGGATTAGGAAAATTAACTAATACCTAGTTTAATCAATAAATGTTAGTATCATTTTTGTAAGGAAGATAATACAAACATGAAATTGAAATCTTTTCAATAAGTTACTGACATTTACTGTTTCAATAAGAAAATTAAGTGTCAGAGTGACTGTTGGCCACTTACAGGATACAAACACAGCTGACTCCTTAGTAAGAACTTAAAACTCAATATGAACACTTCAGGGTAGAGATGAGAATGAGAAATTGAAAATAAAATTTAAGATCCAGGATGTTTGAGGCCACATCTGTCAGAATTCATTTTTGATAGTTGTTGCATCTTTAGAACAAATGATGGAATTGCAGTCAGATGAACATACTAGCTTTCCACAATAGCCTACATTGTAGTTAAGTTCTAATTAACTGCCTAGTTAGTGACCTAGCTAATAGGAAACTTCTAAGTAGTTTTAGACAGTGGAATTATTTGTAAACAATGTAATAGCTAGAATTTTATATAACTTGTATATCAAACTTTTTTATATGACTTAAAAGATTTCAAGTTATGAAAGTTACTTTGAAAAGTTATTTTTAGATGCTTGGTTATGATGCTGCTTCTATGAAGAATTCATGGCTGCATAGAAGTCTCAAAATAATAAAGACTGGCATGTTTTAAGAAGTATCAAATAAAAAAATGCAAATATCATCAGTTAGGGTGAAATATTTACCTGGAATTTAACACTGAAATACTCAGAAAACAACAGTACAGTTATAGCTGTTTCAGCCCTATTCTAATTCTCAGGAATGGGGGAAGTTTTTCCAAGTGCACAACTTTTCAAGTTGTCAGTTCTGTGAATATCATCTGCTGTAAGTAGAACTCGTGCTTTTTACCATGATTGTCACGCATGAAGATCTAAGGCCATCATTCAAATTACGTTTGCAACTAACAGACCAAAATAGGCCAACCAGGAAATCATATATGGTGTTTCCTGATAGGAATCAAGTTTTTGAAAAGCAGGACAAGTGTGCAGGCCAGTTGGGCTGTGGTTGACAGCTTGTGTTCTAGCCTATGGCAAATGTATCATAGCTTAACAAGCTTACTGCAGAGATAGTTCAGCTGCAGGAGTTGATCTTGGATGTGAACTGGTGGATACTGCTTAGCATGAGTGCTGCTTTTCAGCTTTGTTCAGCGACTTTGTTTTGCTGTAGTGATTTAATTGCAATTAGCAAGCCTTAGCTGGTTTTAGGGAGCACCAGAACTGAACTTCAGCTAGCTAGAAATCATACAGTCATGGTTCTTCTAGTTAAGTGCACCAGTGACAGCAAATGCTTTAGTTGACATTAAACCAATTTCAGTGTAAGACCTCATGTTAATCATGCTACCAAACTGATTAAAAGCAATGAAGTATGAACTTTGCATATACAGGAGACTTGATAAAAATGAGAGGTGGGGCAATCATAAGTGTAACACCTGTGTTGTTTTCAGAAAGAAATATCAAGCTCATTGTAACTATTAGTAATAACTTCTCAGTGTAATTGGCTCTTTAAATAACTGAAATGCCCTTAATGATGCAGGATGGATAAGTAACTGAAATAATCTTACCACCTTTAATATTTGACTTAACTGGCAAGGTATTTAGTAATGACAAACATGGCACTGCTGTACTATGAAGCAATCAGCAATAACATGAAATAAGCAATTAGCTTATTTTTCTGTCTTTGCTCTTATCCGCTATATAAAACTTGGCATAAAACAAAGGGAAAGCTTGAAGCTAATGGACAAAGCTGTATCATCACACCATCTTTCAAATTTTAATTGTAAAGCTGTCAAAAAGGATTTAGGATGTTAATGGTTCTGAACAGTCATGATGCTGGTAGTTAAGTTTTTTAACTGCTAGCAAAAAAAAAATCTCAAGTTGAAATATGTTGTAGGCTGAAATCAATGTAGGCTGAGCAAAAAAATTGCCTTTGGTCCTGATACTCATTGTTACAAAAAATAAAGCTGTATTTTTAATAAGTTTTGGTGTGCTCCTTGACTTTTTTAGTAGTTCTGAGGTGGAATAGGGAAATAAAAGAGAAGAAGTTGATACAGACTAAATGGTAAAATCACCAGTTTTTATTTACAGGAGAAAATACATCTTTATAGGGACAGAGAAATACTCAAATGTTGTTTGAAGACAGACTTATTTATATTGCTTTTAAGGCACTGATATATTTGCTATTTTTTACTCATTCAGTGATGTAACGTTCAACTTTTTGTGTAGTTTTCCCACGAAAGCAAGTCATGCTTCTCATGGGGTTCAAGTGCTGAAGTTCTGGACTATAGCTAGTCCTAATAGTACAGATTTGCCAAAACAAGCTATCAGCTTGATATGTAAAGCACTTCCTCCTGCAATATTGATTTACTCAGTTTTCTTATGCAAGGAATTGAATTTTGTTTTCTTGGCTCTATGTTCCCTCACTTTCATACTGCTTACTGAGGCCTTCCCTTTCTCCACTTGCAAGGGAGAAGTGACCTGTGAGACTTGCATTCACATAGGAACCTGCTTACTTCCTCTGTCATGAGTGCCTTTGAGAGACACTAATTTTTTTTAGAAGTAAAGCCAGGCTTTGCTAGCCAGCAGTCCTGGGAAGGTGTGGTTTGTAAGTACAGGGTCAGCCTCTTGTAGAGTGGGCATTGTCAGGATTAACAGAAGAGAGGCTGATCCTTGGTTTTACTTTTGGTTCTTCTTATATAAACCTCTGTTCTGAGAGAGCGCTGTGAATTCAGGCATTTTTATTTTCTGAAGTACAAACTGCTTTCTTTTTTTTTTCTCTATTGTGTAGCAAAGAACTTCCCAGGATATTCTGACTGTTAACTTTCTTTTCCCTGACAGGGCATGCTTTGAAATTTTAATGGTCTTCCTGAATATTCCTTCATGCTTGAGCTTATGTTAATGATAAGTTTCTCCTGTATCCCAGGGAAACACCAAGATCTTCTATTTGGTGTGTGGAAATCCCTGCTAGAAACTGCAAAAGTGCTCTGAACTTTGAAAGTGGATGATTGACTCTGAGGAACGAAATTGATGGTACCTGTCTGCATATCATGCTGCCAAAATAGACGTAGGGGGACATACACTGAAAAGGGAAATGTTCTACTCCAGTGTAGAGCCTTTATAGACAAGAAACTGCGGGGAGAGGGTTACACACTGTCCTCATCTGTTTCTTGACTTTTAGAGTCACAATGGTTGGAGAAAGAATTATAAATTTCCACATAATTTCTTCTTGGACATTTCTGAAAGCCGCCTTTTGGTGGAAAGGCAGCTTTCTCTGCTGTTATAAAGGAGTTGCTATGTAAGAGCTTTTCAGCAGTTGAAAGAAAGAGTTGTTTTTATAACGCCCAGCTACGTCGAATTATTATTCAGTTTTTAAGTACTTGCCATGTAAGTGAAATTTAGCATCAACAGCAGGTTAAACAAAGTTAAGTATGTCTCTGCAAACATATGTGTAATACATGTACAGACAGATACTTATCACTCAGGAAAATGACAAGCGCAAAGAGAGAGCTTGTAATTTGTGCAAAGACAACTCAGTTTTGGATTATAAGTAATTGAGAGCAGGTCCTTGGCAAAGAAAGGGATGTTTGCACCTTGAGTCGTGTGGGGTTTGTGGTTTGGGTTTTTTTTTAAATAAGGAGAACTACTTTTAGCCACTTTATTGTGGCTTTTGTAACTAGGCAGGCTTTGTCTATATTAATACACAACAACTAGGTAAGAAACCTTTCCTTCGAAAACTACTTCTGTAATGCTTAACTGACGTTTTAACCAAAGGAGATGTGTGCCAGTATTGAATTATCTATTATAGAGCTGGTCACCCTACCTTTGAATTACTTCATAGCGGGCTAAATCCAAAATGATTTATAGTTTAAAAATATTGTGTTGTCTAGTTGATTTTCTTACAATGATGTGCGCTTGTTGATACAAAGACAGGACTTAACCTAAGATTTTGAAGCTAATGGTCTGGTTCTAAGGATGTTCCATCCATTTCTTTCCACTTGGCTTGTTGTTGGCTTTGATTTACCACAGAAACAAAGGTGGGCCCCAGACATGTGAACGATGAGGTACTTCAGGGGGATTTAAGTGGGAAGATATGGTATTTGGGACATGAAACATGTCATGTTAATTGGATGTCTTTACTAAACTTAATTGCAGAAACTCACCTTCCCAGGCAAAGTTGTTTGTATTTTAATAGTTGACAAAATTATCAAGGTAGTCACTTAAGGAAAAAATAAAATTATCAGACTGATACTGTTGAAAGTTGGTACTTTTAGGGGAAACAACTGGAAAAATAATTAATAGAGGTAAAACTAAGCAGTGTTCAAGGACCATGGTGTTTAGGTTGAGGTGGTGTTAGAGCTTCATTTGAAGTGAAGAGCAAGTCTTGTTTTACTTGGCAGAAAACTATGTCGAAAGGTTTGAAACAAAAACTGGGCTTCTTTATGTGCATGGGGTGAGTTGATTGACTTAGTATATTGATACTGGAAAACTGGTTTTGGCTTTTCTCGGTTATGTCTCTTGTTGTAATGAGGATGGTAGCTGTGTAAAAGGAGAAGAAATTTTGTGTGGGTCTTTGCTGGCCCTCATTACTGCAGAGCACGTGTAATAAGGATGTGAACAGAGCCCAGAACAATAAGAAACAAAAACTGAAATCAAGATGCATTTAACCTAAGGCCAAATATTTTTTAGAATTTATGCCACTTTTAGCTCTCTGACCTGCATGGATATTGTAGTTTGTGCAGCAACATGAGCCTACTCAGTGAAAGCTGTTAAACATTGGGTCCTAAGTAAAATGTGGGAAATTGTTGCTTTTGAATCAAGTGCCACATGAAACAAAGTGAAAATGATGTGCTCAATATTTTGTAGAAAACAGTCAGAATTCAATCAGGTATTGGTGATTATGTGAAATATTATAATTAAACAGCTTTTGATATGAAATATTGTCTTTCATACCAACAGACAAGAGTGGCATTTTTTTAATTTGGAGATAGCATTTGAAATGTGATTTGCAAGCAAACTGTTATGGGGTAGACATAAAAACTTTGGTATTCCTTATCTTAATGTTCTTTATTTGGGAAACTTGCTCAGTACAAGAAGTAGAGAGGAGAGGGGAGAAAAAAAAAGGTTTACATTTAAAAAGCTCCTGGTGACATCGGAAGTGAACTTCACTTGTTCTTAGTTAACTGGGCTTTTAAACAAGAAGGAACATCTTTGATTTTTGTCATTTTTGAACAGTAAGAGATGTGGACACAGGCAGCATAGGTATCATGGTTATATATGTTCTAGGAATACATAAAAACAAATGTTTAATTGAGCATACATTTGCAATTAATTTAGGATTAATGTGCTAATTAGTTTTTAGATAATACAACTGCACAACCTGAAAACTGGTGGATGAATCACAAGTTAAGGAAAAGCTTTTGTAAAACGCTGTTTGTTTGTTGGGGTTTTTTTAGTATATTGAGTGTAATTACCACTGTGCTTATTTCACGTATGTGATGATTAAATTTGGCAGGATATAAATACTACATACTTGTGCATGTGAAGGATGGGACTTAAAACCTCAGTATTGGAGGGAAATAAATAAGCAATTGCAAAGCCAGGTTAAAACAAAACAAAAAACCACACAAACCCCCCTCACCAAGTATAAATAGAGCTAAGAAATCTTGTGTCTAAAACAAATACTTTTTCAATGAAGTGGGGCTTATCTTCTTGGTCTGTGGATGTGTGGGGACATGGAAGCCTGGCAAACTTGGATGGCTTAATCTCTATTTCTTTGTTAAATTATCAAACTTACTTTAAATCAGTTTTTACTAAAATCATAATCTGAATTCCTCTTGTTCATTTTGGTAGTGCATCCTTCTCGTTCAGTTTTCTGTCTTCCGTCAAATTAATTTCATTTACGTATAGCTCCCTAACAAATCATCACTTTTACGTAGCAAGTAATATAATTATGTTTATTAAATATATTTAGTAAATATAAAACGTATTGTGTGAAGCTTAAAATATTGCATTAACAGTGAGGTGCATAGTGATCATGACAAATGTGCCAATTCTGTCTATTGTGTGTCTGTCTTTGAATAGTAAGATGGAAAATCATATTTAAGGCTGTTTGTGATTTGTCAAATAACTGGAAGCCTGACAGATCTCTAGTTCTATCTGGTTTACTTCTTTTGGTGTTAAATCTAGGGTGCCTCTTAAAAGGTGGTAGTAGTAGTTCCATGAATCTTGCTTATGGGCATTTAACTGAATAACATGGTATAATGAGCTACTTGGCTGTCCATGTAATATTCTCTCTAAAAGGTTCAAGCTATAGTAACATGTTTAGTGTTGCTTTATTGATTTTTAAAATAAATAGCTTGCATTGGGCAAGGCAAAAAGCAGGGTTTTTTTTCATTGTGGCACGGAAATAAGAACTGGAGTTGCATGAAATGTTGTGATTGACTGGTATAATCTCAGGAGGCTTTCTCAGTGTCATCAGCCCATCACTTGGAACCTTGTCAGCAATACAGATGCATAGATCTCCAGCAGACCTAAAGAATAAAGGGAAAAGCTGTGTGCTGGAGAAGTGTGGTGGCTGGCAGTCTCTTGTTTACATACATAACGTGAAATCAATTGGTATTTCATACTGAGGAATGAATATGGAAATTTCTCTGTGCACGAGGCATCAAATTGCTTTTAGCAGGAATGCATAGAAATAATTTTTACTTGAAATGTTCCAGTTTTTTATTATTATTTTAAAGACCTCAAGGCTCCTTGCTCAACATAAGTGTTACTTTGAGATTAATACATGCCATTTTTAACTATGCTTCTTTCACTAATCCCAAAGTGAGGCTGAGTAAGTTGTATTAATGAAACAAATGTTTTTGGAGAGATAGCTTAAAAATCAGTAGTTCATATGTTGCTGACTTGAGCACACAGCTCATAGTTTTTCATTCTTATACTTAATGCCCTGAACAATTTCTGAAGTGGGAATTTAGTGTGAAATAATTGACTTTGCGGCATAATCAGTTAATTTGATCTGGTATTCCTAACTGCTGGATGGAAAGTTAAAGGACTGCTTGGGTTTTTCCTCCATGGAGGAGATAAAAAACAAATGATGAACAGTCAACACCTGAGCAGAAAACCTGCATTTCCTTACTTTGAGGAGGGCAGAGTGTTTGCCTGAAGATGATTTTTGTTTACACCCTATACTTTCTGTCCTTCTGCAGCATAGCCCAAAACCGCATTTAATGATGGTAGTTCAAAGCGGGGGAAAATATAAGACTTTTTGTAGTGCTGTGAACTTGAGAATGAAAAACTATTCTTGTAGAACATACCCATCAACTTTGCTTTCTTATAAACCCTTAACTGATTTAGCTTGCATTGACATTCTGTGCCTTTTCTGTGTCTTGTCTACTTCTTTGCTCTTTCCATTAGATCCTCCTACTACTACCACTCGACTGCCCACGGTTCCCTGGCATCCTTCGACTGATGGCATCACAGGTTTAGCAACACAGCCTAGAATAATAGATTTCCCAACATCAACCTTGCCAACAATGCAGGACGACTCTTGGGGTACCATCGTCGGTTCTGTGGTGGGTGGGCTGCTTTTACTCTCACTTTTCAGTATTCTGGGTGGAATTCTCTGCTATAGGAGAAGAAAGACGTTCCGTGGTGACTACTTTGCTAAGAGCTACATTCCACCGTCAGATATGCAAAAAGAGTCTCAAATAGATGTTCTCCAGTCAGATGATGTGGATTCTTACCCTGACAGTATAAAAAAAGAAATAAAGCATCCAATGAACGTAATATCTAAAGATTATTTAGAAGACCCTGAAAAACCTGAGTTGAACAATATAGACAATACTAACAGGTACCAGGAACGTTATGAAAGACGAATGGATTACTATGAAGGTGGAACATATGGATTGAATTTTATGGGTGGTGACTTATACGATGATGAGGACTTTGTTTCTCACTTAGATGGCGCGGTAATATCCCGGAGGGAGTGGTATGTGTAGTAACCACTGAAAACTAAGCGTGTATCTACAGTTCATTTCATTGGCTGGTCACTTTCAGATTGTTTATACTTACACAAGAGAGGAGGAATAAACTTTTTGAAACTGAATTTTTTTTTTTGAAGGTTTTTATATTGTAACTTGACACAATGGAAATACTGAATCTGGGGAAAATGTATTTGAGCTGCTTTTTTTTCCGAATGCTGTACTACTGTTTAAAATTGGAGTTTTAACACAGAGTGCTTATATTGGTCTATGTCAGAAGTAAAAAAAGGCTAAATTAAAGTTCCCATTCAATATTGTTTAAGAATAAAAAGTGGCTGTCTTGGTTCTCTGATTTAAAAAATAAGTTTACCTAAGTCAATCATCAAATATAATTTTTTGGGACTTTGAAATTTTCCAGTGTAGGTACCATCCATGGTAAACTTAATGCTTCTATATAGCAAGTATTTTCCCAATTAAAACGAGTTGCAGCAGAAGTTAAGCTTTATTTTTTAGGATTTTTTTTCTGAATAAAAATGAATACCTCTTAGCATTTCAATGAGCCTTCTTGTAACTATATACTTAAAAGTTAAGTCATTGCACTGAAACTAACTTATGAACAAAATTTTGAGGAGTAACTGTAAACAGGTCAAAGGCTTGTATTTGAATAAGATGAAAAGTTATTTTTTTATAGTCATTGATTTCTAAAGCTTATTCTAGTGTCTGTACATACATACAGTAAGGTATTTTGGTAGGCCTGTAATTGGCAGGATGTCAAAACTCATTAACGCATACAAGGTGCTCTTTGCAAGTACACAGGGTGCAATTTTTGAGACCTGTTTTGGAGGCTATGTGGGAATTTTACCATTGAGATTTGAAGGAATTGGACACAACTACGGAGAATAATACAGATTCCGAAGATGGAGGCTAATGTGAGTTTGCTTATTTTCCCAGGTGCCAAAAAAACGTTAAGAGTTTTTATGACCGGAAGTTAAAACAGCGGTTTTACGCTGCTTCCGAATAAGTTACAGTGCTTGCTTTGAAGAGGGGAACTAGTTTCAGATTATTAGTAGGGAAGTGGACACTTGCACTGCTACTTCATTTACTGAAAACACACTCTCCAGTGATGCAACTACAGAATCTATGAAACAGGAATTCTGATGACTTGTGCAGTCTCTGTACTGCAGTGGATTTGTTTTCCCTGCAAATAATCAATACTGATTTAACAACATGTTCTTGTTCTTTCAAATGACATTGTATCCATTATATGTAGAACATCTTGTTTGACATCTGAAGTAGTTCTACTTTGTCTTGAGCAGATTCACCAGACTAAATCTGCTGATTATTTAGGGAGGAATGGAATAACTTTAGAGGAATTACAGAAAAATGATAAATTCATACTTAGAATAGTAGATCTCTTGAGTTGCCATTTTTGAGTGTTTAGCTTGAGGAAATTGAAGCTTATAAGGCTATTAGTATTTGGAACCTGGAAAGGGAAGAGTCTCTGCTACCTTTGACGTGAAATAGGCTGCGTAATTACAGCTGCTTCATGAGCATTCATGCTGGAAGTTCTTTTCCAGCCTCATGATGTTTGGTAGCTTTACAGCCATTTAGCTTCATGAACATAGTTGTACTGAGCGTTGTAGACAATACACTGTGATTGCATATGACTGCATGTCTTCAAAAAAGATTAAGACAACAGCTTTATTTGAAATTCCAATGGAAAAGCATCCCTAAACAACTTAAGTTTGTGTTTGGATTAATGGAGTACTAATACACGATCGACCAAAGTCTCAAGAACAATAGCAAGTGGGTATCTGTAGGTTGAGTGCAAACACAAAGAAAGGAGTTAAATTTCTAGCAAAGGTTCTGATCCAAATTATTTCTGGAATAAAGAGATTATACCTCTCTTCAAATAAAAATACTTGATATATCATCTTTAAAAGATGGTGTTACTTTGAAATTAACATAACCATAAACCAGTTTTCCACACGGGATATCTTGCTTTTGTCTCTGTGGATTTTTTGCTTTGATTTTTAAAATATATATATGTTTAATTCCTATGGGTTAAGAAGTTGAAATGTTCTGGAATTGAAGTTGATAATATGGATAGGGCTTATGCGTGTTGCAATGTTTTGTACATTATGTCTGCTGTAAAAAGAATTGATTGTAAGTACAAATGGCTGTTGTGTGAATAAACTTTTTGTTACATTCTGGAATGTAGGTAGTGTTCAAAAATGTTTCAAAGGTATGTTCTTAAAAATTGAAGACAGAGAAGCACAAACCCGGAGGCTGGATAGAATGAACTGGAGTGTTTAAGCTGTTTAAGATGGGCTTTTTAGCATTTCCCTTGTAGACCCTAAGCTTATAAAACAAGTGTCTTCAGGAACTATTCTAAGAAGATAAGAGAATGGTAAATGGGGATAGTTGCTGTCCAAACAATTTCACTTAAAGCACAGCTGATCCGCTATCTAGGAATTGCGTGCTTAAAAAAAACTTTTTTTTCCAATCTTTCGTTTTTGGTTGCTGTAGCTCTGCTTTAACTGTATTTCTTGGAGTGAATCAATTCCCATCTTATTTCTGACCAGCTGGTGGTTAAAATGCACCATGGATCTTAGGTGCTGTCTGGCTTCTTCACCTTGGCATGGTGGTTTGGGTTTCTGATAAAATTTTTGTGACTCCATTTTTGCCAAAGCAAATTAAGAAAGTAAATTCAGTGTACCCTGTGGTAATTGCACTTCAGTTCCTGTGTGTTGTTACGCTTGCTGTGGGATATCACTTTTTGCTGGTGTTCAGAAGCAAATGGGTGGTTATTGTCTCACACAAAACGGGATTCAGTGGCTGGACTTTGATTGAAAGTATAATGCTCTATGGTGTTTCAACATTATAACAGAATTTACCAGAAAAAAGCATTGTGAAGTTAGCATGAAATGGTCAAGAAACTCTTCTGGTGTAACCACAAGACTGAAGCCTCTTCCTGAATTCTGGACCTAACAGTGTGTATTAGTCACTTGTGACTTTCTCACTTAAAGAAGAGGGTACCCAGTATAAACTAAACCTAGGCCAATTAAAATGCAGTGGTTAGGTGGGCCTACCACTGATTCATGTGCCCATTCTTCAGAAGAGACTGGGATTTATTTTTCTGTTGTGGTTTAAATGCAGCTGGCAACTCAGCACCACACGGCTGCTCATTCACCTCCCCTCTCTCCCAGTCACCCTGGTCAAATGGAGAGAAGGATCAAAAGTAAAACTTGTATGTTGGGATAAGGACAACTTGCTATTTGAAAGCAAGGTAAAATTTTTTAACAATAATAGTAAATAATAATGATAATCAAAAAGGGGAAAGAAACCCAGACAAACAAGTGCTGCATGATACTATTGCTCCCCACCTGCTGACCAATGCCAGATCCCCTCCCTGAACCCAGAGTGGCCTCCCTTCTGGGTAACTTCACCTGTTTACATACTGGGCAGGATATTCTGTGGTTTAGAGAATTCCTTTGGCCAGTTTGGGTCATCTGTCCTAGCTATACTCCCAATTTTCTTTGGTATACCTCCTCTGAGACACACCAAACAAAAAGCCCAGCAAAAACCAAAACATCAGCGTGTTATCAACGCTGTTCTCACACTGAATCCGAAACACGGCACTGTACCAGCTACAGAGAAGACATTGACTCTCCCAGCAAAAGCAGGACAGGTTCATGGTGTTCAGCCTGGTATCTGAGACAAATGGAGCTTGTGCCAAGAAAGCCGTTATGTAAACTAGAACAACGATCACTGAAGGAGGGACGTTAATTAATCTTGTGGAGCGAATTAGCTTCTGCAAGTTGTTATTCCAGGACTTGATTCTTAAAGAAGTCACAAAAATTTTTATTTCAGTTTTATTCAAGCTTAATAAATACTCAAACATACTTTTATGAGTGTGATCCCAGGATAGTATTCCTGTCATGTCTTTCATATGCAGTGAGAGGACAGGAATCTCTTTATTAGATTCCAAGTTAAATGTTTTGGGGTTTGTTTTTTTAATGAGAGATTATTTTGTCCAGCTTTCCAGCATACAGGCAGAACAACATTAGAATTTTGAGTAACTGATAGAACATATTGAATATTTCAAGGGTTTTTTTTACCTGTGAATAGAACATATAGCTGAAGGGACTCTCAAAATTTCCTCTGACAAGAGATTAAATAGAGGATGGTCATGTCTTATTTGGAAAATAGCTGAAGCAGATGGTTTAGAAATATGTTAAAGTTATAGAAAATTCTTTGCTGTTAACCTTTCTGATTCAGTATTCAATGTAGATCAGAGCATTATTTAATGTATACTACCTGTGTTTTACAGATAAGCGTTTTAGTGCAGCTAATATGAACTATTCCAATTGTGCATCTTTTTGATGAGCCTATTGATGCCAGTTTGAAACAACTGGGATTGATGATTTTTAAATCAAAGTGCTAGCAGGTTTTTCAGTTTTGAGACTTAAAACAATGAATTCCAAGCACAGTGAGAAGAGTGACCTTTAAAGACTGACAAGTGTGTTAATTCAGTATGAGAGTTGTTAAACGTTGGATTTGACAATGCTAAGGTCAAAAAAAAATGCTTCAGAAGGAAAAAGACCCTTATTAAAATTTATTTATGAAAATTGCTTTCTTGTAGCTTGAAGTGTGAAGTCCTAGACATGATAGGTGGCCTAAGTGGTTGGTTTTATAAGTGCAAGCCAAGTAATTAGTAAGTTTGCATGTTCATTGCTCCTAGTAGTATATTTTTTTTCTCCTGATTTTACATTTTCCTTTTTGCTTTCTGCAGACTTTGATATCTTTAAAGAAAGATCGCCAATAAAGCCATAGTTACCTAGGTTTTTGAATTAACACCTTGTTAGCTCATGCAAGTGCAAAGCATGTGTTCTGTAACGTCATCTTGCCTTGAAATGGAAAATAAAAGCATGCAGCTACTATTTATTAAAAGTAGGCAATTACACTTTTGAAATCAGGTTATGATTTCATGAACTGTCTTAATCCAACCAGTTTTTTGACTTAGTGAGTGGAGCTAGAACTGCAAGAGTGCTGCTATGCAGGACGAGGCTTTGAGTTTGGTGGCAGAAGGAAGCAGCATTTCTCAGAACAACGCTGAAGTAGCTTATCTGAGTATTGAACGTATGTGAACTTCTTAAAGGTGTAATCTGTGCTATCACATTGCAGATGTGCCATTTAAGCAGACATCTTCTGTTGCTGTAGCAGGGGCTGTGATCGGAGCAGTCCTTGCTCTTTTTATCATTACCATCTTTGTGACAGTGCTGCTCACCCCGAGGAAAAAAAGGCCATCCTATCTTGACAAAGTGTGAGTATGTGTTGGATTTTTTTTTTTCAATTGAAAGTGATATATAGAAAGCATTTGTTCTATACAGGAATGTAAATGCCTGAGTTTACTTAATAGTTGTTCAGCTGTCATAATTTCAGGGCTGTATTTTCTGAGTAGAAAGTATGAAATCTCATGTCAGTAAAAGAAATGAGATCATAGGAGTGACTTCAGAGGTAATATAATGCTTTATCTCTTCAGAAGTTTTTTTGTTTTGAGTGTTTGTTGTTGTTTGTTTTTTTTAAAGAAAATTTATAGATTTAACTGGAGGGCAGGGGAGAAAGTTCCCTCTTGACTGATGCCACAGACTGCTGGTTTGTTGTACCTGTGGGTCTAATTTGAAAGCAGATTGACCATGCTTTGCAGAAATGAAGGCCTGCTAAGATTTATTGTGATATATGTGCAAAATTAAGCAATGTACTTAGAAATGACTGACTAAATGTGCTTTGTGGTTGTTTCTTCAAGTCTCTGGTGCAGACAGATGATTTACTTTTTTGAGCATCCAAATGGTCAAACAAAAAAGAAGGAAACAAAGTCATGCATAAAAAGTGGCAATGGCTTTAAATATCTTTAAATACAAATCTTTTTGCACATGCAATATACAGTGAACACTTAATGAGAAATGAAAATGTCTGTCATGTCTGTAGATATACTTAATGGGGAGTAGAATTAAATAACTTTGGGTCTTTAGCATAAAATAAGTTTCCTCATTTGCATTGAGTAGCAAGATGAGTCAAGTGTTTACTTCTGAGTAATTTCTGACATGGTTAGAAATTCTGTTGTTTGTTTGTCTTAAATTCTGTAGCTGAAGCATATTTATATGAATAGTCTTAAACATGTAAATTCTTTTACAATAATTTGCTTACACTGAGAAGGTTACAGTGGAAAAAGTCTTGCATGCAAAAATTGATAGATAGTAAGGCTTCCTCAAAGCCTTTTAAAGAAAGGCTGTAGTTAAAAATGTTGCTCAAACTGTATCTCATAACCTAGAAAACTTGATAGATAACAGTAGTCCCTAATCCTACTTAGTTGGAGTGTGTGAGGGAAGGTTCAGTCTACTGTATAGGATAAAGAGTGAATTACAGGTGGTGCTTTTCTGTAAAAAGTGTCTGACTGACTTATTGCCAGTGGTAGATGTGTTACATTACGATATTTCATGTGTGTCATTGATGAGCAAAAGGTGTGTGTCCCTAAATATTGAGTGTAGGGTGATTTGGCAGTTAAATAAATAATATCTGACCATTCAATTGGACTTCACAAACATGATATGTCATATTTGATTCCTTCTTTACTACAGGATTGATCTTCCTCCCACTCACAAACCGTCTTCATGTGAGGAGCGAGCATTCTCAGTTGCACAGAAAGAAGCTGTGCTTCAGGTGAGTAAGTGGTTATATGCATCTTAAATTGAGGTAGGGAAAGTGTTAACTCTGTTTTATTACGTTTAATTTAGTCTGAATCTGCTTCCCGGGTAATATATGGATCCTTTCAGTTGTTTTGCAACCAAGCTGTTTCTCCACATATATGATATCTGAATCTCATATCCTTGGTGTCAAAGTCATCCTTAAAGGTCAGGAAAGGTAGACAGATAATTTTTGTATCCCTAACAACATTTGACAGACACATCTCCTTTTGAAGCAGAAAAATCTATAGTTGAAATTCCGTGGTGTTTAAGAGAATATCCATAGAATATAAAACAGTCTTCATGGGGAGGGAAGGGAGGAAATATAGTTGATAAACTTAAAAGGTGACTTCATCATCCCCTTCCTTGCTTGTAACAACTGGAATTCTTTCAAGCTGTGAAGGTTTGAGTGGTAGGGTATATTGTAATTTGGACTTTGACATAGCTAGTTGTCATGGGTTTGCAAAAGTCCCCCTCCTTGGGGATTGAAAATAGTTTGTCCGGATGAATTTCCGGACAAAAG
>JAWMRA010000001.1:19557939-19615475 GCA_035584735.1 Pseudotriccus pelzelni
ATCCTAATATTATTTTCTCCCCAATCGGATCTCTTTGTCTGCATAAACTTCTCTCACCTTAGAGCAATTTGTGGGGGATGTGGTAAAAAATTGTCCCCTAGGCAAACCCATGACACTGATTTAGCAAAGAATGGGTTTGATGCCAGTGAAGATCACTAAATCACTTTGAAATGCTTGCAATTATGTAAATTTAATTTTATCTTTTTTTTTTTTTTTTTTGGCCTTTATCCTTATCAGCAGCAAACGATCCTGTACTAAATCTGAGACAAGTACTTGAATTTTTTGTATGCTTTCAGGGGTAGCATCATGTCATCTAAAGTAACACTGTCCGAGCAAGACAGCAATAGGCAAAAAAGTTCCTTACCAACATCTAGTGTTTGAGTGGGTCTAGTCTGATCAAACAGGATATAGAGGTGATACACTGGAAAGCTAATTCTAGCATATGAGACAGTTAAAATAAGTGGGGGACAAGGAAAGATAGGACTGCCTTTCTTTGTTCCAGCATGGTTTTGAGCTGGATTGGACTGTGAAGCTCCAGCTGAATTTGAAAGGCATTTCTTGCACTAGGCAGCGTAGAAGAGATCTGTTCATGGGAGGTGGCTTCAGCAAACACCATTGGTTACTATAATTCATAAAATAAACCAGTCCGTTCATGAAAACTTGTGAATCCTGACCACAGCCTCGAAAGTATCTTTTTTATATATATATATATAAATCAGTCAGTCTGATTTTTTAGATTTCTGATTACACTGAAGAAAGCTTCCATCAACTATTAGTATTTGTAAGAAATAGATTGTAATTGTTTTTAGGGGGATTTTTGTTCTATCTTCAGTACGTTGTATAAATAATGTAACTCCAACCACTGTTGTGCTGAATTATAAGACTGAGGTAGTTCAGACAATCATTTGTTTATAACAAATACCATTTTTCTAATACTCTGGTGTAGCTTTGCAGTTTCAAGGGCCCAAGAAGTCTTTTTTTGATAGAAGGAAAAAGAATCATCCCCTACCTTCAAGAAGGATTTTGATGGCATTCTTAACGTTAAAAATATTCCTGCTGATTTTCTTTGTGTGATTAATGGTTACTAAAGCTCACAAATATCAGTTGCTGATAAAAGGTTTCCCCTTTCTCATGAAAGGAATACATGAAATCAATACTGTGTGTTGCAAATGTTACAGTGAGTAATACTTGTGTATATTACTGCTGAGTGAAGCAAGAAACTCTTCTGAGATCCATTGCTGCTTTTAGTAGCAGCCTGATGATTGCAACATTATGAAGGTAGAAAATATTTTGTTGGCATAAAGTGTAGTAGGTTTTTGTTGTCTTGATTTAAAGGTGGTACAACACCTAAGATGATGCAAGAGAACCAGTGTGTTTCTGTGCTCAGGTTGGGCATCTTGTGCCAACGATGCAGTAGCTATTTGTTCTGTCACTATAGTATGCAGCAAATGTGATTTTTGGTGAATTGTGCCTCTGCTAATACATTCCTATGCTTTAAGTATTTGTAAAAGGCTGTCTTATAGAATCAAAAGATATGGACTATTGTGTTATTTGTGCATCAGTAGTGCTGCTAGATGGGAAAATGAGAACAAAATGCAATTATTTATCCTTTAGAGATCTACTCATAAAGTGTATTGTTTTCCTCTTCGAACTCTGCGGCCTTGTAATTCTTTCTTGGTTGTGTTTATTGTAGCTTCTGTAAGTGAATATTTAAGAACTAAGAAATAGTAAAGTGTTTTATTTAACTGTATTTTGTAAATAGAGAAAAAATCCTGAACAGACTGAATTGAACATTTATTTTCCTCAAGCTGGATAAATACAGTTATAAGTTATTTTGGAAGAGAAAGAAGAAAGGTCTAGTTCTTCGGGCTAGACGTTAGCTATGGTTTATTTTAAAATAATGGATGTTGGCATAACACTGTTAGTGTACCTGTCTTTCTCTGTCTGTGGAACTCCAAAACTGAAAAGAACTGGAGCTGAAGGCTGGGTCTTGTCAGCTGATGGTACTTATGAACACATGTACTCTGTTAGCTTGAAGCAAAAGCTTCTGCTTTATCTAACAGAAATAAAGGTTAAAATAGTGGCTTTAGCTGAGAAGTGACTGGTTACATCGTTTTGGTGTACCAAGCCAACACGTGGGTAGTTGTAAAGAGGTAAAAGAAACAAATTAGCAGCCTGTCTTGTCCTGTGTGACTGAATGTGTGTACTAACCAGGTAACTGATGTTCCAAGTGCTGTTGGAACTGCGTTCTCTACCATAAATGAGAAGCAGTCTGGTGAGTCTCTCACTGGGGAGTTCAGGTGTAAGCTTCTGGTTACACTGAAAGCATCTCTAGGGAGAGTGTGCACAAAGGTGCAAAAGTACTGTGAAACTGAGCACTCATAGTTGCTCTGTACTGGTATCTGCAAATTCCAATTCATGTATTCATGTGAATCACTTCAGAACTGAGAAGAAGTGGTTGACTGAGGCTGTAAAAGAGTGAGGCAAACATCCAAAACACAGGGATATTAAGTGGAACATGGAAAAAAAGGCATTGTAGTTTAATTTACTGTGAAGACTGTTGGTTCATCTTTGTCACCTTTTTTAGCAACAAAGCTACTGCTTTTGTCTGGGTGTTCTTTTAATAATCATTGTCATGGAAATGCTACTCTGTTACTCAGAACTATTTATTGCATGTAGTGTGAAAGAGCAGTGAGCAGCCTGAAGGTTATGTCCTTGGAGAGAGAGGAATCTGCTTGGCAACTGAGTTTTTGAGGCGAATCAAGAAGTTGAGCAACGGAAGAATTCCAGTGGCTTAATGAGGATTTTTTTCTGTTGTGTAATATTTTAAAAAACAGTGGGAGTGGGTGTTCTAATTCAGGCAGTCCTTGGAATCATTAGATTCACTGTTTCAAAGAATATATTGCTAAGAAACAAAACTTCTTTACTTGCCTTGAAACGTGACTCAGATGGGTAGTCTTTGACAATGGGAAAGAACTGAAGCTATTACTAGCTTGACAGGTGCTTTCTGAAGGAAAGAGGAAAAAAACATTGGTTTGCATAATGCCGTGCAACTTCAGAGTTCTTGAAGGATTCAGAGTTTACCAGGGCTCTTCTGCAGCAACAGAAAATAGGAGTGGATGAAGGGAAGTACAGCCCAGTAGGTAGTTCTGGCCATAAGAAGACAATTTAGACTTGCAGCTGAAAGAATGCCTCACTTATTTAGGCACACAAACAGGCCAAATGCTAAAGCTCTGTAACAGTAATATTTGTGTTCCTATTCAAAGCAGGAAAGAAAATGGTAAAATTGTCTTAGCACATTTAAAAGCATATAACACCATTTACCAAATGACGATATTTCTGCATCAAACTGGAAAACATCACCCACAGTATTCTTAAACCTAGCATAATATTGATTCATTTATAGATTGTGGTTCCCT
This sequence comes from Pseudotriccus pelzelni, assembly GCA_035584735.1. Taxonomy (NCBI): domain Eukaryota; kingdom Metazoa; phylum Chordata; class Aves; order Passeriformes; family Tyrannidae; genus Pseudotriccus; species Pseudotriccus pelzelni. The sequence continues at coordinate 19,561,359 of JAWMRA010000001.1, forward strand.
TCCACTCTTCTAGTTTGTTTCCTAATGCTCTTCATGCAGATGAAAATACCTCCTTTGATGGAAAAGGAAACATTATTGTTATTTATAATTTGCCATAGACTGAAGAACTGTTTAGCCAAACAAGATTGAATGAAAAGAAGCACAAAATGTGCATAGCTAAAATCATCAATGTTGATAAAGCGGTTTACAATAGGGAAAAAGCCCAAAAACGATTGCCCAGATAAGGGTTAGAATGAGGCACAAGCTTTTTTTTAGTGGATGCTTTTGTAATGGGATTTCTAAATTGGAAAGAATGAGAAAAAACAAGATGAAATTGTTAGTGAGATAATTGGTTTAGGCTTTTGAATACTGTTTGAGAAGGAGAATGCTTAGAATAAAAGTGTTTTTATGAAACAAATGCAAAATGCAAAGGTAAGACAATGAAAACTACTGTGAAGTATCAGCACAGAACCTCAGATACACCATCTCCCCCTACACAGAAATAGTGTAGCTCAACACCAGTTTTGTTTGACAGAACCTGATGATTTTGGTTCTATCACTTGCTCCATGGCTGTCAAATGTACAACTCTATTCTCTGAAAAGGTGTTGTCTTTTCATGCCATGTGAGGTGATTGCCTTTGTCTCTAGTTTTAATTGAATAAATGAACTAACTGGAATTTGCTCCTCTGCTTTCCAGTGTTTGTCTAAATCCACTGCTGGTGGAATGTCTCGAGCAGAAAGATTTTTTTTTTTTCCTCCCAGAACATTAGCCTTTGGTGGAGAAAGGGGGTTCTTGTTCCCCATGTGTTTTGCCTTCTTGTGTGGTGAATTCGTGCTCTTAGCTCAGATATGATAGAGCAGTGTCTCTGGTAAGTGGTAATCACATATTCTCAGAATTGGTCTGCAAATTGCATTTTAGGACTTAGAAGCAAAAGCAGTGTGACTTTAAGGGCAGGAAGGGACACTTTGAAATGGAATTACAAGACAAAAAATTTAACAAACAGAAGTTGAAATAATAGACCTGTGAAGATGGTGAAAAATAATTGTTGGAGAAGTGGAGAAGGTAGAAAATACTAGATGATTTTAAAAATAATTTTACAATGCATTTGGAGGTCATAGTAAATGTTAAATAACTCAAAGCTGCTTCAAAACTTGAACTAAACAAATGTGGAAAAGTAAAAAACTAAGGGAAAGGAGGGGGAAAGGAGGAGAGAAGAAGGAGAAACATTACTGAGATTGGGTTCTTTTCAAAATGATTTTTTCAGATGAGAATCCCTGCAAATTTTACCTGCCTGTATGAATGCTTCTTTCATTGGGGTTCTGCTGTAAGACCAGCAACTTAGCTACTTTGTGTTGTTGCTACCACTGTGACACTGATGGGAAAAGAAGGAATTACAAAACAAAAATTATAAAATTGGGCAAAAGTTGTTGCTTTAGCCTGTTGTGCCCCTTTACTATGTGTGGCATAAAGGAAAGAACTTAATTGAGTGATGATACTGTAGTGTAAAGTGTATCCTAAATCATAATTCTCAGTTAACATTGCTTGGTGTGATTAAGATTGGCCATGATGATGGTGATGATGATGATGATGAAGTCAGGCAGTTGGTGATTATCTGGATATTTGGAAATACTCCATTTCACTAATGAAGTTGTGCCTTCATAGTGGTGGGAAAAAAAATGAAAGAAGGGAGATTTCAAGTCTTCTACTTTAAGTAACTTCTCATCCACCAACATCCCCAAGTCCTCCTCAGCACTGCTCTCAACCCGTTCTCCACCCAGCCCATATTTGTGCTTGGGGATTGCTCTGGCTCAGGTGCAGGACCTTGCACTTGGGCTTGTTGAACTTCATGAGGTTCCACCTCTCAAGCCTGCCAAGGTCCCCCTGGATGGCATCTCTTTCCCGCAGTATGTCAATCACACCACACAGCTTGGTGTCATCAGCAAACTGGGTCAAGTTACGCTCAATCCCAGCGTCCATGTGGCCAACCGAGATGTTAAACTGCACCAGGCCTGATGCCAGCCCCTGAGGAATGACACTTACCACTGGTTCCCACTTGGACACTGAGCCCTTGACCACAACTCTTTGAGTGTGACCATCCAGCCAATTTTTTATCCACCAAGTGGTCCATCCATCACATCCATGGCTCTCCCATTTAGAGACAGGGATGTCATGCGAGATGGCGTCAAATGCTTTGCATGTGTCCAGGTAGATGACATCACTTTCTCTTCCTTCATCCACCAGCATTATTAACCCTGTCACAGACAGCCACCAGATTTGTCAGGCACAATGTGCCCTTTGTGAAGCCATGATGGCTGTTGCAAATCACCTCCTTATTTTCCATGTGCCTTAGTATAGTTTCCAGGAGAATCTGCTCCTTTATCTCGCTGAGCACTGAAGTGTGACTGGGCTGGCCTTTAGTTCCCCAGATCATCTTTGTTTCCCTTTTTAAAAATAGAGGGTTGGTTTCCTCTTTCCAAGTCAGTGGGAACTTCACTGGACTGCCATGATTTCTCAAATATGATCAATAATGGCTTAGTCACTTCCTGCACCAGTTACCTCAGGACCTCAGAACCAGTATCTTATTGGGTCCCATGAACCTGTGCACCTCCAGATTCCTTACATGGTCTTGAACCTCATCTCCTACAGTGGGTGGTTTGGCTGGGGAGGAGTTGATTTTCTTTGCAGTAGCTGGTTTGGGGCTGTGTTTTGGATTTGTGCAAATAACAGTGTTGATAACTCAGGGATGTTTGTTGTTGCTGAGCAGTGCTCAGTATCAGGGCCTTTTCTGCTGCTTGTACTGCTCTACCAGCAAGTGGACTGGGAGTGTGCACAGGAGGTTGGGAGAGGGGACAAGAAGTTGGGAGGGGGGACACAGCTGGAACAGATGACCCTGACTGACCCTTATCTTCTTTTCCATCACCCATTGGTTTATAAAAAGGATTCTAAATGGTTGTCAGTTAAGACACTTCCCAAGGAAGAGTATATTTTATGATGGCTAGTATTTTTGTATAAACCAAACCTGTTCTGCAGTGTTAAATCTTGACTTGTTTCCACTGTAACTTTTCTTCTTTCAGAAAGAACATTTTCCTTTGCAGAGCCAGTACAGAGAGAAAGATGCTGGAAACTTGCAGTATATGGTAAATAATAAAATGGCTTGAATTTCTAAATAAAGCTTTGATTTCATTTTGTTCCTTGAAATAAGCTTATAAAGATGTTTTTCATGAACAAAAAAACATTTGTCCATCCTGGTAAATAACTGTTGGAGGTGTGGGTTTGCTATCAATGAAGTGGAAAGTGACTGTACCATTTTAATATCTTGTAGTGGTTTCACTGACTAATTCAAATACTTAAACACTACAGCTTTGATTTTTTTTTTTTAAGTAACATAACAAAGCCCAGGAGTTGCTGACAGGCGTTTTCATAATTGGTGGTTTGCTCATGAGATTCATTGAGCTTTAAATTCTAACTTTCTCTGAAACAAAAGGTTGAGCTTAACTCTGGGTAGCAATTAATGCTTCTGTCATGTCTGTTAGTGATTAGAATTTTTAAGTTCATGTTTCTTTATTCATAGGACTGTTTTGGAGATCATGCATCTTTTATTTTGCTTAAAGTTTTAACAAGAAAAGGAATTGCAGGTTCTGTACATGAAGTATGAAACTCATTGATTCTTGTGTGTGTTTAGAAAGCTGTGAATGGAAGGCAACTTACTTACGAGGCTGAAGAGCCAGAGGAACAAGAAGATCTTCAGCCTATGTATCCTGTTTATCAGCAAACTTACCACAAAAATTGGAGCGGCAGATACCCACAAAACTCAGGACCTGGAAGAGTCTACATCAATCCAAGGGAGCATTATGTGTGATTCTTTACCCAGATGTCTTTAACAAGGGTTTTATTACCTGTTGACTGTATGACCCATACGTCTCGTTGGCTTTCATCTCTAAAATAATTGGTGTTTTTTCCTGTGGGAAGAAGTTGCGTGGAGAATTTTATAGTAGGTAAACCGCAAGGAATTTGAGACCTAACTTGCTTCTAGTCTTGGGCATGTGTTTGGTTTTGTAGTTATATCAACCTGCCAGAAGAGGAGAGCCTTTTAGCTTTAGTCATAAGATGCATAAACTAGATTAATTGGTTGACACATGCCAAAATGTAGGTAAGCTTTTTCCCTGGCTATTTCTTGGAGCATTCTCTCGCTGGATGGATATTTTACAATAACTTTGCCTATGTAAAAGTGAGTAAATACGAGCAAGATGGCTGAATCCCTCGTGACATTAATAGTCTCAGGCTGAGAGTAATTTTTTTCACGTTTTAGAAAACTTGGGAATCATTTTGACTGGCCTTAGCTATTGATTTCTCAACTAGCTCTACCTCTCACAGTCAAATGAACAACTAGACTACCTCTCAAATACTGACTGGCTGTTTTGTAAAGTATGCTGTGTGTCTTCCCACCTTGTTAAAAGTGAAGCAATTGCCTTACATCAAAAACTTTTTATTTTCTCTTGATTCTGCCTGTTGATGTCTATGCTGGTTTTGGTTTTACAGTTAGGTCTGTATGAAGCTTGGTTAGGTCTGTATGAAGCTTGGTTGGAGGAAGTAGATGACTAAACAGAGAGAACTTTCTGTGTCTTACGTGAAGCTACATCATACCTATCAATTGCCATTTAGCCATTTTTCCAAGTATGACTCCTATTTTAAAGAGTTTACCTTGCTTGGTAGTAAATGTATTCCTTGCTTTCTTCTCAGTTTGCAATAAAACTGCCTGGGATGTGTTCTTATGTCTTAGCAAGAAAAGAAAAGCTTCAGTCAACTTCAAATACTTTTCAGTACTGCCCTTTAACCTTAACCAGTAGTGTGAAGTAACTGGAGAATGTCCTGATGTTACCAGTGCTAACAGTGTCCCACATGAAATTTTGTGAGTATGGGGTAATGGTTAAAAAAATCTCCTCAGGATCCTTTCAGAAAAATAAGTTTTCCTGTGGACTAAAACAGAAATATTTAAGGAGTAAAAAACAAAAATTATATAATGTGTTAGTGCTGAAATGAGCTCACAGGACAATCTTGAAATATTTTAAGACAGCAGAAAATAGGTTGGTGTCTAAAATTTTCTGGAGAAAATTAAATGGCTTGTGTATTCTCTAAGTACATGTACACTTAAATACAGAATAATGATTTTCATTAGATGACCTGAAGACAAAATGTTGAGAAGAATGGGTGTGTCATATTGAACTTGGTGTTGTATAGAACTGAACGTGACTTCTGTGTTGTTAGTGTGTTTCTCTGCAGATGTTTGGATTTTTTAGAGGCAGGAGTCAAAGAAGCCGCTGCTGTAGAAGCAGCAGAATTGAAAGCTAACGTAGTGAAGCGTGCTGCAGGCAGGAGGTCGTTGTTCAACCTGTATTCAACCTGCATTCATCTCCATCATTGTAAAAGTTAATAAGATCCCTATACATAATAGGCCGAGGTAAATTAAATGTTTCCAGCTTGTTACAGGTAGCAGCTAGAAGATTATGGCTTAGATGCCTGCATTCTGGACGCTATAGAAGCAGATATTAGTTGTTCTCTTGCTAAGCATCTTTCTGTTAGATGATGTGGTTGAAGTTGACAACTGACGAGAAGGCAAAGAAAAAGGTTGGAGAGAAGCTGTTTCTTGGGAGCAATCTTTGAACCACTGTCACCTTGCTTTTCTTTTAGGAACTGAGCACATTTGTGTAAACTGAACAGATGTTTTAAACTGTAAAGCTACCTGCTGTATTTGAGGCCTAAAGAAGGGCTTATGTCCCCCAAAAATGTTTTCCCACCATGTCAGTTTAAGCAGCTACCTCTTTCCATGAGCGTTGCCTCACCTTATCCTTATGTTACGGCAGCTCCAAAAAACATCAGCTCTCAAAACATGAAAAGAAAACAGTGTCTTGGCCAAACAAATAAAACACATGGAATGACAGACGATTCCGTGAATGAGCTGTACCTCTTGAGGTAATTTGATCAATATTACTGAAGAAAACTTCACACCAAAAATATTAGGATATATATTATAGAGTGGTTCAAACCTGTTGTTGTGACAATTCTTCCTCTGCATTCATTAGTACAATGAGGTATTGAGCAGGTGATCATTTCAGTCCCTGTTATGTTGGCAGATGATGTAAAAAACAATTATTTTTGGTCCAGACCTTTTCTATGGCTTTTTATTCTTATTTGTAGATGCATTTTTGTGTGAAGAGTTAAAACTTTGGGAGAAGGAGAGAGGAAGGAAGAATGCTATCAACAAAGCTATAATTGTTTTTTTGAATTTGTAAAAATGACTTAAAAATGTAGTTCAACTGTGTTACCCAAGTTATATATCAACAAACTGTAGAAAGCTTGAATTGCAAACTACCCATCAGGATGCAATTTGCCCTAAAGTCATTAGCAAAATACATTATCAGCTACAGGTTTATTACCTGTGAGAAATGGTTTCTCTGTAATCTGTTCAGGGACATTTAGTGTGTTAGCTTTTTGAATTGTTGCTTGTAGTCTTCAGTGTGGCTGGATTTTGGGGGAGGGGATTTGTCATAGAATGCTCAAAAGAGAACAGAAAAAAGTCTGCTGATTAGGACTTCCCACAGAAAGAATTGTACATATAGAAGTAGGTTTGATCTGCTTTTTCAAGATGTAGAAGATGTCCTTTTTTTATTTTTGTACATTTTCAAATGCTTGTATTTGTATCTTGATTCAAATAAAAACATTCAAAATATAAAATTTTCATATGTTGTTTAGATTTGAGATTGCTTGAGGTATGGAAAAATGGATCCACTTTTTTGGTGATATGTTTCCTCCTCTCTGATTGCATATGCAGAGCATGTGTTTTTTCCTAACACTTTTGAGTGTCTGTGGTGTTGCTTGTTGAAATCCTTTCAATATGTATTTTACATTACAGGAAGCATATAGTACTTTATGAAAATCTAGCTCTTAGGTAAACTGAACACCCGAAATCACTGGTGAGGAGGGGAAGAGTAGTAATTCGTATCTCTAGCTTTGATAAATGTAAGTTGTCCTCGGCTCAAGTATCTTTAAATTCTACAAGGGAGTCCAATTATAGAAAGTACAAGATTTAGTGTTTGGAGTATCGAGAATGTTGGTGGACACAATGCAAATGAAAACTAAGAAAATGTACTACTAAAAGAAGGGAAACACTAAACAAGATATTATTAAAGGATTACTGCTGTTCTGTCATAAAATGGTCTAATGTATTGGGTACCCATCTCAAGGAAAGCCCAGTAAAAAGGTATGATAATTCATGAAGAGTGGAGGCAAGGTTTTTACCTTCAGAGTTCTTACCTTTAGCTTCTTTCTGGCACTGTTGCTGCTATTTCCGTCTCTGAGTGACACAAATTCAGGTGCAGAATACTGTTGTATAGATAAGTGATTAGAATGTATCATAGTAACTTCTTTGATGCCACAGACCTGAACTTGTTCTCTCTGAACCCCACTGCGTTGTTTGAAGGCTCTGCAGGCAAGTGCTGTAGTAACAGATAGCAGCAGAGCAGTCAAAATGGTTTTGACAACTTAGGCCACTTCAGAGGTTGCTGAAAAGGAGAGCTGAAGCTCCCTCAAAGTACCTGTGGTAGTTAACTGCTGGACTGCCCTGTGGGAGGTAGCCTGGGGCTTTCTGTCCACCTGTGGTGCGTGCCCAGAGTATTGGAGACTAGGTTTGGCTTTTGGAAATGCATTTATTCCCAATAGCAAAGCTAGTGCTTCCTTGCAGTTCACACATTAATCAAGCTGGCCTGAGTTTTTAGTGGTGTTCCAAAGCTGTTTCAGGTGGGTTTGTGGAGTTGGTGGCGTAGATCTCTGCAGCAGTGTGGGAACTTAGAAGCACTTGCTTGGCCCGTTGTTCTGAAGGTGTTTAAAGATAGTTTAAAGATGTTCTAATGATGTTCTAGAAAGATATGTCAAAGTTACAGTGAACTGTGACAACTGGTAAAAAGCAAAGACAGAAAAGTGGTTGGAATATCTCAGCAGGGTAACACATAATAAAATTTTTGGTATATTTGGTAGGATGCTTAGAAAATTCAATGGCATTAAAACTTACGAGCATTTGTTCATTTTTTTGTTGTCTTTGTGTGTCTTGATGTGTAACTGAGATGATATACTTGGAAAATATTTGTAAGCAATGAAGAACTGCTGGGTAGGAGTGTCTTTGCTAATAAACCAGTGTGTGAAAGGACCTAACTGGAGAGTGCTTTCTAAAAGAACTTTGATTTGTAAAGTTTAGGCAGCTTCTAGAAATTGTTCTTGGTAATTAGCTTAGTACCCTTAGCTGAATTATACTGAATGAAAATGCACAAAAAATAGGTTGCAAGTCTTAGTAATAATTATTCAAACAATGTGAAACTCAAGTAGATATGTGTTAGGCGTTTTAATCAGCTCTGAAAACCCTCAGTGAAACTTCTTCTGGTCTTGTTTTGTGATCTTACTTGACTTGATTTTATGCTATATCTAAATCTAGATCCTTCAAATGTCAGTAGAAAATTAATTCTGTTTGGGAGCCTACAACTCAAGCTGTGATTGTTTTACCCTTTGTATGACTAGTATTCAAGACTGTAAATTGGAATTTACCTCACAATTTTGGGACCAATTTGGAAACCAAGTAGACTCCAGCTTCCTCGACAGCTGAGAAGAATTTGAATTTCTGTGCAGGGCTACACACAGAATGCACAGAGTATGTGAAATATATGAAAAAGTCTTTTCCATTTGACTGAGGTTAGCCACAGATTTATTATATTCCAACTTGAAATGTACTCTTACACTACGTTAAATTAGAATTATAATCCAACAGAGATTTACAGGAAATAACTTTTTTAATACTGATTGCCAGAGGAAGAAGTTTGAATATTTGCTGTTGCACTACACTTGAATTTGTCCCTGTTCCAGTAAAACTTTAGTGGGTTCTGAGTTTTTATGATGCCTGGGACCATATATCAGGTATTGCTCTTAGTGCAACTTGGTAAATCAGATGTCTTTGACTAAATCCTTGTCTGCCACTTTTGCTTCTGGTTCCACTCCAGTGCCATGTGACTTCAATATCAGTACGGGAAAGTAACTTCATTTTGCATCTGTGTGAAAATAGTGATCTGGCTATATGGGTTGAGGATTGCAAGTGAAGTGTTTAAGACATGTTATAAAAGATTCCACTGTCTCGGTTTTTTCCCTTTGTCCTTTTCCCAGTGTTCAATTTCACTTGTTTATTATTGTCTTGGATCTCGGAGTTCTTGCTCCTGGTGGTCTTGCTGCATTAGATCCTGTCCCTAGGGATGTGTCCCTCCAGTTTCAATCTCCCTAATACTTCATCTTGCCTGTCCCATTAAGAAGTGTGTTATAGTCCTCTGTATGACTTTAGATATCCTGTGCGTGAACATCTCCTTTTCTCGATAGCAAAGTATTTTGGGCCAGTATTTGCTTACACAACTCAGCTTGTAGCAAACTCCAGAAAATTGAGTTTTTCCTGGTGATTTATGGCTGTATGCCATAGGTTGTGTGCAGTGCAGAAGTGGACCCACAAAAGATGCTTCAGCCCGTCAGACTTACCTGCTGTGGCTGGTCAAGGGAGAGACAGACACCTGTCTAAGCCTGGTCTCTGCTGCCACCATAGCGTATTGTACTCACAAGAAAAAGAGCCCACAGATCTCTAACTTTTCTGAACTGGTCTAGTAATTTGGGAATAATTACTTTCAGGCACTATTTGTGCCTGAATTCCTTGTCAAGTGTAGTAGATAAAACATAGAGCAGTTGTATTTCTATCTTTTGAATAAACTGGCTATTTTAAGACCAGACTCGAGCTCCTGATTTGACTGCTCCTGTTAAGTATAAAAGCGGAAGCAGCCTGACTTTAATCCCACAGCTAACAAAGTTCTTTCCTTCTTTGACATGAATTGAGAGGAAAGAGAGAAATGGCTATGGGCAAATAAAATGCCTTCGTATTAGCTTTAAAATCCAGATTGATGGATGGCGTCAGTTGGGAGATCGGTTTACCCAAGTAGGCTAAGCAAATGAGCAAAAGGCTTAAGGTGGCTGGAGGAAGACACACACTGTCTCAGAGTACACTACTTTCTTACTAATGCTTGTGATGAGTCGATGTGATGCTTACTGTCAGCTGGATCTGTTTCCCCTGACCAGGAATTTTGCTAGAAGCCCTGGATTAGTAACTAAACACCAAATACTGGTTAAGGCAAAAAGTCTCACCTGTTCAAGTGTATTTTGTGTTGGCTCTTCAAGCAGTTTTAAAATTGGCTACTAAAAAAATTGATTTAGCAGTCCCTTCATTAGGATTTCCATTCTTTTTTTATGTTCTTGGCTAATTTATTTCTCACTAATAAATCCTGGTTAGGACTTTATTAACAAGAAAATACCTAATGCACTTGTAAGATGGAGAATAGATTCTATTTTGTTCCATATTTGTCTCTCTCTTCTCTGGCTTCTTGGGACAGTGTTAATTAATTTTTGACCCAGTATGGAAGTGTTTGAGATTCAGTGTTGTGTAATTTTTTTTCCTCCGCTTTCACGTTGTGTAAAGGCATGAGGGATGTGGAGTGTGCGTGTATGTTTAACTCTGAGGAATTTTCAAAGTGGAAAATGGGTAACTTATCAGATCAGCTGTCCTTCTTATAGCTGGAAAAATTACAGTGATGCAGCATTGCAGATGGCTAAATCACCTGACTTGCAAGTGATACATGTCACGGAGTAAGCAAGAAAAAAGGCAAACATGGAATGGTGCTTTGAGGAAATGGTCCTGCTTATACCAGAAGGCAATATTTAGACTACTTGCCTATTGCCTTCAGATATGTCCTAATAGCAGGAAGAATCGGGTTAATTTGGACGTTGATGCTACTTAGCTTGTTGTAAGTTGTCGTAGGTTATCCCAAAGCCGGTTTCCAGACGAAGTGAGAGATTTAGACTTGTCACTTTCAAATGTGTTACTATGTAACCACGTCCAAGTTTCACCATCTGCTTAACATTGGATTTAAATAGCTTTATTAAATTAAATAGCTGCATAGCTGCGCCCTAGTCTATCAAAAGATTCATCTAGAAAGCCAAAGATAATTGAGTTTCTAGTGTCACTGATCAGGCTCAAGTGCATGATTTGCACAGCAAGTGTAATTGACCCCATGGATATCTGTGTAAAATAAAATGCCCAGTGGGTACTTGTATCTAAAAGCATTGATTATACAGTAAGTAGTTTGAGTTACTGTACTGGGAAATAATTCAGTCATTTTGAAGTAATTTTGAACTAAGAAAATGTGTTCTTTTTAAGAGGACTGGGGAGGGGCGGGTGGAAGAAGCTGCTGTCAAGACACAAAGTGGCAGCTTAAAGTAGAAAACAGCTTTGACTGCAATTGAATAGCCATAGCAAGTAGTGACTTTGTCTTCTCTTGTAATGCAAGCTTCAGCTTTCAGGTAAGTCTTTCTCTTGCAAGAATATAAACGAGCTTACCTGAAGACTATTCAGAACTTTGCCAAGCCTTTGCTTGAAGCAGCCTTTTGTGTCGAAAGATAAAGCACGATAGAGATGACTGAATGCTGCAGATGCTCACTGCACCTTTGACTCTCTGTCTTTACCGAGCTGTCCCTCTCCGCTAGGCTGTCTGGGAACCTCAGCGGGAGGGCTTCTCCTGCAATTCAGCTTGTCTTGACATCGGCACTTGGAGATGGCACCAAATTTAACTCTGGGCTTCTTTCTGCCTGTCCCTTTGCCCCTTTCCCCACCCCATCCCCTCTGCCGAGACTTTATCAGTATTTTGGGAAATTTTTTTAATTGTTAATGTTCTAGAGTTAAAGGACCTGATGTCAGTGCACTTCTGAAATGTTGATTTAAAAGAACCTGTGGCAGACCACAGGATGGTTATCTACTGGCAGGCTAATGGATGCCCTGAAAGTGTTTGGAACTGCTTTGGACCTACTCCAGCACCATTTGACAAGTGCTGTCTGAAACAGTCCTGATGTGCACTAAAAGGAAGAGCTTCCTTATGAAACCACACCGAGTCATAGAGTTGGTAGTGCTTTCTTTCTGCTGTTGATGTTTCATTACAGCTCACAGCATTATGTTAATAGGCAGATGGCATCTTTATTGGAATACATATAATTCATGTCTTCTGGTTCCTGAGAAGACACTGGGTAAAGAGGGAGGGAAAAAAAAAAAAAAAACCAATCAAAAAACACTTAAGTGATATGCAAATAAATTTGAATCTGAAATGACCACATTAAGGGCTGTGCTTAATGCAGTTTATGTGGGAGCTGACTCTGTTACACTTGGGATATTTTAGACACAATGTGGGAAGCTGAGCACTTGCCATTATGTGCCCAGGTATAGAGATGCCAACGTTTGCAAAAAAGTGGGAGGACATTTTATTAAATGACATACCTTGAAGTTGCCCTAACTCTAGTTGGCCGAGTTGCTGCTAATGCAAATAAAAGTATTTCTTGTAAGCTTCCTACACACAATATGCGTATGACAAGATGCATGTTGGTTGATGTAGTTCAGGAAACCGTCTGTTCTCTGTCACAAACTCCATCTTGGCATTTCTCTTAAGTTTAATTGTATCAATTAAACAGCACTCTAACAGCAAATGTTTGCTGGCTTTTATAACCGGAATTTCGGAATCCTCTAGGAAATCTAAATATTTTTCATATTTCTTCTGAAGCCTATTTACTACTTCCTCTTACAAAGATAGGCTTGCTGCTCTTCTGGATTTAACTAAGCATTATTTTCTTTGCTTGGAGATAGAAATTTCACTTTGAAAGATCAGATCATTGTTGTCCATGCTTGACTGACAGTAATTAACAAGTTCTAAACAAGAGCCCATTATTGAGGGCTTTTTAATAACCCCTCCTCTTCCCGTTGTGACTTGGAGTCTGCAGTATTTTTACTGAGTTTTGAATTATCTCTAGGTCTGTGCATTTAACAAGTTGATTTAGACTTACTAACATGATAGTTTTGAAGATGAAACTGAAAAGGGGCGGGGGGGACACACAACACCAAAAAATTCCCAAGTTGGATGCTGGTATGTGCTTCCACCCAAGTGTCAGAAGTCCATTTTAAGGACTGCCTCTGAAGTCCCACTTGTTTACTGGAGCACTAAACAAATGAGGCTAAAGGGAATAGTGATTGTTGAGGACTACTGTGCAGCTGGATAGCAGTCACCCTATCTCAAGATAACTTCCGTTGTATTAAAGAACTTGTATCTCACCCTGATTAGTACCAGGAAGTAATTAAAATATAATCTGGCTCTCTTCATTAGAAATGTTCTTGAATCCTTTGAAAACTGTCAAATAAGTGTCTTCAGTACTGAATGTTCCTATAAATAAAGTAACAGTGCCCTTAGTGGTTGTGTCTCAGAAACTTTTTCAGCTGTGATATTTTCTAATAATTTTGAATTCTCTTTTTCTGGAATCTCCCATGGATTTTTTTTCTGATAAATGAAAGTTACAGTCTAACCAGATTATAGATCTCCCTTTAATTATATATTTGTTGATAATGCCTTTTCTCTCCATTTGTGGAAATGCACCTTAGGACAAAAGAGCGAGCTGAGGAAAGAAAATCCTTTAACATCAGGATGGCACACCTTCAGCAGCTGAAAACAGTATTGCAATGGTCTCTGTGCATTAAACATCCATGTGGGGTGGTCTGCCACAAGTATAGTGGCTGTGAGACAGCGCACTAAGTGTCTCTGTATGGAGCTGATAGCTTAGCAGGTGATTTTGGTTAGTGTGCCACGAGTGTGAGCGGTACTGAATGCAGACTGTGCATCCCACAAGTCCCTGCTGAACACCGAGATGGGCTGTCAGTCCTGTCAGGCTGCTCCTGAGCCTTTGAAGCTAACCATATGGAGTGTGAGTACAATTAAAGGACTACTTCTTTTGCAGTTGCTTGCAGCTCCAAGTGACTAAAAATGCCCTGAGTACTTAAGGAATTGCTTAAAATATAATGAAGATCGTCTTAGTGAACACAGGAAAAATTGGTGGGATGCTTTTCTCAGATAGAATTATATATGGTGCCAGAATAACCTCTGGAGACTGAACTGATGGTCTGAATTGACAAATGAGGAGAAAGTTCTCTGAAAAAAAAGTGTGCTGCTCTAGTTGCAGCTGTACACTTGCTTCATTTTGGAATTGCAAAATTTTTTGTCACCCTTAGTCACTGCAGGAGACTTGGCCACTGCTGTCCTGTATTGGAAGGGCCGAGATAGTCAGGGAGGTCCACGTGGGGCTTCACAAACACGGATCTGACCATTTCCCTTGGCCTGCTGGCCGTGCCCTTACCAGGACAGCCCGCAGGCAGCCGGCCCTCGCAGCTGTGAGGGCATGCTGCTGCAGGCTGGTATCCACCAGCGCTCCCAGACACTTTCCTGCAGAGCCCAAACTGCTTTCTCGGTTCCTGCATTTGTTTCACGTGTGGCTCAAGTCGAGCTGCTGTGACCGAGGAATTGAATCCTGCTATTTATATACTTGGTTTGATACGTACGTGTGCTCTGCATAGTTATGATGGGTAGTGGTCGCTAAGCTTTGACCTTGATAAATGTTTTGGCTCTGTGTTTCTAAAGTGAAAATTTGCTTTGTGTGTTTGGCCACACTGTGGGTTTGTGCTTTAATTGTCACACTACAGGGGCATTTTTCACTCTTTGCTGCCATGGTTATAAATCAAAGGCTATCAGCAAACCAAACAGTTATGGAAGGTGCAGCTGCACTACAAGCTCGGTCTCTTAATAGTGCCTCTAATACTACTTAATCATCTCCAGAGACCTGCTCCAGCTAAAATATTGTTAATTATTATATAGAATATATATGTTAATTATTTGTGGGTAGAAAAAGAGCAGTGATGCTGCCATTTATTGCCCCTGTTTCTTCATAAATTCTGTTGTAAGGACAGAATCACTGTAACAGTGATCACATAATTTGAAACATTGTAAGAAGTAGCTTCCTAACAGGATAACTTCTAGTAAAGGTATCTATTGAAGAATCTAGCTAATTTTTTACCTTTCTCATGTTTTGGGTAACTAACTTTTAACTAAGACTTTTTCCAGAACTTTTCCCGGTTTTTGGGAAGCTGTCTCTAACTTGGTAGGTGTATTAAATTCCTTATACAACAAAATCCTCTTTCACACTGCTGTCCTTGAATCTGCTTGATTATTTTTTTCAGATCTGGAAGGTGGAAGTCCTTGAAAGGCAAAACAGCCTGACACAGTGAACTCTGCTGTCCTGCAGGTGTCCTTCCCTTTGGCAGAACCTGAATATAATCTGGTTTAGGTTAAGTCACAGGTGTGTTTCGCTCTCGGAGTCACTGGAGCACCCAGATTCAGAGTTTATGGAAAAAGAAATCCTGTTGAGGGTCAAGGATTATGAGTTAAAAAGGACATGGCTTGCTGTTTGTCAGAATAAAGACTGATGTACCTCTGTGTGCGTGGCAAGTCTAGTTAACAAAAAAAACCAAACAAACCCAAAAATGGCAGCAGTGCACTGTATGTACACTACAAGCCCAGCTCCCAGAAAACAACCCTGGAACAGCATGGTGGGGTTTGGGAACAAATTGTTTATTATTTGGCTTCATAAGTTATTCATTTATTGTTGATCCACTCTGCACTCTCTGAAAACATGAGAATTGATCAGCAAGGAAAGAGTAAAAGGTGCGATTTGCTGCTTGGGGTTAGTGGCTCAGTCTAAGGCGGAGTTTCCCTCCCATCTGTAATGCTAGCTGTGTAAAGATGACTGTTCCCAGACTTTACTAAGGCTGCCCGAATCTGACAGTGCAAACAAGCTTGTGAATGATGTGATGAGCAGTGAAAGAGGGACAAGGATTAGTTTTAGATTGCTAGTTAAACATCCTAATGTCCAGGCAGACTTCTGTTGAAAACTCACTTAGGTAACATTTATGAACCTGGGGACAAATGCTGTCTGAATTGCCAGCAGCAAATGAAATCCTGGCTGCTGAATTACTCAAGCTGTGAAAGAAATCAGAGAGAACATGGGCTACTTGTTGCTTTAAGTGTAACAGATCTTGCACTTTATACCTCTCCAGTCTTACTAAGCACTTACCGTAAGCTTGAAATTTCTTATGTAGTTCCAGATATTTTATCTGTAGAAAACCTAAGTAAGTAGTGGCCCTGCTTTCCAGAGAGCTGAAATACTTTCATCTCCCTGTTTTAGATGGTGGGTAGATCAAAAGCTTAGAGGGTGAACTGTTTCCCTGTTGTTAAACGCTTGAGCTCTGAGACAGTGGTGTCTGGGGGAGGTGAGCATGTGAAAAATGTCCCAGTAAATCTGCTGGGACATATGGAGTACTGAAGATCTGAAATGTAAGACTAGAAGGATATCTCAGGCTGTGAAAGTAAGCTTCCCCACCCTCACTTCTAGTTGCTCTTATATTCGCTTTCCCTGACTGTCATTACTTCATCTGTAAAGCTGTTGTTTCGTGGAAGGTTAAACAGGCAATGTCTGTGCTGGCTGGGGACATCCTGATTTCCAGCTTACAGGTGTATCTGGTAAATCCGTTCCATTTACTCTTACAGTGAATTGTATTCAGTTTGAGTTTTGCCTTTCTGGTGTTGTGGCCTCTTAGTGCCTGTGTACCCAACACCCGTATTTTCCCCTTGCCCTTCACCTGGCTGGGTTAAGGAAGTTGAGCTCTCTGTTGGTGATGACAGACTATTGGATGTAACCCCCTAAAAGACAGATAATTCCCGAACCTTCAGATGGCCTGCTTTGTTGTGAGCACTTGTAAATTCGACTTTCAAATCTCATGCCCAATACACCATCTAATCTCACACGTATGTATTTTAGTTAATAGTGTTATTTATTGGAATGCAGAAGAGTGGGGGGATTTTTTACTATCCAGACACATGGGAAACAGCATGGGGTTCTTTAGCTGCATGTGGTTCCTTTGCCACATGTGGTGGCATTGTAAGTGTTCCCAGTGGCTGACAGAGTAATTAACCTGGCTTTAATTATTTGAAATACTGTATTTGGAGGAGGAGGATACGTAATATGAACAATGAGACATTAGGATGAAATTAATTCCATTAGAGTGGCCAGGAAGTCCTGTAGAGCAGGCTTCTAATGCACTTGAAAATCCTACCAATTAGTACCATGAGCTCTTTGGGCATTGCTCATGTCACTGGCCGGTTAAGCTGCTGGTTCAATAGAGCACCTTAAATAAGTCAGGCAGAGCTGGAACTGTAATTGCGTGTTTGCTCCCACCTGACATTCTTCTGTGGCCTTCAAGGGACCTGTTGTTGGGGGCTCAGTCAACAATTTGTGCTGCTTTTAAAGCCTGATTTTTTTTTATTTTTTTTTTTGGCAGTTGAAATAAATCACAGATCTATATAGATACTTTGTTCACCAACAACAAGGGCGGGAAGATGGTGATTCTAACAGCAGTGCTGTCCCTGGAGGAGACTGCTTCAACAGTTTGCGGCAGAAACTGAAACCTCGTTGTTTTACTGTAACTCCTTCAGACAGCTCTGCTGTTAACAGTGCACAGGGGGTCTAAATGACCCACTCCAATCCCCTGGCATTTTGCATAGCAGAGCTACATCCAGTGGAGAGCCAGGGGTCAACCTGCGCTTCGAGGGACTGTGGGGTTTCTGTGGCTCCCCCTGGCAGGGTCAGGAGAGGAACCACAAGGACCACTGAAAGGTTTCTTCTGGTGGGGATGTGTTATTTTGTACAAATAATGAGGTGTTTGCTGTACAGGCAAGAGAACCTAACCACTCTCATTAAGCTACATGGGAGGCAGAAACGGTTCCAGTTAATTTTTCAAAACAGAAAATCTTCGGTAGGGGATGTTCAGGGCCAGCCTAGAACAGACTGAATAGCCATTACTTAATCCTCAGGTTTATTAGCAACCCCATACAATGGAGGCTAAAGTTGCTTGAAGATGAAAATTTGGGGTTGGCTTTTTTGACTCCATAGTAAGTGTTCTCATATTACTTATTAGTTCTTGTGAGGTTTTGTGTCTTGTTAGAAAATAGCAATAGGTCTTCAGTTCCTTGAAGAATGAGGAAATATTGGCTGCTTAAAGCTTTTTCAACATCAATAACTCTTTACAGCCCAGGTAGAGTCATGATAATTCTGCCTGATTTTGCTATGTGAATTTAATGCTTTGTGGCAGCTTTGATGTCGGCTAAGCATGTATTGTTCTGCAACTCAGAGGAATTAACTGCTGGGCAAGTTGTTAGATGTCTCAGTGTGCTTCACCAAATGTACAGACTGCCTTGGGATTGTCCAACATAGAAAACAGTCTAAAGCCTAGTT
Organism: Pseudotriccus pelzelni; assembly: GCA_035584735.1. Classification (NCBI taxonomy): domain Eukaryota; kingdom Metazoa; phylum Chordata; class Aves; order Passeriformes; family Tyrannidae; genus Pseudotriccus; species Pseudotriccus pelzelni. Next base: position 19,579,615 of record JAWMRA010000001.1, read on the forward strand.
GCTATTTCTTATTATTATGGCAAAATAGTAGGTGTCAGAGGCATGGCCAAGCCAGGGACAGGGGAAAGTTTTAAAACAAATTCTTCTGTAACATGACAAGAAATAAATGGCACTTCCCAGTAGCCCAGCTCTGTTTAGATGAGGATGGAACCTGAAGTGTTACAACCCGTGGTTTTGGCTGGTTTTCTAGAATATCTGAAATAATGAGTCAACACATGACTAATCAGCTGCAAGCCCCACAGCAGAGGGCCAGGGAGGCACTGGGCAGTGCTCAGCCTGCCAGTTGCTGAAGCACAGCACAAGTTGGATAAACAGCTCCTGTCCCATAGGATTTGCAGCCTGAGCGCTCCCGCTCGTGGTGTAGCCAGCTATGCTGAAATCTGGGGGGTTGTGGCTTTCTCCTCTCTCTGAAACTAAACTTCACAAATCAATGTTGCCATGGAGAAGCGCCACCTAATCATCAAGGGCAGACGATGAACTAATTAAGTGTAGGAATCTGACTGCAATAGTGATAATACCCCTGGGATATAAAACAGTTACCATTAAATTCAAATGGCCATTTTCAGGGAAGCAGCACTTGCTTCAATATAATGTAGTACTGGCTAATCAACTATGATATGAAAATTTAGACACCCATGGGTGCGTAAGCAAGGATGTGGATGCTCTGCTACTTATGAGTGTACAGAAACATTTGATTTCTGCCTTCTTTTGCATAAATATAGGTATAGCAAAATAAAGAAAAGGCCCGGAAACATGCAAATGCTTGAATCACAGACTAAAGATGTGTAAAGATTATTTTTTTTCTGGGTCATTTTATTATTGGTCTAAACGTGACACTTTGATGAAAGGAACTTGCTGATTGCTGTAGGATTTCTGTATGACTGTTCTCCCTCTTTCTTTTCTTGTTTACCCTTTTTGGTTTTGTCTGGGAAAGTCCTTAGTCCTGTCTTGCTGTCTTAGAGGTGCTTGCTGAAGAATATTATTATGGAGCAGATGTTTAAGTTACTTTACTAGAAGTGTTGAAAAATAGATAGTTGACAAAATATATAACGACATTAAATTAGTTTGTGAGACTGGGCATAAAGGTTGAATTCTAAGGATTTTAAATCTTGGTAACATGAAGACGTTCATCAGTCTCATCAAAATCACATCAAAAATGACACAAGGCTGAAGAAAGGTAAGAGATCAAGTTGTTTGTATCTTGAAAAGGAATTTTTAATTGTTAAGGAAAGCAGTTCGGCATGGGAGACAACCTGCCTTACTCGGCATGATTGAGGGAAGAGGAAAAAGGGAGACACTACAAATAGCATAAGGGCCAGTGTGTCAGAAGGGAGCTGGGATGCCCTTTCAGTGTACCCTTCAGCTCAGACCATATAGACTCCTCAGTCACTGCAGGAAAGGGCAGAGAGCATTCCTTTACCTGATGTTCAGAAATGTTTTTGAAGTGAAGACCTGGGCTTTTTTAGAAGGATGCACGGATAGTCCTTTGTGGATACAAATCTAAAGTGGTGCATGTTCTTGTCCAGGTCTGGTTAGACCCCCTGCACGTCTAGTCCTGCACCTCAGTAAGCAACGTCAATCTGTAGTGACAGTGGAGCCCAAATCAGCAGCGTGGAAGAATCTGGAAAGCAAGCATCTAGACCTGTTACTGAATAATGAAGAAAATTTCAACTAATCAGAAGGCCTGTGAGAAATCCTTCACAGTGCCATGGCACGTTGAACAGGATGCTTGTAAGGCTCTTTCAAGTGCTGGGTAAATTGAGAATTTGCCCAGACTGGCTGAAGATGCATTTCTGCAGCTGCTTTAGTGTTTGAGCTTCACTTTGGGCTTTAAAGGCGGATTTGTCAAAGCCTAATGAGGTCTCTCTGATCTCCAGCTGTGTGTGCTGTTGCAAACAGTGCCGACCTGTCTCAGTTCTCTGATGGTTGTAAGAAGGAAAGTGGTGCACTAATGAGAGGGCTTGGCTGTGCTTCCTGCCCCCCTCTTTCCATAGTCAGTGGACTCCCTGACCAGGAAAGGAGGGGTGCTGGGTGCTGGGGGTTGATGTTTGCTAAAGGCATATGGAGAAGGTGCTGTGGCTAGACTTTGAGTTGTTCTCCTGGCTAACATCTCTGGCAGGTGCCTTGATGAGACTATTGATTTTGGGGAAGTATATTCAGCAGGGAGGGCAATTTCTCTATGTGCAGCTGTGAGCCCAGGATTGAGTGGACTGACTGACACCAGGTGGCAAACCTGTTCTGCTTCTGCATGTATCTTGCACTGAGAAGACCTGGCTGTCGTTTCAGTGAAGTTACTGGGCCAGATTAACCAATAGTTTGAACTAGTGAGGCAAATGCTGCTTTCTCAAGACATATTGTCATACCAGTGCTTGGAAAACTGGTCAATTTGAAGTGAAGTACGGCTAAGAGGACACGTGAAGAGAGCAGCCATTTGCAGAGCAGCAGACCTTCCTATTTGTAGGTCATCTGATTTATAATAAATTGCTTTTAGATTGAAAAAAAAGAACAGCCAGATGCCTCTTTCTCATAGTTTCCTGCTCTTTTTGCCCAGTTATTGCAGTGGTGCTGAGTGGAACATTGCAGATGGAAGTGCATTTACATAGGATTCCTTTTTCTCATCTTCTGCAGCAATGAGCTTAGATATTAGAGTATCCATTTCTTGTTAGAGCTCTGGGAAGGGTAGCGCTTGGAAATGAATGAAAAAACTAGTAGAGTCATTGAAACACTTTGAGGGTGTTTTGGTCACAAGGCAACACTTGAATGCAGATGAGTAAATAACAGCATAAGAGACTTGTGGGAGGCTGCTGCTTGTGGCTAAGGAATAATGAAAAGTCAAATTAGCATAGAAATAGAAACACATGGATACCAGCAAATGAGGAAACTAAAGTTGCACCTGTACTGAACTGAATTGGTAGGATACAGTGTTTCCATGGGCTGAAATAAAAAGGAGTTCCAACTAAGGTCGTGTTGGAAAGCACTTAGCTAGAGGCTAATACAACCTTTGTGCTGCCAGAATAGCTCTGTTGGATTAAAAGCCAGGAATTAGCTGCCCAAGGTGGGCTCCTTGTAGAGAACAGCAATAGAAATGCTGAATTCAAAAGTCATACAGTGTCACGTGGTAATGCAGTAACAAGGGGAGGTAACAGTCACTGCTGTTGTTTTGCCTGATAAAGACAGAGGGGTTTGCATCACACTGACTTCTGGAGGCTACAAGTTCATCACTGCCTTGCTGCACACCAGAGGGGTCTCCTGGAGACCTTCTTCTCCTTACCTGTGTCAAACCATGTCTCAAAGCAGTCAAGGCAGGTGGCAGGCTCATAAAAATCTGAAAGATAGAAAAATTGAAAGACCTCCAGCATGCTTTAGATCTGGCCTTGCATCATATATGTTTTTCAAAGACTGTTCTCTGCACAGAGTAGATTTGTACCAGCAGGCAAGAAAACCTGAAGAGAGTCCTGGGCTGCTTTGTGTTATCAGGAAGAAATTCTTCACAGGAACAGCTGGAATCAAAAAGATGTTAGGGTACAGATGGGCAGGGGTTTCCCCTGTTAACAGATGATTTCTTTTGGTTCTTGGCATATTTTCATAGTCAAGCATCATCCTTAATTCAGTTATAATCAACCTCTCCTCACCTCTTTTCATGAAAAGTTAAAAAAAAAAAAAAAAAAGCTTTCTCTATAGAGAGGAAAAATATACTCAAATGGTGTGTGAATAAGCTTGAATCTGAAACACTGGCCTATTTGTCTCTGTGATGGAGTGGTGGTTTCTGAGTTTTGATGCTCATCTATTAATATATCTATCCCATTTCCAAAATCTGCACATTTATGTCAAGATACCCTCATGTCATTTGACTGTGTGATACAGAAGTTTCTATTTTTTCATTTTAGAAATGTTGCAGGGTTTGTTTGTGGTTGTTTTTTCTTCCCCCCAATTCAGAATTTCTGACATAGGAAGTGCAATTGTGATCAACTCCATGGGAATAGTCAGGACACAGGTATTTTCTCCAATGTTTTTATTTCATGTAAATTGCTTAGACTAAAGAAACAACGGAGTAAAGGTAGTTGAGCAGGAATGGCTTTGCCCATGGAGCTTTCGTGTTACTCAGTTTACTTGCTTTACTGCACCTTCAGCAAAGACCAATCTCTGAAACAGGTTTTTACAAAGCAAGCCAACAAGTTCATTTCTCCCTACAGATAATCAACTCACCACGGATTCTTTCATATTCCTGCTCTACCTACTCCCTACCACCACCTCTCTATTTAGTGACTTCCCACCATATGAAATAATAGTTTTAACTCAATTAAAATGAATTTTTGAAAGAGGCTGTACCAGTCTCCCAGTTGTTTGCGTCCACCATGCATCAAATCCAACTGTTCACCTTGTCTGGCTGTTTGGATGCTGACAGACGAGTCAACTCCAATCTAATCATGGTTAGTTTAGGGATGTGAGTTTTTTGGCTGGATCAAAGGCTTGCACTGTGGCCACCTGACTGCTCAATCCAGTCAATGGGAAATACTGCAAGTACTCAGGTAGCCACAGGATGTTGATGGATCCTAACCCACCCCTTTGGCAGTAGCCTCCTGTTTGGATGGATTAGACATGTTCAGTCTGGAAGCTCTAACTGCTGAAACTTAACACCTGAAAATGAAAAGATGAGTAAGTAAAATCATTTCCGTAGTGTAAATTCACAGGCTTTATTGCTGCTCCCTGATAAAAACCAGACGTAAACTGATCAACCTCATTGGAAGGACTGGCCCTCAAAATCTTTCCTCCAGGGAGACCATTAATTATTGAAAAAAAGAGATAGAGTACAGGCTTGAGCAATAACTCTATGGATTTAATCTAGTTAAACTTTAATCTAGTTAAACTTTCAGGTCCTAATCTATTTCTGCCAGAATCTGAAATACTCCAGTAATTCTTTAGAGGGCTAAAAGTGGAACTGCCTCTCAAAGTAAATAAACTTTATTGATATAGTAGTTTGTTTGGGTTTGTGTTGCTGTACCCAAGGTGAGAATCTGGCCAGGATATGCCTTGTGTCGGGTGCAATCAGAAGAGACTACACAATGCACAGGCAAGTGGAAATAAGACTATGAAATGGGAAGAAAAAGGCATTTTCCATGGGCAGTTCTGAACCCTGTCAGAAATTCTGGTTCATTTTCTCACAGGGATCAGTGGCGGAAAAGTTAAGCATGTTTTGGTGGCTGAGATTTATTTCCCATGAAGATATTAAAGCTCACTGGAAATTACAGAAAAGCCCTTTAAAGAACAATAGTGTCATGAGGTTAAGTATTCTGCTGCATGGATGTTGGGTTTGAACATAAGCTTGCTACCTGTAAAAGTTTGATTTAAAATCTCCTTCTCCCCCACTAAAGAAACAAATCTATTCACTTGATTTCTTTAGGCTTGAATCTGTAACTGCTATTATCTCTCCCAGAGCTTAGCAGAATGATCTCTGAGCTCAAGGCAACCTGGTAGGCGATTGATGCTGTACAGGACATGGTGGACTCCATGAGTGGTGCTTGTGGCAGCAGTGCAGCATTTTAGAAATGTGAACATGCACATTAAAGAGCCACTTCTTGTCAACAGCTCTAAAACACAAGTCAACCATGCAGTCCTTGCACAAATCATTGGTTTCTAGAAAACCTGTCCCCAAAAAAGTTTTCCCACAATCTCCAGTGAACGTTTTTCTTTCGTAATAAAATTAATCTTGCTGAATGGCACACTTGCCATCTCTCCTACTGAATTATTTATTCACTTCCAGCACTTAGTTGCTCATTTGAAATCCTGTGCTGTCATATATACATCAAGAAAACAGTTCAGCCTCAGGAACTGCTCAGGCAGCCCATATGCAAACAGCTTACTCTCTCCTGGCAAAAAAGAATATTTTGGAAGAGGTGGTCTTCCTCCTTCCCACCTCCTTTAGAACTTGTGAGTAAAGCAAGCGGAAAATACCGTGTGGAAAAATGATGGACTTGGGCTCAGAATGGAAATTACAATTGTACAAGTCTTGGATCCTGCAAAAGGCTGAGGAACTGGTAAACCCATGTGTGTCGGTAATGTGGTTATGATGGTTGCATAGGAATGCCAAGAGAGAAACATCTATGAAAGATAAAGTCTGGCACGTGAAAACTCACTCTTATGTCACACTTGAAATCGTGTCTGGGATTTGGCTGACGGTGGTGGCAAATGTGTTACAGGAAAGCTTTTCAGGGTAAAATTAATGCTGCTGTTGTGAATCCTGCTGTCCAGTGTTGTATCACTGTGAGTTTGTCCCAACAATTTTTGGACTGAAGTCTGAACCTGCTTACTGCTTTTCTGCTTTTTTATCACTTGATATAAGTCCATTTGCTGCCACTCTGGCTGTATTTTTATTTGTTCTTTTAGACACTATCTTAATAGTGCAAGTGTTTGTTCCAGAATCTGCCATTTGTGAAGACAAATATGATGTATTTTCCCTGCACATCAACCATGTCCATTCTGTTTCATTTCCCTAAATCAACGTGTGTGAAGGATGGATAAATTCTTCATAGTGTATAGATATGTCCCAGAGGGCAGTGTCTGTCTCAAAATAAGGTGTTCAGACTCTCACAGGGGTGACATTGCAATGTGAGGCCCTGATGGTCTAGCGAGTAGTGTGTCATAATCTGTACTCCTGTGTTTTGCAGCAAGGTAGGTCCTTTTTTTCATCATCGTGCTGCTGAGTTCTGGACTACCATCAATGACTAGAGTAAAAGCAGAGCTTAAATAGTATTGTTTAAAGGGATGAGGGGAAAAAAAAAAAGAAAAAAAAGAAGAAAAAAAAGAAGAAAAAACCCCTGGCTCTGTGTTAGGGTTTTTGTGCTGTCATTTGAGCATGAGTGATGATTGATGGCATTTAAAACTCACATGGGCTCAGGACATTGGCCTGGGGAGGCTGATCTGCAGACAGAGGACTGCACACTGATGTAAAGCCTGTACATAGCCCTGGCTTGTCATGGTATCACAGGGTGCCAGGGATGCTTGTAGATGAAGTTAGTACCATGTTGAGCTGACAAACAGCAAATTCTGTATATGGGTTAAAATCATTAATAACTAATGCTGTTGAGTGTGAACTGTTGAAACATTATACGTTTCAGAATTTCTATAGCTTTTTTTTGGAGGTTTTCTGCCTTGCTGGGGAAGGCATTGCCATCAATTAAACGTCACTGACACTCTGAAGGTACTGCTTGGTATGCTGGACTTGCAAACGAAGATGTATTTGTTAGGATGCTGGTTTAATTGCCATTTGAATTGTTCTGGAAAGACAGTAGGGTGATATATTTTTCTTTGCATTGAGCTTTAAAATTATTCCCTGGTAGAAATGGAAATGAGGAAAAATTATACTGACATAAAAGCATTTTAAAATAGCTTCTACCTGGAGTCAACAAACTCTTTGGTGTGCCAGATAACAATTTGCCTTGCCAAATTATAGGTGAAACATGCCTGTAAACAGCACTGGAAGCTGGAAGATTGCCTCTTGGTGGCAAAATGCCACCCAGCAGCCGACAAACAGTGTGTTATCCCTAAAAGAAGGCAGGGCTCCTGGCTAACCCGACTTCAGAGTGTGCCCAAAGCTGTAGGATCCTGCCTCTCTCCAGATGCCACAGCTTCCACCGGTTTAGTATGTCACTCCAGTCTTCTCACAGGCTGTGCTGGGCAGACATGCCAGAGGCAGTAAAGTCCAAAGACTGCACTGACTGATCTCAGTTTGTGAAGTTATATCAAGAACAAATTGCATCATAGGAGGACCTGCCAAAAGTGCTGATCGTGGAGCTCATACATGTAACTGCCCATGTGGTTGCAAAGTCAGATGGATCTGGACACATAAAGAAACTACTTGGGGAACTGTTGCTCTGGCTGAGATGAATTTTCCTGGGAAACTTTAAAATTAATATTTTGGGAGAAAGGTAAGCTTTTCAGTTAGTGTAAATAATGATATGGAAACCATAACAGGTAATTCCAAAGTCCAGGAATGTGTTAAAAGGGATGACTCATTGTGTCTGGCTTGTTAAAAATTATTGTATTAATACTCAGTGTGTATTGACATAATCTCCAGGAAGTTTTCCAGCAGTGTTTTATCTCTAGCATTTTGGGATCAATAACACAAAATTACAAATGATAAAGCTTTTTCTCTAATGGCTCCTGCTGACTGGCTCAGAAAGGATTCCAGTCAACTAATTTTATTCAGAAGCCATTGTGTCTAATTGTAAGATGTTGATTAGTTATAATAATATGCTGCCAACAATTGATGAGTCATCCCAATATTCAGATCAAGAGGTTTGAACAACAAACCTAAATATAGCAGATACAAACAAACTGGAGAGTCTGAAGTCTATTACCAAGGGCATTGCTAACACAGCTGTTGGAATACATGAGGGAATATAATAAAAATTGTTTGCACTATGAAAATGTCAGTGAAAACCTGTTGTTGCCTCTTACAGAGATTGACCTGACAAATAACTCAGAAACTTCTAATTCAAGCATGCTTTTACCTGTGCATTGCACACTGGTGCCAGGGTACTTATTACACATGAAGTTTAATTTTTGCTGATGATGATCAGATTGGATTCTTCAAAATTTGTCATCATTTTCCCCTTTTCCATTTCATTTCCATTTCCCCTTTCCATTTAATTTTTTCCATTAGAAGAATAACGCATGAAGACTCCATCACGAGATTTTTCACTCTCGGAGCGTGTAACATGAAATCTCATGAAGAGCCATGAGCAGTTTGTATGAGAATTCATTTGCTTTTTCGTTGTTTAGATGTTCAAAAGAGGGAGTGCAACTGGACAACAGCTCTCTAGAGGAGCAGAGGACATGGCCCAGGCATACAGATGACTTAGTCAGCTCTTGTAGGTCACAGTGAGATCACAGAGGGTGCTGATGGATCAGTCACATGCCCCCTGATAGCCTCTTGTGACAGATGGAGAAAGAAGTGCCAGCTGCAAAAATTCAAGCAAAATGCATGGAAGAAACAAATTCCAAATGTAACTCGGTTAAGAGAGGAGGAGCAGGTGAGTTGCTGGGCCATCTGCTAAGTACAGAGGGGAGGGAGAGTCTGGAAGGACTGTAACTGGTGATAAAGGCATACTTGTGGGTGCAAGAGGGTGGAACATGGACATGCACAGCTTCCTCTAACAAAACCACCTGGACAAACATTAGGGGACTGTATATATGTAAAAATGTTGCATCTATTCACTTTGCTTTATCTGCTGATATTTTAAGTGAAGGGGGTTTGTGGATGCAGGTGATGCCTTTGATGCCACTGCAGGAGAGAAAATATTAAAAAACTTGGCAAAACACAATAATGTTCCTGTTTAGAGTTTATATCTGAAACTGTCCTGGCAAGTAAAAACATTGCCAAACAGTGGCCTCACACTTTTGCTTATATGGCTGCAAGAGAAATATGTGGCTGTGGTAAAAACTTTGCTGTGACTATGTGTTAACTAAGGTTATCTAGCACATGCCGGGGATTTATGCAACTTGTCTCTGCGGACTCAAAGAAGCATCTCTGAAGGCTTGTTAAGAAAACAAGCTAAAATAAGTGTTTGACAGAGCAGCTATTGTTTTAGAAGAAAGGGTTGCATCCCTCTCAGCTTCATTTAGAGAATGGGACTTGCCTGAATTTGAGCCTCCATTTTTACTGCTGGGGAGTGGTGTTTCCATGCCTTTCTTCCCTCAGCTATAGCAGCTGAAGAATTCAGGCAGGATCCCAGAGGAATCAGAGGGCTGACATGAGCCTATGTCGGGAAAAAATGTGTCTTTTCTGTGCCTTGACTGCTGCACAGGAACCTGACTCAGTTACGTGAATGAGAGGGGATATGGAGTGCCATGAGCTGGCTGGTGCTCAGAGGTTGCTGCTCCTGAAAGGCAAAGCCTATTCTCTGAAGAACTTGTGGCCCCAGTAGAGATTATGACTGATGCATTGAAAAAAATGCTGTATTATACTGCGAACAGCAGATGAAGCACGTCCCTTGGCACTAAAGCAATGGGAGGTTTCCTTGTTAAGCCCATTGGTTACATGCCAAGTGGGTCGATGGTTTGTTGTAGCTATTTCATGGCATGTTGATCAAACAACTGGGTTATATGAAGGGGATGAGAAATGATGACAGCTTTTACAGACTTGGTTTAGATCATGCAGGAATTACTTTGGATGTCGTATGAAGTTAAAGGTTCGGAGAACTTGTGGGTGGAAAGTCTGATCATTTCAGCACCAGAGCTAAACCAAAGGGAGTGGAAACATGCTCATTGCATATCCACATGCCTCAGTAGGTCAGAAATACATTTGTTTGATGTAGATGATATTTAGCTTTGGGAATGAAAGAAAAATGAGTAATGAAATATTTTCTTTGAATGTTACTTTGAACACACATGTTGCCTTGTATAAAGAAAAAAGGAAGATGTTAAGGCAATAAGACAAACGTTAATCATACTTTTCTTTCTTGGATAACTCTTAAGCAGCTGTCTTATTCATTGCTTCATTTCCACTAGAGGCCAATGAATTGGAATTACAGTACTTTTATAGCTGCATCTGCCTGAGTCCACTTTGGAAATCTTAGCTCATTAGCAGGAAGCCACTCCAAAATGCTCCACCTTGTTTGTCCCTGGCTCAGCACAACTAGAATGCAGAGAAACCACAGATTTTTCTCTCAGATAAACAGAAAGAAAGGACTGCTGTTGTGTTTTGAGCACATCAGTCATGCAGAGCAGACTCAGGTCCTCATGGCATGTGGTGGATTGCAACTCGGTTGCAAACAGTCCTGGAGGGTGAGTTTTTGTGAGTGTGTGGGAGGACCCACTAAGCTTGACTGGAAACATAAGATCAAACTGTTTCATTATGTTTCTGTTGCTTGCTTTTTCCAGCTGGGCTGTTTACACTAATATCTCTTTTTTAGTATTGCAACATGTTCTCTTCCCTCATTATTTTCTTCTTCTACCTCTCTGAATCAGCAGTGACTTGTACTAAGATGAAAGGGGAAACAACTTGGCAAGTACTCAAAGGCTCTTAAGGTTGAAGAAGGTATGGAAGCGGATGCTCAAATGTGACTAATCCTGCTTTTTGTCCTTTGTCAGCAATGGATGTTTTCAGCCTGGTGCTGAATCTGAGTCTGAAGCACAGGAAATAAACACAGTGTAGGCATGATGCCATACCAGCTAGGGAAGTTTCTGGCTTAAATGCACCATTTAAGGATTCTCAGATTGAGACTGTAGGTGGTTCCAATTGCTGTTGGAAATTTCGAGACCTGTTCTCAGCTTCTGGTTCAAGAGCTCATGTTACTGCACATAAACCAACCATGGGGACAGCCAGGTGTTCTCAGACCCACTGGAAACAGAAGTTTATACAGAAGACTATGGGAATAGTGTCTGAGCTTTCAGGGAGGATCAGCCAGTTAGCTGTGTTGAAAAGCTTTCCACCTGCTCCCTGCCACTCTTTGGAGGAAAGTAGGATATGCCAAATATCTCAAGGGCGATGAATGAATGCCCGCACAGGACACTGGCTAGTCCAGCCACCTTGTGCAGTTATCCCAGCGTGGCACTTGCGCATCTTCTGGACGCAGGTGTTCACTGCAGGGAACAAGGACTCTCTCCTGCACTTGTGTGTGTTTATAGGCTGAAATCACAGATCATGTGGTTCTGCAGACAAGGACCTGGGGGTCCAGGTGGACAGCAAGGTGATGGCCAGCCAGCAGTGCACCCTCATGGCAAGGGCAGCCATCAGCACCCTGGGCTGCATTAGGAGGAGAGTTGGCAGCAGGCTGAGGGAAGTAATCCTTCCCTGCTGCTCAGCTGGCAAGGCTGCATCTGGAGAGATGTGTCCAGAGCTGGGCTTTCCAACAGAAGAGAGACAGGGACATACTGGAGGGAGCCCAGCAAAGGGTCACAGGGATGACTAAGGGGACAGAGCATTTTTCCACATGAGAAAAGGCTATGAGAGAGCTTTGACTCATCAGCCAGGAGATGTGTATAAATATCAGACATAAATGTGTATAATATCTGATGGGAGGGTCAAGAAAACAGAGCCAAGCTATTCTCAGTAGTACCTAGTGGCAGGACAAGAGGCAGTGGGCACAACTGAAACATGGAAAATTCCATCCAATTCCATAAGAAAACACTTTTTTACTCTATGTGTGATTGAGCACTGGCATAGATGATCCAGGGAGGTTTTGGAGTCACCATTATTGGAGGTATTCAAAGCCTGACTTGACACAGTCCTTTGCAAACCACTCCAACTGGCCCTGCTTGAGCAGGGGTTGAACTAGAGGATCTCAAGGGTCTCTTTTCCCCCTCAACAATTGTACAGAAGCAGAGTTGGATTGGTCTGACATGAAAGCTTGAATAAAGACAGCTCCATTCAAGGATAAATGGGATTAAAGTGAATAGGCTTAGCTCAAAACAGAGCGACTGTTCTGATTTTGTAAATATATGTAACAGTAGAGGATCTCCTCACAGTCTTCAGTCTTCTACAAGCTGCACTCTGTGGTGCCTGGCATAATGAGGATGTAGCACTGCAGACCCTGCTGAGCATAGAGGGGTATGTTCTTCAATGGCTTTCTTCTTTCCTTCAAGGTCTCAAAAGATAGCTGTAGGCAATTGCTTGCTTTCACAAATTGGACTTTTCTGGAATACACCAAGTATTCCACTGTGCAGGCTTTTCAAAATGTATTAAGGGGCTGTTTTGCCTGAAAATGTAGCCTTTTTTTCTCTGCCATAAGGTGGTAACATCTGCTTCTCTAAACTACATTATACTGGGGGGTGGGGAAGCCTGTTTTTTTTTGGTTTATGCTGTCAGGACTTGACTGACTTTTTCACAGCCTTGTAGATTAAGATCCACTATATTTAGTCTCTGTGAAAGCCAGTTAGTCTAGGCAAATCAGAAGAAGATCTGCAAATACATTATAGACTTGGGATGTTGTCCATGGAACACTGTGTTCAGGAGATGAAAGTGGAGCAGCAGCTTCCTTTCCCACTCCTAGTTGGAGATGGATATTAAGGGGATGCTTGAAAAGTCACATAGGACGGTTCTGTGCTCTGCTAAAGCTGCAGTTTGTTTTCACCTAGTGTGTCTCAGGAGAACCGATGACAATTGTGACTGAAATTTGGTGGTGAACTTTTGAAAAGTGAGGCCATAACCACAGCAAAGTGACAACCTACATAGAAGAAACCTTTGTCATAATGAGCATAAACGATAAACACATCAATGTAGGACACCTTCTGTTGAGGAGATGCACAATCTCCCTCTTTCCAGCTGCCAAAGCCACGCTCTCCATCCCTCTCTAATTTGATCTACACTTATAGAAGCAAAAGCAAACCTGAGACTGTCTGGAGCAAAAGTCACTAATTAAAGAACCTGGTGCATTGGCATCAATTTATAGCTGGATCTGGGGTGGGAGGGTTCTGGGGTATTTTTCCTAAATCTTCTTTTCATTACCTCCTAAGAATTTTCTTTGCCTATGAAAGGATGTAATTTGCCATATGGGACTGGAAGTAACACAGACAAGTGCCCACTTCGTTTCAGTGGCTTCAAATGCACATAAAGCTCTAGGACAGTGAGACTTGAGTTATGATGCTTTAAAGAGTGGGATATCTTGGTCACTATAACCCTGTAACATGCTTACTTTGTAAGGCTTCAGGACTGAATCTTGTTAGACTTTGTCTGATTTTGCCTTAGTTATCCTGGAGATTTAGTTTTGTTTGTTTATCAGTGACAATTTTGTTATTACTTTTGTTTTTCCTCATGATGAGGAAGCTGTTGCCTAATTTGTTTTACTCTTGTTAGTTTTGTATAATCATTAGAAATTGCCTTAATTTTATATAGTCATTTATAAGAAATAGTTATTCAAACGAAACATTTATTGCTGTAGCATAAAGTCACATGGGATAATGTAGGTGTGGTATGACAGTAGAGGCCACAAAAAAAGTCAGAGGATGTGGAGGAGTAGAGACATGGGATGATAATGAAAGGGGCAAAGAATAATACTGGAAACTTAAGGCTATTGACAGCTCAGCTATGCTCAGTTAAAGAACTGTAGAGCTGGACAAAACCAGTTTTAGTGGTAACAAAGAGAAAGGGAAGAGCTGTTCTATTTATGGAGAGAGTTTCTTACCTAGGGCAAATTGGGATGCAATAGCAAGTTGCACATCAGTGAACAAACATTTAAGTGTACAATTATCCTTGAAAATTTATTAAATTACTCAAATGCGGGCCCTGGAGGGAGAAGGTAAAAACCATTGATGGCATGCTCTTCAGCAAAGGAGAAGAAGAAACCCCATCATGGACACGATGCTCCTTCTAACAAAGGACTGGGGATGTTAACAAACTATTTCAAACTTGGACCCCAGTCCTTCTCCCCAAGCTGATCTTTGAGGCTGACTAACTGTTCCACTTGATAGCAAGAGGGGCAGGATAAAGGAGAGCACAATATCAGAGAACACTTTTGTATAGCAATCTTTGACTGTATTACTGAGCTGTGCATGGTATTGTTTAGATAACTGGGACTCCGAAGGTTGATATCATTGTAACTGCACTGTAATAACAGTTTAGTGTATTTTAGTTAGGCTGTTAAGATTTTAATTAGTCTAACATAGCATTCTTGGCTTCCCAAATGAGATGTTTCCCCTTTTGCCCATAATAAGGCTTTGAGAGTAATAACTTGTCATGTGGGTGCTACGAGGATTGAAGAATGATGAGTGTGTTCACAAAGAACAAAGGGCTGTACTGATGCAGCAAAAGAAATCACGGAGAGAAGTAGACAAAGCCAGAATGATCTTCCTCCCAATGACTAATGATAAAATACTTGTGCTGTATTACTTATGTTGTTTTAGCAATCTCCTGAGCAACCCAGTGGGAGGTGTTCCTGGTGATGTATGAAAGAAGCCAAAAAAAATAACAGCTGTCTGAAAGAATTTTTCTGCCTTAGGTAAAGCAGGGATATGGTGAGGGGAAAAAAATGTTCAGTTGAGATAGCTTGCATAATTCATGCCAATTTCTGCTCTTAGTTTAGTTCACAGTTGATTGGCTTCATCCCATTTGCAGGGAGGGGAAGCACTAGATGTTCCTAGTATATTCGAAGTTTTTTTTTTTCCAGATGGGTAATTTCAGCCGCGTGATAGAACTGGGAGATTGACATGAAGTGGGCATCAACTACAACCAGCCACAAATTTCCTCAAAGCCAGCTGAGTGATTAGGTACAACACTGCAATAAGGCAACAAGTAAGGAGATGTGAAGGACACAGCACTGTCCGTGCTGATTCTGACCTCCTTGAGAAGTACTCCAACTCCAGAGCATGCATCTTTCACATGAAAGCACTATTGTAAATAGCTTCCAGTAGCCGTGATATTTTAGGATGATTTGGATCATGCACATCTGTCTTTACCTGGTACTGGCATCTGAAATTACTGAGTAAACAATTATGTTAAATAATTTAGAGGTACATATTGTGACTATTTCTAAGCAGCAATCAAAACTTGATGTGTTTATTTGGATTTAATACAATGTCTTAGAGAAATAGCTCAGAGAAGATACTTTTAAGCTTTAATGCTTTACCAGCTTTCACTGAGACACTTAATGGAAACTGAGGGCCATGGGGAGTGAAATGTTCCTTGTTCACCTTGCAAATATTTGGAAACTAATTTTTCCTTATATTCTCAATATCTCATTTTTAAGTTGGGGAGTATTTTACCCATAGGGTAGAAACCTAGAGAAAACAAACCCCCAAACCCAATAACACACCTCCGTTCTCCCTCCTCCCAAACCCCAAAATACCAAACTAAAACAAAACAAAAAAAAAACACAAACAAACAAAAAAAAGCCAACAAACCCCAAACAGGGCAAATATAAACAGCTGAAGACAATGGACAACATATTTGAGGTAAGTGGAAAGGGTAAATTCGGTGCTGACCTGGGAGGCTCGTGCTCGGGGTGTCAGTGGTCACTTCTTGAGCAGAACACAGGGCAGGGCATGAGATGCCCGAGCGCTGCTCTTGGACGCGCACCACGTGCAGCTGGGACCGACCCCAGGGCAGCCCTCAGAGGCTTGTCTTCAGGAGGTGTGGCTGGCTGAGCCCGAGGCAGGAGATGCTCCAGGCAGTGTCCGTGGGCCTGTCCCATGGTAACACGTGCAGCCAAGAGCCCTTAGCAGGGGCAGGATGAGATGGAGGTGGAGGGACTGGTGCAGCAGCTCCAAGTCCTCAGCTGGGTGTGTCTCTTTGGGGAGCTGGTGGGTGCAGGGCTGAGAGCCCCTCCTGGCTACAGTGCAGCCCCTAAGCTTGGAGGAAGGGCAGGGACACCCCAGGAGCGTAGCTTCTCTTGGGATTGGGGATGCCAGTGTCCCCCCAGGAGGAATGGGGGCACCCTGGTATGCTGAATCTCCAAAAAGGAGCAACTCTGGATCAAATATACCATTTGCATTGCTGAGGCTTACAGAATTCACAGTGGTTACTGCAAAACCCTGGCAAAGACCCTTGTGCTGTGGCAGAGCTCTGCATCATGTAGCACCAGGCACCCTGTTTGCTAGAGATACCTGAGTTCCACTGTCACAATGGAGACAACACTTCGGGCTCATTTCTTGGAGCAGGAGGGCAGCTAGGGTATAAATTTTTTCTCTTTGCCTACAAACCAGGCAGGAGGAAATTGATCTGATCTAGCAGCAGGAGTTGGTACTTTCTTGAGCGGAACAGCAAAAATCTTGGTTCAGTGTGTGTGGAAGAAGGTCAGACAGACCTGCTTCACTGACTGGTAACAAAAGAAGGAAATGCTGATTTCCTTTTATGCTCCATGACATGGGGGTTGTATTTTTTATCTGTTTGCTTTTTCTCCTAACGCAAAGATGGATTCCCGGGCTGAATCTGTGAGATGAGTACATGCTGCTCTTCTCCTGTGAAATGAGTTGATGACCTCAAAGTCTGGCGTAAGGAGATCCACAGTGTGCCCTTCTCATGAGTTTTCTTTAATCTAGAAAAGAACGTTTGCATTCCAGTGATGCATCTGTTTTGCTTTCCAGAGTTTACAGCAATGCTGATCGAGTGTATTATTTGGTGCTACAGTAATGCAGTTTAAGAGAAAAGGGAGCCTATTAATGATTATTAATCTCTTGACATCCACAGGTGCAGGTGGGTGGTAATTTGGTCTCCTCTAGTGCGTGAATTATTCACACATTTTTTAGAATTTGTAGGTACACATTAAATGATTCTTCTGTACCCAGATGAGATGAAAGATGGAAACAAACATAGAAAACAAGAAACAGAAAGCATGCCTCTGCTCCAAAGTGAAAGGTCAATACATATTCTCCTAATGATTCCAGGGGTTATATGGTAGAGCTTTTTGTCATGATAATCTGCCTAGTAAATTTGAGCAAAGGGAAGGAGTGGAGAAACACTTATGAAGAATGTAAAGGAAAATTTAACAGGAATTAATGAACTTAGTACTACTTGGAAGCTGGTCTGACATATATATATATTCTTCCCTCAGACAGTTTCTTGGAGAGAGACTCTATTTTAGAGGGAGGTGGTTAGGCACAAAGTATATCATTAAGTCTTCAGCCTTGGAGGTATGATTGATTTATTTGGAAATGGTGAGTGATTATGTCCTAATGATGTTTTGAAAGACATGAAGTGCATTCCACTATGTGAGTGACCCTTGGCTTTAAATTCCAAGAGATGACAGTTACTGGGCACGTCAGTGAAGGGACAGAGGGAAACTGGCACACTGTGCCACTGTAATCACTGTGAAACTGTGTCATCTGTTCGATTTCAGTAGCCAATTCTCCAAGAAACCTGAGAAAGCTGTAACTAGGGGGTGGGTGGTTGGAAATAGATTAACAGAAATGCTTTCATTGTTCTTTATAGAAGTAGTTTTGATATTTTTTTATATCTCCTGGTCTTTTGCTGAGAAGCTGGATCTGGTTTGCTCTATTTCCATTTTTTGTGATTCATTCTTTCTGGTTTGTGACCCCTGGGTAGTTTGGCTATCCACAGTTCAATTGCTGTGCCTCCTGCTAATACTATGGTGTGTTGTTCTAAGAGAATCCACCTAGCTTAACAGCTCTGTGTCTGCTTCTCTTTCCCGCCTCATTTTCTGAAGGTAAATATGCCAAATAAGCAATAGTCATGATTCTTGGAGATCTCTGGGGAAGTGTTTGGTCAGAAACATCCTTGAAGACATGGATTTTCCTTTCATAATAGTTGCTGATCACAGTATAAAAAAAAAATCACATGCAAATCTTATAATTCCATCCCAATAGTGTGACAACCAGTGGCAAAAATTTTAGGAAGTCTTTACTGTTGGAAATCATCTCTCTCCAAAATGAAGAGATGGCATTAGTGAATCATTTTGCTGTAATACTGAGAGTCCTTTTAAAGTGTGAGGCTAAGAGCTTTTAAATTTAATTTATGCCACAAGATCTGATTTCCGGCTGCACAGATCTGATGTGTCCTCACTCGCACTAATTGCAGCAAAGATGTAATAGTCAATAGTGTAACTGGAAGTATTATCTATAAAGATGTTTACTGTTAGCTCATATCTCAACTTAATCTGCAGCATAAGTGCTCTATACAGATCTGGGCATCACACTTTCAGAAAGAGAAAGATCCGTCAGAGGAATTGATGTAATAGTAGCCTTCAAATACCTGAAAGGATATTGCCATATAAAGGAATTTTATTTTTTTCCTTCATGTCCTTGGTGCACAGTGTATAGTGCAACACAGGAGGTTCAGGGCTTCGGTAAAGCTTGCTAATGATAAAAACAGCAAAGTGTCAGTGAAAGTGGCATACAGTGGCACAGCTGTGGAGTCTACATTAATGAAAGTTAAAACAGGACAGGAAGGAGTCTGTCTGGAATAGCTGTAATTAATAGGGGTAGTTATCTCTGCCTTGCTGACTTCAGTCCCTTCTTATAACACGAAATGATATTTCTCTCTTATATGTAATGTATTTTTCTCTTAAAACATTGTTAGTGGATTGTGTGTATTCAATTATAGTAATTTGTCAGTAAATTACCCTTCCATGTTCTGTTATTAATAGTATTGTGCAGCTCTACTATGTGAAGGCCATAAGGCATATTGGGAGTTTTAGCAGGCTATAAAAGCCTGTAGAAAGTCCTCATGCTAACAAGCCTACAGCCTGAATAATAACCAGGTGAAATGTGTGAGATGGAGTATAGTAATTTTTGCAGAAGGCTACATTTTCCTTAAAAAGCTATGACCTGAAAGAAGCCTTTTGAGTCCAAGTATCAATTTGCTCTTTGAGGAACTTCAGTAAAGCTGGAGATGGCAAATTTTGCAGGATTTCTTTCTGTTTAGTGATCTTAGCAAATTTGAGCTTGGAAATCATCTGTTGAGAGAGATGAGAGAAAGAAGAACAATGCAACGCAGCCATATGGGCTTTGTTCTTACACATGGTTTGACTCTGCGGGGGACATCATTCTCCAGCCTGTCAAAGCTCAGCATACAGCAAAAAGTTCTGATGTAATGGATATTCTTTTTATGAGCAGTCAATTTGTCTGGAGCCCAGGCCTTTAAACTTGGCTGACAGGAAAATTCTCTATTGAGAATTGACTGGCAGACAAACAGCACTGGAATTCTAAGTATTTCTTATATCTCTGAAGAATTTGGTTTTCCTTTACAATACCTTAATTATAAAAGCTATGCTTTAGGATTGCTCTTAATTGAATACACTTGTTTTTTTTCTTGCTGGCATGTGGCTTTCCCAACTCCAGTCAACACTGTCTAGCCAGAGGTGTTCCCTGCAGACTGAAAATCATTCAGATGGTTTATTTTATTGTGTGCCTAACTCTTTGTATACCAATGCATTTATCATCTGATTGACCTGAACCCGTCCAATGGATAATATCAAATGTAGTTGGATTCAGTGGTCTTTATGGGTCCCTCTCAACCTGAGATATTCTGTGATTCCACTCTTTATATAGGAAGGTCAATAACAAGGATGACACTTAAAAACTGAGATCCCAGCTACTACTCTTAAATGTTCTTTCACTGCTTGAGATTCCAGCTTAGAAAGATGAAGATGAAAATTAAGACAGCTTTTAGCAGGAACTATTTGTCTAATTTGCAAGTCCTTACAGTGCTGCTGAAACAGCGTTTATAGGAGGGTAAAGAAATGCTGCCTGCACTTGAGACAAGCACTGCAGCTCGAATCAAATGCTCATGATGTCTTCTCCTGGCACAGCTTCCTCTGTGCTGGCACAAATGCCTGATGAACAAATGTCTCTGATCCCAGGGGGCAAATTTCTATCCCATCTGGTGCAGCTCCACATCCTTAACTGTCAAACAGGGGAGTAAAGGTTGCTTAGCATGAATGACTTTGCCCATGGAGCTTCCTTGTTACTCAGTTTATTTGTCATGCTGCATCTTCAGCAGCCTCTGAAACATGTTTTTACAAAGTGCTCTGTGGAGGAAGAAAAAGTGTGGCTTTGAACAAATGCCATGTCATGTCTTTTTCTTGTTTTGATCCCACTGCCCGGCCAGTTTAGAGGTTGTATGCAGTTCTGATGGATACACTTTAACTCCATCTTACCAGGGGAAATAAAATAGTAGCTTTGTCTACTCGTCAATACATTGCTGATAAAAGAAGTATTTGTCTTTCATGATTGGGCATGCATCCTGAAGGCTGAAAGACTTTTGTTCTTGCTTTAAACATGGTGAAGGGAACAAAGAATGAAAAAAATAAAGTAGGTTTGATTGCAGCAGAGTTGTTTGTTTTTGTTGCTTTGATTTTTTACGCAAATTGACCAAAATGGAAATGAAGGCTCTTGTTTTCTAACAGAGTTGGTAAACATGCAATAAGTTTTTTGAAGTTTCAGTTTTTGTATAGTGAATGCACATAGAAACTTTGAAACTGGTCATTCTTAAGTGATATATATCCTCTCCAATTCCACAAAGAAAAATTGTAATAAAAGAACACAAAGATCTGTAATTCAGTGCTGCTTCAGAGGCTTTTCCTTCAGCTCTGAACAGAGTACTAATTGCAGGGATTTGACAGCTCTTGGATATTCGTCACATGTACTTGCCCTTACTTTAGATGTTTAATTTAGTTGCAAAATAATTCTTCTTGAATTTGTAATTGTAATAATTGCCATTAATAACCTGGCAAGGTAGTTGGCCTTTGGCATTACATCAGGGGAAAAATGATAGTAAGATAGCTCGTCTGAAGATTTAGAAAGCTAGAGAGCATCAGGGGGTCGGGGGCGGATGGAGGGGTGTTGAAGGAAGAGAATACCAGAAACAAGGCATCATGACAGCCATCTTGGGGTTTGCAGTTGGGATTTATGCAACAGGCTTATGCAATTTGGCTGTTCTTCTTTGTAAAAGAGGGAGACAAGGTGTCACATGCAAAAGAAATAATAGGGAGGATGAGGAAGACAAAGGCAGGAGAGTGTGAAATGACAGGGGGTTGGGAATATTTTGGAAGCAGAACAAAGCCGTGTGCTGAGAGCCGTATCAATGATGGCTTATGTCACAGCAAAGCAAAAAGTATTTTTCCATGGGTAGGCTGCCCAGTGGATGAATAAGTCATCTTCACTGAGGTGTGATGATCCTACAGTGGAAGGGGTGGACTTCCCAAAGCAGTAAGTCTAATAGCAGCTGTTTCCCTTGCACTGATGATCTGCTCCTGGTGCAGTGGGCTGCTGGAAGGCAGGGAAAGCAGTGGTGACCTTGCTCCGAGGGTGCAGGAGGGGCAGGGCTGCCCCAGTGTGAGGGGGGTCCTGAGCTGGGGACAGCAGTGGGCTCCATCAGGGGCTACAAGGTGATGCCCAGGGAGCCTGGCTGGGACAGCAAGGCACGAGGGGCTCGGACAAGACAAAAGGGTGTGCTTGGGCCTGAAGATAGAGGCGGGCTGGAGGGAGCCAGGGTAGGGAGGAAAGGCCAGTGGTCACAGAAATTAATGCTTGTCATTGCCACTCAAACCTGGCAGGATTGCCCCTCCCTTGTGTCAGGAAGGATTAAAAGGTGGTCAGTCTTTCAGTGGTAAATGTGACCAATAAGCTACCTGGAATGTTGTCTGGCAGCTGAGCCTGAGGGACTGGACCTGTAGGTCAGGGCGTTCACTGGAGTTCTCAGGAACTGCATGCTCGTCCTTATGTCTCTGCTAGTCCAGAGCCTTCTCGGGCATGGCCTGATTGTCATGACCTTTGAATCAGTAGGTACTGTTTTGGGACTGGCTTGGGACATGTGTGTTGTGGTTTTCTTTTAAACAAGGATGAAGATTGTTCCCCATTCCTGCCCTTCTTGCTTGCCTTGTGTGATGGTTATCACAGTAGGCAGAATACAGAGAGGAGAGACATAAGGGTCTACAAGTTAAGCCTTATCTGCAGTTAAGGCTTTCCATGCTCTCACCAGTGCTGTGAGTTCTGTGGCCACCGGAGGCCAGAGAGGCTGCCCAGCACCTTGTCAGCACCTGACAGCAGGACATCCTCGCACCCCTGGCTCTGGCCTCCAAAATGACGTCCAGACTGATGCAGCCAGTGGTTAATCAGGACACAGAGAGCCCTGGTCTAGCCAATGGCCTGCCCAAGGCAATTTCCTTCACTTTGTTAGAAAGGAGAAGCATCTGTCCTCACTTCTCAGTGGAATTGGGAAAAGTGCACTATGTAATTTTTCTACTGCCTGTGAGCAGAATTTAAATTCTACTCTATTTTTTAAAATGAGAGTTTGCATCTCATTCACAGAAGTTAAAACCTCCCTTACTCAATGAGGTAAAAAAAAAATTCAGCTCTGCCTACCCCAAGTTGTCAAAGCACACAAGAGCAGCCAACAGATTGTGGGTGCCATTAGAAAGCATTAGTGTTTAATTGCTTCAAAATGGACCACAAGGGAAGATGAAAGTTATCTATTCTTGGTGCTGCTGTTGTTTCAATTGTCGATAAGCACACCAGCCTATGGCACTCATTTTGGCTCTGAAGGAGCATGATTGATTAATAAATGTGTGTTCCTTTGTAGTCAGTTGCAGAATGTTGGAGTATTTTTGTAGCAAAATCGTGCCGGAGAATCTCAGAAGCTTTTTTTTCCCTTAGTGACACAAGTGGAATAAAAATACATTTCTTCTCATTTTCAATACCTGGGCTGCTGAAGCGTCTGTGTATCTTTCTTTTTTTTTTCACTTGCAGCACAGTCATTTGAATATGTGACCTCCAATTTCTATACAGAAGTTATATCTTAAAAGGCAAGACCAGACTATGTACAGAGCTAGCAAAAACAATTCACTGGCTTTTAAATACAAACTGATGGCCTTCATGTGGCTGTTGAATTTATGAACAATGGAAATTCAATGGGTTTGGTTTGAAAAAGGATTCCCTGTGATGTTCTGGAACACAGTAAGTGTTTAATATGATTTTCTTCCACCTGAACAAGCACTGTCGATTTGTTCTTGGACACTTATAATTTGCTCCTGCATAATTTCTCTTTCCTTACTTCTACCCCTCTCTCTATATGTCAGGCATTCCTTGATGAAAAGGGGTGCTTATTGAAAAAAAATCTGATCAGGAATGTAAACCCTTAAAAATAAGAGTCAGTGCTGTGGAAGAAAGTTTGTAGCAGCTCAGGGCAATGGCCTGTGTAATTGCCAAGTCAATCAAGCCATGAAGCAGAGGGCAAAGGCTTTGATTTCTACTCCTCCCATTCGCAAGTACAAGCTGGGCTGTCATTGCCTTTAGCTCCTACCCTTAAAATCTCTCAAGCTGCCTTTCTGCTGGTGATTCTTACTTAGAAATAAACTTGCAATAAGAGCATTAGTATTTATTTTGAAATCACACTCATTAAGCTGTTTTTCAGAAAAAGAAACAAGATTTAAAGGAAAAAAATTTTCTCTCCTGGACATCTGACAAGAGACAACTTGTGTGACTTTGTAGGCTTTGATATTTAATTATTAGAAGAGGTACATTTTGTTTTCTTTCCATTGTTTTTTTCCCCACTAAGATAGTCAATATTATCAGTTGATTTCTCTAGGTTATCAGGGACATGTTTAGATAGAGGGCAGGTTTTGAAGCAAATCTACATATAAAATGGGCTGCTAGTGTCTGATCTTTGACAGTCAAATAAACTTAGCTTACAGGATTTGTCTTCACCTTTAGATTGATTCCTTTAATTTCATTTGTTTCTCTTTTTTTTTCTTGTGAAAGGAAAACATGACAAATTGAGCAGTGATCCAAAACTAGCTCAACTCACCAGAAAAAGACAGTAATTACTGCTTGACTCCTGTGATCTGTTTTAGCCCCAGCCGAGTTTTTTAAAAGTGATATGAAAAGTCTTTAACATAGTCATGTTTTGAGATACTAAATGACCTTCTGAGCAATCTCACAGAGTAGATACAGACTTAGTGACCAGTGACGTAAGCCTACTCATCACATTGATGACAGCTTGTTGCCCCGGACTTGGGAAGGGTTAGAGTTACAAATCTGTTTGATTCACTTTTTGAAAAGAAATTAAGGAGTTTGGCAGTCAGCCTAGTAACTCGCTAAACAATCCGAGAGAAGAAAGTTGCTTCCTTTTGCTGCTTTCTCGAGAGATGAGGTAGAGTCAGTGCAGTTCAAATGAGCTCTGGGAGCAGTAGGTATCTATTCTTTGGACCAGAGTCACTGGACTAAGGCAGGCAGCCTGCAACAGGGCTGCCTCATGGATATGATTTTACCCAGTAAACAAATTCACACAGAGAAAGGTTAAGGTTGGAAGGTTCCTCTGGAGACCATTTAGTCCACTCCTCTTCTCAGGCAGGATCAGCTACAGAAGGTTGTCCTGAACTGGGACTTAAAGGAGGAAAACTGTGCAACTCCTCTGGGCAGCATGTTCCAGTGTTTGACCACCCTCACTGTAAAGCAATTTTATTTTTTCTGTTCAAGTGTAATCTTCTGTATTCCAGTTTGCACTCACTGCCTCGTGTTGACAAATATTGGCAGACTTCTTCCATATTCTGACACATCTGTTGATGATAATTTTCCTTTTTAGGTCCTAATTTTTAATTTTCTTTTTCTACTTACACTCCTAACCTTTTATTTGATTGCTGATTCCCGTTGTTTTTTGAGGCTGTAGTCTTGTAACTTCAAAATTCCTTTGTTTTGCTGGGAAATTGTTGTCCTGTGAGGTGAAGTCCATAGAGTAACAGAAAGTGTAAACCATGCTTTTTCCATGTACAAGCCACAGAACTTGAACCTCTGGAGTCTGCAAATAAGTAGCATGCAAAAAATATCTGTCTCGGTTATACTTATCAAAGCTGCTTCTTTGCCAATATGTTGCTGCTTGCCCCATTTTTTTCCTTTAGAGTGTGTCTCTCAGTCCCTCCTGGGGTTTAATCTTTGGGTATGACCATCCAGTGTTTTTCCTCAGACTAGAGAAAATTTTTATTCTCGCTAATGCTGGGGGGGTCCACCTTTAAAATTTTCTATGTGACTGTATATATTATCAGCAGACTTCTAACAGTGCATAGATCACCCTGAAGACTGAAAATTTGAGGGAACTTACCTTCACGTAAAAAAAAAAAAAAAAAAAAAAGGATTTTAAAAAAAAGTACCTGGAAAAATCCTATTTTTGCTCTTGAGTGCTTTTAGAAAATAGTTGCCATTTCTTGGAAGGGGTTAAAAAAAAAATCTATATTGTTTTTGATTTTTAGATTTCATCAGAGTGATTCCTCCATGTAATAAATTTTTCTAGAGAAGCAGGAACAGATTCAACCCTTATTCTAGGATTTACCTCATATTTCATGAATATAAAAATATATATTGATTTTTCTAAAAATAATTACCATAGAAGAAGCCAAAAGGATTGCTGTCTTGACTTTGCATCCTTTAAAATCCTAATTACAAATTTGATCTGCCATTCCATTTGAATTTTACAAGAAATATTAACCACTTAGCTTGGAACTACATTTGTATTTTCTAAAAACACTGTTGCCTTTAGCAGAAAAAAAAAAGCAATCTTTTTTTTTTTTTTTTTGTGGCTTAACTAATATTTCCCCATCTGTGCTTTGCTTCTGTACTCTCTTTGTGGGAAAACTGAAGTCACAACCAGAATGCCTGGCAACAGAAGCAATTGACTTGATATTTATATTAGAACTGTAACACACGGACATCTGTTCTCTCTACCCTTTAAAAGATATTGCTTCCAAGGACTAATATTTGGCTTTTTCAACTATGGGCATCTGCTGACAGGTAAGGTTGGTGTGAGCCTGGAAAGAGACTCCATTGTAGCCCGTGGGGTGGCCCCTGCCCAGGAGGTGCCCCAGGGCAGGTGGATGGATGGATGGATGGATGGATGGATGGATGGATGGATGGATGGATGGATGGATGGACAGACAGAAGTATCTTTTTCCAGCCTGGGGGCTGTGGCAGTGCTGGGTTGGCCTCCTTGAAGTGCTGAGGCAGAGCTGAGTGACCCTGAGCCCTCTTTCAAGTTTGCTGCTGATTTGCTGAGAGATCGCTTCTTTCTGCCTCTGTTTTCTTACACATAAAATAAGAATATTGAAACCAGTCTCATTTGACCAAATATTTTGAGCTCTACCAAAGGAAATGTGCTGGTCTTAGAGTTTTTCATTAGTAAGACATGCACCCACAAAAGAGAGAACCGAAGACATTTCAGTAGTGCAGAACAACAGTGACAGGGAGGATACATTAAGCAAGAGATGAGTATTCACCCTTAATATGTGTGTTTAATCAAGATCATTATTTTTCTCCTAACTTAGGGTGAGATTTTTGTGGCAGCCAGCTTTCTGTTCAAAAGCAATTTTGAATGAACAGGTGGGCTGGCATGTCTGCACTTTTCCTTTTCGTTTGGGAGCTTAATACCAGTTATCCCAAAATGTCTCTACGCTGTGTTAAAAGCCTCATAGGAACTCTGTCTTCCTGACACATACTCCTAAGCACACATATTCATACAGCAGTTGAATTACAGAGTGTTGGCAACGTGGATGTTGCACTGTTTATTATCTTCCTTCTATAAGGTGTGTTTAAGTCTTGAACCCTGAACTGTGCCAGGATAAGATGGAAATACCTGTTCCCGGCTACAGCCGAAACTGTATTACCTGCCCTTAGAGCAAATGCAGCAGGGATAAGCCTGTTCTCTTGCTGAAGAGGTGTTGGATAGTTTGCATACTTAATCCTGCATTATTACTAGGAGGTAACAGGCTTAATTACCCAGATGCAAACCAAAAGCACCCTGTGCACAGACCCTTTCACGAGGCACAGGAGCCAGGCTGCACCCAAAGAGGGCACTGCCTTTCTGCCCTGCCTCAGACTGCAGATTGATTTTGGCTTTGGGAAGTTTCTTTGTGGCATTTCTGCTTTGGTAAGAGCATTTTTAAGCGGTAGGGTGAGGGGTAAGCTGTAGCATGGGGAAGATGGGAAGAATGTGTCACCCTGTTTTCTTCCCACAGCTATTTTATTTAATTTTCAAATGCCATCTAAGAAAACATTAGGGATTGCAATGCCCAAATATTTGTCTAGCAGGGGTTAGCTTGTACTGCCTGTATTTCTTGTCTCCTAACTACACCACTGTACATTTCCACCATCTCTGCAGTACTTCCTTCTTAGAAATGAGAAGCTGTCCGTCTTGAATGAGCTCTATGTTAATCACCAAGCATGGGGATGAAGGAAGGCAAAATTATTTCTGTGCAGTGAGAGGTGGGAAAGTTACACTGTTCCTGTATTGAGAGGCTTGCTTGCAGTGTTCAGGCAACAATACAAACAACAGTAGGAAAGAAAAATGCTGCATGAAAAGTGAGACAGGGCATTTCACAAAGGCTATGATTCAGTGATAACCTCGACCTGAAATGTTTGGGAACTGACTCATGGATCTATAACTCTTAAATCACTGAACAAATCAACACCAAATAAAAGAGTTAGAGGTGCAGGCTTCTCTGTGAGAAGTTTGTAAAATCCTTTGTGTGCTGCTTTTCACCTTGGAAAATCTATCTCTCCTCCCCTGTACACACCTATGCCAGCTGGTAATTGCCTGAGCTGGAGACGTGCCATAGCCCAGCACCTTACGGTCCTTCATCTAGTTCAGAGGTTATTGATCCCTACCTGAGTGTCCTAGAAATTAGAGCAGACAACGCTGCAAAGCACTGGCGTAACAAAACTGTCCTTTCTTTGGTGAATAATGCTTGTGGCATTTCAATTGCATTGTATGGGTTAAAATCATCAACACGGAAACTGTAGTTTACTTCA
The DNA here is from genome assembly GCA_035584735.1 of Pseudotriccus pelzelni. Taxonomy (NCBI): domain Eukaryota; kingdom Metazoa; phylum Chordata; class Aves; order Passeriformes; family Tyrannidae; genus Pseudotriccus; species Pseudotriccus pelzelni. The sequence continues at coordinate 19,607,800 of JAWMRA010000001.1, forward strand.
ACACCAAAAAAACTAACTTACTTGTCTTAATTTTTTGGATTTTTAAAAGACAAAGGTACAGTCCTTCTAATTAGGGGGAAAATATTTTTTGTTAAGTTAGCAACCAATCTGAGAAATCAATTATTTCATATCATCGCTGCAGTTGGTGCCAAGCTGTTTTAGTTCAATATTATTAGCACAGATTGTAACCTTAGCCATGTTAGTTTGGAGTTTGGACGCTGATCTTTAAGCTTGTTTTGTAAATGGCAAAATTCTGAGGAAAAAGCCTATGACAGAAGCTTGCAATACATATCACTGGTTGCAGACAGCTAAACAAATCTCTGCTTGAAACAGGTAAAGCTTGTGGTAGTAAACAAATGCGAAATGGTGAGTGGGAACTGTGGATTGGCTAGTTCAGCAGCTGAATAGTTTAATGAAACAGTTGGTTTAGAACTCTATCCACAAGGCTTGGACTAAAACTATTGTGCTAAATCTGAATCATGCATTTACAGCCTTGGTGAAATTAGTTTTTTTGCTTTGTAGGATTACATATCTGATGAACAAAAGAAATTGAATTGGTATGGTTTGCTTGGGTTTCTCCAAGACATTTGTCTATAAATGCCATATGACATCTGATTTTTGGCTTTGGACAAAAACTTCAAAACAAAAATACCTTACTTAGATAAGAGAAAATGGATAAATTCAGAATTGGTCTGCTTGCTGGCGTACCTCAGCATACTTGTTGATGGGAGGTTGTTTGTGAGTTCCAAGCAATGGATTTTTCCTGATTCAGCACTGCTGAATGTTTCTGCCATTTTGCCAGTGATTTGAAACCTGAGGCAATATATACCTTGGAAATCGCTGAGTAACAAACAGCAAATATGAGGTTTCTGAGGCACTAGTCAAGGCTGTCTACTTGTATGATGTGCCTGTTGATTTAGCCAACGGTGAGGTAATATGTGTATGTGGGGAATGAGGACAAGGGTCTGCTCAACAGGTGCCACTCTGCCTTGGAAAGCAGTAGGCTAGAACAAGATAGAGGTAGCTTGGGAAGCCCTGTCTTTAGCTGGAGCTCTCAGGGAATGCCTGGGGCAACTAGAGGCCAGCAGGATTTTGAAAAAGAGGAAAAGAGAAACGCCATGGAAGATGGTTCTGCCTTCTAGAACATGTGAAGACTGTTTGCCCAGCTAGTTATCCTGCCTGTGGTTCAGTGTTCCAGTTGTGCTGGACAGCCCAACAGTGATCTAGGTAATTCAGAGTGACATGAAAAGCTTTACAATGAGACTTGACAAGTCATTCAGTGCTGTCATTGGTAGAAGGTGAGAGACCTGGTATGGTCCACTGGCTGAAGGTCCATTTGCTTCATGGCTCCAGGTGAAACAGGCTTTGATGTATTGCCCTTCGGCACGCCTTTACCTATTGAATCACTTTGTTAGTGTAAGGGTCAGGTCACCCAGGCTCAGGGTTTCAAGTGATTGTCTTCAGGAGTTAATTCCCTTATGTAGACCTTCTCCTGAAACAGTATGTATTGGCTGTGGCTGGAGATGGGATGCTGTAGGGAAAAATAGTGGCTTCAAATGGCAGAACATCCCTTACTTTCAGTTCTGCAGTTGTGTGTCTGCTTAGAGACTGCATCAGACCAAAAGGCCAGGGCTATGGAGGGCTTTCCTTCTCGGGTGCCCTGGCAGTGAGCCTTGGGGTTATTGATTTCTTCTGCAGCATGTGATGTATGCTGTATTAGGATCAGGTGGGTGTGCTTGGTCTACTCAACTTTTTGTCATTGTTGGCCCTGTGCCATGTCCTGCCTTTGCCTCTGACCTCCAACAATTCAGTCTTAAGGACTGACAAGATTCTGGTACACTTTTCCCCTCTTCACACGGGAAAATGTTCTGGAAAGGTTAACTATGTTTGGTCACCAAACTGTCACTATTGTGTGGGTGTTTGTTGGGGAAGGAGAGAGCGGGTAATGATTACATGTTCCAGTTCTAGGCAACATTTTGGAATATCTTGACATTGTCCTTCCAGTACTCACTTGGTTCACAAATAATGTGCCTGCTTTGTGGGAAGAATTCCTTATGTGTCTTGCTTGTGAAATTCAAGAACTCTGCTCTCTCCATCTCCAAAGCTGCTGCAAATGCCTAAGATGAAGGAGAATCTGTACATTTCTGCAAGTACCAGACTTTGTAGGCTGCCCAGAGATAAAAGCACAAATGATCCATCTTCATTCAAAAAAGTGTGGTAAGTTTGGGGATTTTTCACTGACGTCTTCCTTTCCTTCCAGTGATTAGAGACAAACATTTCATAGAATAGGCTGATGACTGGTGGTTGGAAGGAGATCAAGCAAATCTAAGACTGTTTCTTTTGAGAAGCAGATTTCCAGCCACTGGAACACCTATTTGAAGTTGCAGCTGCGCACCTTCTTATCTCTTTATTTCAGCAGCTGGTGTAGTTAGGTTATTTTAGTGAATCACTTGCTAATTTTCTATAGTACAATTGCATGATAGAAAATATTTTTAGAGAGACACGACCTCTTGGAAGCTCATGAGTGCAGCTTAGGACCAGTCTGTTCCTGTGGCACATGAAATACATCCTAATCTGTTAAGGTCAGATGAATTGGACATTTGCTCATAGAGGCAGGGTCTGCAGCCAGAAGAATTTATACTGATTAAGTGCTTTTTTAGAACTCTTCGCATGAATTTCTAACCTTCAAATAAGTCACCCCTTGGGAGATCACTGATGACACAGCCACTTGTCTCAAAATTCAGCTGTTTGATCTTTATTGAACTTGATGAGCAAACATTTAAATGATAATTGAGACACTAATTAAATGCAGTGCCTCTTCTCCTGGTAGAGAATTGAAAGGAAAGACTAAATTATTTAATGACAATTTGGGGTGCTGCGGATCCAGATCTTTAGCAGACTTGGAAAAAAGAAGGGTTTGTTCATGTATTTGAACTGTCTGCTGCTGCATAGTGCTCAGAATATCGCAGTTGACCCCCTGACTTTGCAAATGCATCAGCTAGGATCCCAGTCACCACAGTTTGCTGCTGAGTGCCAGGATATTATATTTGCTCTGGTGAGCAAAATCGAAGTGTGGGACCTTGGCTTCGTTTTGCCCTTTCTTATCATTTTCATTGTGCAATCTTGACACTATTATCTGTCTGCATTTGTAAGTTCCCATACCTTTTTAAAACCTGATCTGGCTCCTGACTGCAGTCGAATTGTTTAATTCTGTATTTCAAATTATTCCGTATTTCCTTAATATCAATTACTAAGAAATTAGTTGCTTCTTCCTACATTTCCCTGCCCTTTATCTCTGTTCGTGTACATCCCTACATTTCTGTTCTTTTTCCCTACAGACATACTTGTGGTATCTGTGAAGGTGTGAGGTTATTAGGCCTAATCAAAATGTCTCAAGCTCTTTAGTAAGTCATATACTATTGTATTTACAAATGACTTTAGGTGACTGTTCCTCCCAGCGCAGTTGCATATCTCTGCTACCCTGTTCAGGGAGCAGAAAAGTGAAACTCGTGCTTGGCACTTCCACAGGGATCTCTGAGGTACGTAAAAATTTCATCATTGCCAGTGATTTGTGCCCTGTGCAGAACAGATTTGTTCAACAGGCCTGCACAATACTTATGAGCTTGGTACAGCGCCAGTTCTGCTTCCTCCTTTCCCATCCTTTCCGTACCGACAGTGTGCAGCAGATCAATTTCCTTCACTGGAGGGAGTCAGGAACTGCTATGGGAACAGATGCTAGGGAAGCAGATGGGGCAAGAGTTGATTTGGAGCAATGACAACTCCGTAACCTTTCAGCGTCAGCCCGAGATTGCAACTTTCCTTGTATTCCCTGGCGGCAGGCAAGTCCGGGCACAGGAGAAAGCACAGGCTTAGCACTGCACTCCAGCAGTGGTAGGTGGCAGCTGGGCTTACTGAGCACAGCATGCTGGCCCTGAAAAGGCAGATTCTGCTGGAACAGGGCTTTTCCTCTGTTAGAAAGGAGGTACCTCAGGCTTTTTTTGAAGAGAGCGGCCACCAGCCCAGCAGCAATATGAACTCTTGTTTTATACGTGCTGAAATAGACACTCTTTGTGAACTGATCAAAAGTTGCTTCTCTGGTAAGGGACATGGACTCCCACGCTGTATTGTAAAACTGAGTGAGAAGTGTGTGTCCCTGGCCACCCAGAAGGCCCAGGGCAGAGCGAGGTGTGACACAAAGATGCACAGCCTCCCAGCCACGCAGCTGACACCCAGCTCCCCACCTGGAGCACAGCTGGGCTCTCCTCCATTTCCACAGGAGCAAAGTCAGGGGTTTTGTTCCTCTTTGTCTTTTGTTAAGGGGCAAGGGGATGTTTGGTGTTTGTGTTTGCACATTTTGGAGGGAAAAAAACCCCAAGCAACAACAATATGGTTCTTCACCGTGATTTATTTGGAGGTTTCATAGTACAGTGGAGAACTTCAAAATTCTAAGAACATTAGTCTTCAGTAGCCAAATTAAATTTGCTCTTTCAGCTAGGTAAAATCCCATTTAAATGTTCTCAATTGAAAATCAGGATTTAAAACATTTAATGAAGCTGCAGGGAGTTCTTTCCTTCAAAGTATGTATCCCAGATACCCCAGGTGGTTTCTTCAGGATGTGTTACAAAATATTAATTAAGGCAAACTATGGGGTTAAGGCCAAACAATGTGCTTTTTGGGTTGCACATTTATTCTTTCTGATAATTGGTAAACAAGAAGATTGTTAAGATTAAGAAGTACCCTACCTTTTATTTAAAAATGTTTTTCAGACCTGACCAAGTGACTATCAAAATAATTTTTATCTTTTCAATCTGAGCTTTACCTTGAAATATGTTTTAGTTAATGAAATGTCCTCTTCTGAAGTTCAATGACTGTTAACACAGCATCTGACTCAAAAGCTGCCTTCCTATGCATAATTTATTTATCAGGGAGCCAGTGATAACATATTAGCCATACCTGAAGGTGCTTGGTCCCACTGTGGTGAGAGGCCTTAAGCGCAATAGCATGGATGTGATGGCACTGGAAATAACATGAATGCAATTGTATATTTAGTGCATTTGTTCACAGAGCTTCCAAAAATTTTATTAAGTGACTATCACTTGAGAAGCAACAGAAGAGCAAAAATAAATGACTTTATACGGCACATCTTGGTTTGCTGTATTACTCTTCAACATAAGATTTTACCTTGTGTCTCAGCACCACGTGAATCATAGTGAGGGGAAGCTGACAGTTCCCTAATACTCTTTTTGCATGAGCCTGTCTATCCCTTTTCCCTCCATTCATTCAAAACCCAAAATTAAACTAAACAAAACCCCAATGAGGTTCTTGGCTGAAATGCTTTTCTGTATATGTATATAGAGCTAAATCGGAGACTTTTCATTAGGTACTGTGTGTTGGAATAAAAATACTGTTCAGCTGATGGCTCGTGCTGGTAGTTCCTGTCATCTGTGTCAACCGTCAGGTTTTTCATGGTGCTGAGTGGAAGGTGAATGCCAAGTGGGCCTGTGTGTGTTACCAGCTGTCAGGCTGAACTTGAGAAGCACGATTAAGGTATTTCCCTGCAGGAAGCTGTTCTGTCAGCTGGATCACAGTGTGGAGATGCTATGATTTTCTGTGGTGGACAAAGGCCAGGCTCCTCTGAGGAGATGTGGTCAGAGCAGAGCTTTTCAGTCTGCTGCAATGTCGAGGTTCCTAATGTGACACTTGTCACCACCCAGCTGCATATTCTCCAAGACGGGAGAGTAGTTCTGAGAGTTAATACAATATTAGCGCAATATTACAATATATGTCACTGTCACACATTGGGCACTGTAGATTTACAGCTTAATTAAAAATCAGATCTATTGCTTGAGAAGGCTGATATCAGCTGATTAAGCTGGTCTGTGTCATTATGAGAAGTCTCATCCAAAAAAATTGTGGAGGAGCAGGGATGGGTCAGCAGCTGGCAGCTTGGAGAAGAATGTCACAACCTATGAATATGTTTTCTTACATCATTAGTTCTAGGAGACAAAGATGAAAACCAGCTGACAGGATACAGGCAACCATTACAGAGGAAATACTGGATGTTAGAAGAGGGGAGGGAAGAATGCCAAGGTCCAGAACACCTTTGGGTCCTGCAACCACCTGAAACCTCCTGAAATCGCTCGCCAGTGCTCAAACCACTTTTAATAAACAGGTAACTAAAATTCAAGCGCATCCTTTATAAAGCCTTTTGGTTTCAGAAAAGTGAATCACTGTCTGACAGTTCGGTGGGAGGTTATTCATCCAGGTTTGTTTCACTCCTTCGTGGAGATGCTTGGTGAGCCGCTCTGCACGCTGGCAGGCTGCTTCAGCCAGGCATTTACTCCTACAAGTGCCACCTGCTCTGCTATAATCCTTGCCTCGCTGAAGTCACCAGCATCTCTCTGTTTGATCTGCAGGGTAGCTCCCTCGTGTTGAACTTGGCTGCTCTTTTACTGGAGTAACAGTTTGAGGAGCTGTTTGGCTCAGCAGCACTTGGCAACCTCAGGAAGAGAAGGCGTCCAGCGGGGCGGTGGACACGCGTGCGTTCGAGGGGGGCTGCTGTGTGCCCCATCCTGCAGCGCTCATTCGCAGCCCGCGTGTGCCTCGGAGGCACTGGCTGTGCAGCCGACACAGCCCTCAGGCATCAGGCAGCTGGGGAAATTGCCACAGAAGCTTTAGCAAGAAAACACATAATAGCCGAAGTCGAAGGGAGAATTGAGATACAGTGGGGGGAGGCAGCTATTACGTTCTAGCTCTCTTTAAAAACAGTTCTGAGACGTGTGAGGTATTGTGTTGTGTTTGTCGCTGGATTTAAGACCGCTGACTGGCAGGCAGTGAAGGTCACTTTGTGTTTCCTTCTTTAAGGCAAGTTGCTGCTGTTTATATTAACAAGGGAGCAGCAGTGCTGGCTAACTCCCGGCATGTTAACCTGCATCTCTCCTGGGGCGCAGGTCTCTGATGCGCTCCCTTAGGACCTGTATAGTTGGAGAGTTGTATATCATGTAGGTGTCAAGCCCAATCAGAGCTTCCTTGTCAGGATGTGTTAAGGAAGCTGCCTGCAATTTGTGTTACGGTGTGCATCTCTGCCAATAAGCTACTTTTGCTCTCCCTTGTGCTGTGTCTGCCGTCTGCAGGGCTGCTGGGAGAGCTGCCAGAGAGGGAGAGAGAGCAACCGCATGCACAAAGGTGGCTGGGTGGCACCTCTTGTAATCTGTGTTCTGCACAATGCATTGATTGACTTTGTGGATGGATCCCAGGGGCTAAGCACAAACAGCATGTACCAGAGCATGACATTTTAATCAGAGACAGGTTTAACTAATGGGAGCAGCTCGGGTAATGTATACTTTAAAAATAAGAAATAAAAAAAAAAAAAAAGAAAGAAAGAAAATTGCAGGTGGGGTGAATAATAGAAAAGGTTTCAAGGCTGGTACATGTTTTTCAGGAGTGTCTGCATGACTTCAGTGCCCAGGTCATTTGGGTACTTTTGAAGTTCTTACTCATGTTCTATTTCTATAAATTCGGAATTCTTCTCATGTTCCACATAAAAATGCTGCTCACTTGAACCACATCTATAACCAGAACAGTGCCAGGATGGGACATGGTTTGAGCCTGGCCACTTTCTGGGCAGAACATGACTCTGACAGCTCTAAGTGAGGACCAGCAAAGCTGTTGTTCAT
>JAWMRA010000001.1:19615575-19664387 GCA_035584735.1 Pseudotriccus pelzelni
TTCAATTTAAAAATAATAAATAAAAAAAAAAAAAAAAAACAAAGAAACAAAATTGCACAAAAAAAAAAAAAAAGGGTATATGCTTATTATTGCTTAGGAACTCTGTGTAGCTGTGCAGTTAAATATGAGATACAAATAAGTAGGTTGTGACAGGACCAAGAGCACTTTGAAGTATAGCTGTAGTAAGTGCAAATTTTTAACATAAGACATTAAAATAAGCTTTTTGCATGTGCTTGTGCACACATGAGGACTATGCTGTGGATCCTGGTCAACGCAGCACCATTCCTGCCAGCCAGCTGTAAAATCACTTGTCTCAGGGCGTAGAAAGGTGTTCTTGCTGCAGAAGATCAGGCTGGCAGGGAACTAGTTTGGAGTTTTCGCTGTGTTTGCAATGATAGCGACTTGAGAGAAAGACTGAGCTCTTTTGGGGTTGGGTCATCTCGCCCCACCAACATCTTGAGTAAGGGTTGAAAAATGACCACCTCAGGAGCACCAGGGAATGTTATCCTCCTCCTTAGCCTGTAACACACCATGTAGCAGAGTTTAACTTTCTATAGTAAAATCTCAGAGTCCCTGAAGAGCTCGGTTAACCTTGAAAATCTGCGTAGTAGGTTACTTTCTACCTGCAAAGTAGAAAGCACCACTTATTCACAGGCATGAATGACACTGAGTCTGGTCCAGAGGCAGACTTGAAAGGATATCCATCTGCTGTTTGTGGGAATTCAGCTGAGTGGAAACTTCTGAAATAACCAAAAACAGAGAGAATAGCAGAATTATTCCCAAAGTGCTGCCTGCCTTCTAATTGCTGGCCATCTCCTTTTGTGAAAAGAAATAAGAGGAAAAGTTCACACAAGCACGAGTGCTTGCAGATTTCTCTTTTGGGGAAAGCGGTTGTCTTTCTTCTCTTGTTTTTGGATGCTTAAAATGAGGCAAGTAACATATCAGACTGGAGAGAGAAGAAAACCAGTCAATGTTACCTTGGTATCCGATGATCAAAGGTATGACTCCCCTCTGCTGTGCCCTGAGAACGGCAGTAATCGTTTCCTGAGGGAACAGCACTTAGTTCAAAGCAGGAAATGTCCCTTCCCTCCCTGTGTGGCCACACAGACCAGGAGCTGCCTGCCTGCCTGCCTTGAGAGAGCACGGCATTTAGCTTTTCCCAATAGAAAAAGGGCAGCTTAACCAGTTATCTTCTGCCAATAAAAAGAAGCAGGGAGATGAGTCTCAGAGAATGATTATTGCCTGGGTAGTGGCATGGCTTGCACATATTTCCTTGCAAAGAACCGGTGGGCTACAGCTATTAAGTAGCAGGAATTTATAAAATTCATGGCCAGCTTTACCACTTGGCTTCCTTTCATCATTTTAAAACTCTGTGATTTTGTTCTGACTACTATAGTTTAAATGCAGAGAATAATAGAAGCTAAGAGAAAAACTGTTCTTTACATTCAACTACCATTTTACTGTGTGCATTTTAACACTCCAAATGTACTGGCTGCTGGCTGGCATGATGTTGTAGTGCCTGAATTCCTCTCATATTTCTAATGAGGCACAAAGTATAGAGAACATAAATGACAGGAAAAAGCTACAGTTTTTTTAATGACCAAAATCATATATATTTTAAAGCTCTAGCCTAAGGTTATGACACAACAAAACAGGCAATGTCTCTTTCATCTGCAGTTTACTTGCAAACTAGGACTGAATTTCAGTCTCCCCAGGTGACAGAAAAGAGCAGAGAGTCCCCAGTACAAAAGCAAAGACCCTGTCATGCACCATCCAACGCTGTGGAGTCGATGTGAGCTATCTTCCAAGAATACGGTGATACCTTTCTTTGTAGGAGTAAAGCAGATAAGGGAAGGGCTGTCAGAGAGCCAAATGAGACAAAAGGAAATGAGTAACAATTAAACTGAGTCAATACTGTGAAGATATTAGGTGAGGGCATTACAATATCTGATCTGAGAGATCTTAATTGGGACACACATAACATTTGCCCCTACCTCACCAGGCAAAGGGTTGCGCTGACTTTGCTGTCAGGAATGATGAACAGCATTGGCTCATCTAAGTTCTTAATATACATCACACCTTTTGTATGAATTTTTGCACAGAAGTCTGGGGCAATTTTCTGAGATGAGAATTATTTTTTGTCACCTGCAAATTGCACTTTTGTGAGGAGCTATACTGTGGAAAAAGTAGGTGAGATGTTGTTGGGGCGAGCTGGAGCACCAAGGCTCCACAGCTGACAAATGAGATTTCTGACAAGGAGAGGTGTAGAGAGAAATAAAAAAAAAAAAAAAATAAATTAGAGCCAAGTTCAATTCCTGGCGATTCTAACAGATTGGTGAAATTGCAGGCTGTCCCTGGGAAAATCCTGTTTCTCAGAGACAAACACGCAGGGGACGCTGACATGAAAATGCCAGTGCGAGTCGGCCTCTGAATTACGTTGTTAGGTTTAAGTAGCCTTTACTTAAATCTGAGTGAAGAGTTAAGACAGTGTTTTTTGCAAGCTCATGGTTACTGCTTGCATTACAGTAGCATTACAGGCATGTTCAGGACCCATTACACCAACTACAGTTTGCACAAGCAGTTATACATTGAAGGTATTGTGTAAGTATGCATATATATGTGCGACGGCCCCTGAGAACCATAAAATCAGTTTGGAGAGAGGAATGAAAAGAAAGGGAATCAAAAGAACTGGCTCATATTCCATCTGCAGAGTTGCACTTCAGGGAAAAAAAAATAAAATATCCAAAAATGAAAAAGAAAGCTCCAGGTTTCTCATCCCTTAACCCTGTGTCCTGCCTATTTTACAAGAAAGTATTATTGGAAATCTTCAGCGGCAAAGAGTCCATGCAGTATCAGGATTGTTTTTTGTTCTTTCTGGTGCATGGCAGAGTTGCTGTGTGATGATGGAGCAGAAGCAACCCAAAGGCTTTTTGTATTTTCTGGACACATGGTGTTGGCACATGAATTTGTTCCTTGGGCTTGAACTTCCATTAAGTGAATGCATGCTGGACTACTAGTAATGTAACAAAATTGAATTCAAGGAAGGCGAAACTGATAAGAGATTTGCTGCCACGGGGGGTGTGAATCAGACCTTTTCTGCAGGAAAGTTGCAAACGTTACCTGAATGTTGAGTGCACCGAGAGCTGATCACAGAGACGGTGAACTTCTCTACTTGGTTGCAGCTCTGATCTGATAATGGGGAGTACCTGTTTTTTTCTGTATTTAAGCAGTTGCCTGCAAACTAGCAACAGAATGAAGTATCCACAGTGCTTTTGACAACTTTGAGGCAGGACAGCACGATGAGCATTTCAGCTATAGATGTATGTGCTGATATTAAACAGTGCTCTTTGAGATGGAGCGGTGGATTTAGTTCCTATTTAAGTAAAGCCTTGGACTATCATTTCTGAGATATTTTCATGTCTACCTTTGATCTAAAATGTGTTAATCTAATGAGTGGGTAGAGAAAATGAGTTACTATGGGAACGAGGTCTTTCTCTAACTTACTGCCCCAGCTGGCTGCTCTGGCAATCGAAGCACGCTGCGAAATGGAGCAAGGCCACTGGAGACAAACGTGCATTTCAGTCTGAGAGGCAGCTTTCGAGGCTGGGTTTGGGGTACAGAGGATAACAGCAGGCCTCTGGGAGTTGCATTGTGTGCTTAAAGCAAAACGAGAGGAGGAGGAGTGAGCTGGCATCTGACTGTGATAACGAAAAACCCCAAAAAAGTGAGAGTCACCTAGCGAGAAGGTGACAAAGGCTCTGCTGCTGCATTTCTTGGGATGTAACTGATAAATTATTGAGGAGAGCTGTTAAAGTTTGAAGCTTCTAAATCTGTTCTGGTGGTCATGAATGCGGTATTTTATCATTAAACAGCTCCATGCTCTGCAGTCGCCTCCTGTTTTCTGCTGCAGAATCACAGAAGAAACCATAAATATGAAAAGCATGGGTGTGTCTTCCTCTGACCTGGAGAGCAGTGGTTCCTGCAGTGGTGGCTCTCTGCCTATATGCTGTTGGCTGGGAAGCAGCATCCTGTATTGGTATTAAGTTTCCTCTGTTTGCACCCCCCTAAAATCTACTGCACAGTATAATGCATGTGGAGAGGAAAAAGATGAGTTTCTTATTATTGCTCATATAATTAAGGGTAGAACTTTTCTCTGAGTGGAAATGGTTTAATCTTCTCTTATTTGATTCCTGTCTTTGGTCTAGTGCCTGAACAAGGCCAAGGAAAAAACAGGCGAGCGTCCTGCCTCAGCTCACTGCAGCATGTGAGCATTGGGTGGGGGCTCACCCCAACTTCAACACTTACAGGTGAGCAGGAAATATTTTCTCTGGGCAATCTGTTTCTTTGATACCTTCATTCCTTACTATCACCTTACTATGTGTCATCTATTTTGCCTGCTTTCTCAGGGAAAGACATGTACAACTTAAGTGGTTAAATAGATCCAAGATTGAAGTATTTTTTTTTAATAAAAATTAATTGAAAAACAATTAGTGAAAAACATGTTCAGGATCAATATTGACAATGTAAATCATGACACCAAACATTCAAATATTATCAAAGGCCTGCAACTTTCTGAATTTCTAGCTGGGTTTTGACTACCACTCTCATATTCCAATGTCTGTCTCCAGAGTTACAAATTTTTGTACCCTTTTTTTTTTCAAGCTGACTCCTGCCCTCAAGGTCTCTTAATAATCCCTTTCTTGCTTTCTAATCTGGCTGATGGCCAGCCTAAGGAAGCTTCATCATTGTTAATTTCCTTCCTGCACTATGAGCTTCTGGGTGAGGTTTCTCAGACAGCTGCAGGTCTTACACTGACCCAAGTTATGTCAAGGTTGTTCTCCTGGCTGCTGTCCAGTAGCGCCCCTGTGGGGATCACCTGCCCTCAGACTGGTACCTGCCCACTGAGGCCTTGCTGCTCCACCTGTGGCAGTGATGCTTGGGTTTATCTGATCTGTGTCCCTGCAACTAGAACTTTGTCTCTCTGGTGCTGTTTCTGAAGTTTAATATTCTGATTTTTATATGACTTGTTTATTGGCTAATTTTGTGTGTATGCATCCTACTGGAAACCTCAGGGTCTTGTTTAACTTTCAGTTCACCTGCTCATGAGTGCCTAGCTGGGGTGACCTGGGCTGCTTTTTCATGTCTCTATGCAGGAAGAGAAGTCTTGGCACAACCAGGAGCTCAATAGGGTCACATTATGCTTTTGAAGCAAGGATTTAAAACAACTGAGGCTGCTTTTCTTCCGTTTTGAGCCTCACTGATGAAAACAATGGCAAAAACTAAAGCACCCTGAGCTGAGTTTTGCAATACTTGCCCTCCTAGTCTGCACAAGTGCAACTGCAGCATCCCCCACCTGCCTTCAGCAACTGTGCCTCTCCAACTCTGGCATGTTCCCAAGCTCTTCTCCAGAGCTTTCTATGATGCGAAGAGGTCAATAATACAAATAATTAATGTCAAGTGGCTGTCAATAGATACTAGATCTAAAAACATAGCACATGTAAACCCATATTAATTAATTGCATCCCACTCTGAAATTTGAACAGTAAGCAAATCAGGAGGGATAGTATGGTGATAATGATCAATGCTTAGTTTTTCCAGGGAGATATTGAGAAGCAGAGCAGCTTCGACACAGCAAGTCCTTCCTGAAGTTGGTTTATCTCTCTCCTTCTTCTGAAATTGAATTTTTAAATATTTGGTAGTTAATGCCTACTTTGCAGAAAGTTGAGGTGCTCAATCACAATATTAATATTTAAAATACAAAACCAGAAATTACATAGGAAAGCATCAAAGGAGAAATTATATTTTTATCTTGACACACAGATTGCTTTTTCATGTGATCTGATCCACATTCTTGCTATTTATATTTCATACTTAATCCTTGCATCTGGTGCATTTAGTCCAATCCAATCCTCTGCTCTCAGAAGCATTTCAGCATCTTCTGAGCAAGGTGGAGGAGCAGGTATCTCATCCTGGCACACCCAGGCCCTGAAATGGGTAATAGCAAACAAGACCTGTCAGTCAGACCAAGCCTCCAGCACCACCACGATAAAAAGAGCCCATATGAAAGACCTTTTTCATAGAGACATATCAATATTGGTGGGGTAGAATCTACTGGGTTTTTTTCTCTGATATTTGGAGGGCAGATATATGACAGTGTCAGGCTCTCTATGTTCCAAAATTTTTTTTGCAGTTGGAACAGTGGAGGAAAGAGCTACAGGAATAAAAGTAAAAGCTTTAGAAAGGCCCTGTTTTTTTTAATATACAAAATAATCTCACTAGAATGATCAAGGAGGAGACAAATAGGGAAACAGAGTAACATATTTTTGCCTTTAGAATAATACAACTCTTTACTCAGGTGTAGAAAGTTTTCAATACAAGCTTTTTTTTTCTTTGCACACTCAATCTGACCGGAGTCGAGGCTGCTGCCCACACCAGTCCTCCTGCCAATTCCCTGCCAGTAGTTTCAGGACCCAGTGAGAGTGCAGTGAAAACAATCTCCTTTCTGAAGGCGGCAGGTGACCAGGAACATCGGTGCAGTTAGGAGAGCGTGGAGCTGATACGGTGCAAGGAAGCTGGAAGGGAGTGAGGTGGAGAAGCTAAGGAGAGGATGAACCCGGTATTGTGCTGCTCAAGGACCACCCTGCGCTGGATTGGGGGGGGGGTGCATCACCTGAAGCTCTTCCCTTATCTAGCAGCGAGCACCACTTCCTAAGAGCGGGAACAGATGGCTGGGTGAGAGCTGGCATTTCATCTCTGTGCCACTCAAAGCCTGGCACGTAAGTGCCCGCCTGGAAGACACCCTCCCTCTAAGGCAGCAGCTATCCAAGTTCAGCAGCTGAGGAGAGAGGAAGTGATGAGGGGTGGGATCCTGCTGCCTGGCCATGAGCATGAAGGAGTGTGTGAAACAGCACGTTCAAGCAGGCAAATCCTGTTCTAAGGAACAGTGCTTTGTGAGAGGAAGGGCTGGGTATCACCGCAAGTTTTCCCATGCATCCTACTCATGTTCTTCCTTTGAACTCTCTGCCTTCTGCAGAGGAAAGGGGACATGGCAGATATCCAAGAACAGCATTTTCTTAGCTAGCATCACCGTGAGAAGCTGATAGGTGAACACCTCCTATCTGGGGGAGGAAAAACGTAAAGGAAAAGCAGGGAGAGGAAAAGAGACAAGATATCTAAAAGTGGTTAAGAGTTAAGGAGCCGGCCTGTTAGGTGCCACTGAACTGAAAGTAGTTCTTGCTATGAATACAAGAGAAGTTCTCCAAACCAAGATCTTAACTTTGGTCATGCCGGATATTCTTCCAGCCAAGCAGCACAATTTGTTGAGCACAATTTCTCACAGATTACTCTGTAGAGTCCCTTTGGATGCTGAGAAACTGAACAGTTTTTCCTCAGTCTCTGATGGAGTAGCCAGTGTTATCAAAACATGATGAGCTGCAGTAATTCCTACAATTACTCATGACTGATTTATCACTTGATTGTAGGAACTCAGTTTAAATAGATTTTTTCCCATCTCCCTTGCTCCCTAATTGATTATTTTTTTGAATGCTGAATCTTTGAGTTTCTCTCATAAAATAAATTAGAGTCATTATAGGGGTGTGCTTTTTAATCATTCTGCAATATAATTACTGTTGCTGCTGTTGTCTTCTGGTTTACTCTGCTTCTTTATTAGCAGCTCTTATTGCCAGAAGCTTTAAACATTTAATAATCTGTCAAGGTGGTAATTTGTTGGGGTTTTGTTTTCTGTTTTTTACTTGAAGAGCTTTTCAGTGATATCTTCAAGCACCTGGTCTGCCCAGATGCTTTAATATTCACTTATCTCTGTCTGGTTGGCCTTGTGTTGTTTTTAATTGCCCTTCTTTTGGATAACCAAAGTTACCCATTCATCATATAGAGAATGCAAGTAAGTCACATGTTACTGTATCAGGCAGTAGGAAAACAGACCCTCCAGAAACAGTAATGAGGCTGATGGCCAGAGATGACATGTAGGCTATCTGTTGGCACTAGCAAAAGAACTTTATTGCAGCCTGATACAGCATTCACAGAAAATGTAGGCTGTAATGGTTTTCATAATATGGAGGGAGTACACCACCCTTTATTGTCTTTAATGATTTTTGGGATTTCCATTCAGAGCCCCTGCAGGAATACAGCCATTCTTCTCCCCAAGATCCCATAGGCTTTTCCTGTACAGCATGTCAGCATGGAGCAGCTTGCCTTTTTCAAATGCCAGGTGAAGCCAGAGAGTTCATAGGTAAAAGGCCCTTGGATCTCAATTCTTGCTGACCTGAGTGTAAGTTGCAGGGCTGTGGCTCCCCCAGGAGACCTGTGGGGCTGTTCCTCAGCAGCTGGTGTGTCCAGCAGCCTTCACTCATCGTTGGTGGGCAGGACTGTTGAATGATGGCAGTTTGCAGCAGTCTGCTCTGGGGCCAGAACTGTGAGCTGCAGCACTGCCCGGTTCTCACGGAGTGCACAGCCAGGACTCCCTGTGTCCCACCGGGACAAGGCATGGGTGGCTCTGCTGCAGCAGCTGCTCCTTACCCAAAGCGCCTGCTGGAGCCGTCAGCCTGTCTTCTGCATGTGCCCCTGGGCCCCCACTGTGGGTATGGGGGCTCAGAGCTGGGGCAGCACTCTGCAAGGCAGCTTTTCCTGTGTCCATGAGGTGATCAGAGACTGGACAGCATCAGAAAGGGCTGGAGGACGTGAACAGTTCGGTATAGATTACCGAGACAGGTGACATGGTGGCCTGTTGGTAGGTGAAGTACTGTGGTGGTGAGAAAATGCTCAGTTCTTCCCGTCCTCAGGGAGAGTGGGCTACCCTGCACTAAAAGTGAAAATAAAACTTCTCGATGAGGAAAGATGGTGAAGCTTGGAAGCAGAGTGCTCGGGGACCTGGTGGCATTTCAGCTGCTGGTGGTTTCAAAAGACTGCGTGTGACACAAGGCTGTCAAACTGTCACACATAGGATGGGATCCTCCCTTCTGGCAGGGCAGCAGGTCAGGCTGCCTCTTAGTTCTCTTCCCCCTCCCACTTTCTGTGTGTGGAAGTGCAAGCCACACAAGGGAACAGAAATGCTGGGATTTGCACGTGCTAGTCTACCCTAAATATGAAAACAAAAACACAGAGTAAAAGTTGGGTTGTGGTTTTGATGTACACAGAAAAGGATAAAATCCAAAGGAAGACAGCAATCATTTATGACTGAAAAGAAAGAAGAGTCAAGAATTACTTTTGAAAAATAAGATATTTACTTACATTTTAAATATCATCTTACAGATTTATATTAGCTTCACTTTATAGTTGTGTGTTGGGAAAATGGTTACTTTACTATTTCCTAGCATTCCTCCAACCACTTTGAGGTAAGCTTTTTCATTAATGGAAATGACTGCATTTCTTTTAGCACTTTGTCTGTGCCTTATTTCATCTTGTCAGAGAAAAGTGGCAGATATTAATTCTTGGGGTTTTTCTTGTCTATATGATAATCCAGACAAGATTCTGACAATTTCAGTACAATAGCCTCCTCTCAGGAAAGCTCTGATTGCACTAAAACATACTCTGAAGTGCTAATCTCTTAACCTTCTAGAGTTCATTATTTGGATAGATAAAAATTGAGTTTAAAATGACCTAAAAGGTCTTCTTGCCAAGATATAATCTAGTTAAAATTTTCTCAAATTGAATTATGTGGACTGTATACCATCTATTGATTAAAGAATTCTTCTTAATGTAGTCATATAATAAGACTCTCGACATTTTTTTTTCTCCTTTGATGGAGCTGTTTTTTAACAGAAGTGTCAGCGTTTTGTTTTGCAAAACTGTCACCATATTGATGGCTTCTTAGCTGGACAAGGCTTTGACCTGTGGACCAATTCTACATTTGAGGAAAACACAACTGCAAAATTATCTAGTCCAGTGCCACTTGTGAATAAATTTCTCGTATTACACTGATATGAAGAAGCTGAAGGCTCCTTTGGATTATGTCCTGAAGGACTGATGCTGTGGCCTTAATTCAAGATGCATCCTTTGCACTTTCAAAATCAAAATTTTGGTAAGTGCTGCTTTCAAATGTCCTTTTTCACCATCATAATTCTAATTCTTAATTCAGTTCTTTTTCAGACTGGAATGAAACCAAACAAAGGAATAGTTAAATACATGAGGAAACACATTCATCTATTACTCATGTTTCTGGCAGGTGGGCAAAAGAGTCAGGCAAGTTGAAGTCAAGAGCTGTTCTGTGGTGCTAAAGATAAAGACAGGGGTCCCAACTTTATCACTGCCTTATCCAGTCCCACCTATGGCTTTACTCTGCAAAATCCTTGTTTTGTGGATGTGTAACCTGTACAGCCACAGCCTCCTCTCAGTATTTATGTCCCTGGGCTGTTCAGTGGCCTCTGCTGGAGGAGCAGGAAAAAGTCTGATGCCTCAGCATTGATTAATAGTCAAAATAAGTGGCAAAAGAGAAAAAAAAGGGGAAGTGGAGTCTGGAGGTCTCTGCAGGGACAGTGTTTTAAGTCTTACTGTAGACCTTAAAATGAAATTTGAATGTGCAAACACATGAGCCTTTGAACTCTGTCTGACCTCCTCCAGTTGCTTTTCTTTTAAAGAAGGTCATTTCAATAGTGATACTGGTTTTCTGATGCTCTGTAGCTCATCTACAAAAACTGCTCAACTGATTCGATTGAGGAGGAAGGGAATAGGTACAATAGCGAATGTGTTTAAAAGAAGAAAAAGAAAAAAACAAAGGGTTTATTTCTTAAGTGTTGAAACTACCATACAAAAAAGATTTTCTGCTAGGCAGATCCTAGTCACTTAATTGAGACAATGACTTGGTTTCAGTAAAAATAAAAAATTTAAAATTCAGTCGTCCTTTCCTTTTAAAAGATATTTTGTGCCAAACCTGAAGTTGACAGTATTTGTTCGATTCATTGTAATTACTAGAAATGCTTCATCTATTCAGAAGCTTTCATGACACCCCCAGGGACTGCTAGGCTTTAATAAAAGTTGTTTTTATCTCTGATTTTTCTCTCAGATGATTTCCCCTTTTCTTTTCTCGCCATGTCTATATTTTGCTCTTATAATGTTAATTTTTTCACTTGAAAAGGTAACTGTGAAACAACGGTGTTTCATATCTTTTATCTGAATTCCTAGGGTCCAATTCCTATGTAGAACTAAGCTATTTCTTGCTAAAATAATGTTGCAGGTTTGCTGCTGAACAAGCTGAATCAATCAATAGTTCCTGTTTGATAGAGTAAATAAATGATGCTGTGGTATGTGATAATCTCTGAGTTTTCCCACCACCTAACAGAAGGCTCATACCGAAGTAGGAATGTGGAAATGGAGGAATTGACAGGCCCAGACAAATGAACAATTAAGTTGGTGTACTGAGGTCTATGGCAAGGCAATAGAATAAGGTAGAGTACGTGCCTGGAATATCAAAATCTTGCATGCTAGTTTAAAGTGTCCCAGGAGAACTGCTGGACACATACTGCATGAAAAGCAAGTGATATTCTTGTTACGGCAGATTAAGTTGCTTATCAGCAGCCTAAAACTTAGAAATATGGGACGATGAGCCTAGAAAAGAAGGAAATGTTTGGAAACATACAACATATACACATGTTTGGAAAAAAACCCACATACGTATATATATTTCTAAAGCAATAATCTGTTTATTTTCAGGAAATACATTCTGAATCAACTGCTGGTCAAAGAGGAAGAGGCCTGAGCTTCTGCAAGAGGAAAGTATGCCGGTGTCCAGCAGCGGGTTCCTTGCTCCCAAGTTGCAGACTGGTTGGTGATGCTGATACAAGTCACAGATTTCCAATGTCACCATTATCCATCTACATCTGCAGTGCATGAGTGGCAAAAAGAGAAAAAGGAGTGGATTATGCTCACGGTATCTCTTGCTCCTGTTTTACACCCACACTGTAAAACGTTCGATTCCATTAGTTCTTACTTAAGCAATTTCCCACTTCAGAAAAAGCAAATGTGTTACCCAACATAATATACTGCCTTGCACCTCCAGTTTGGGCAGAAGAGATGCATCAGCAAATGCTTGAGCAGATGTAAAAGCACTGCTAAAGGAATGGACCCTTACGAGGCTCTAATTTCAATTTTGGGGTAAGTTAATGTGTTTGCTTTGGGATTACTTTCTTTTTCTGCTCAATGTATTTTTTCCCATAATGCCAATAAACTGCAAACAGGATGATAGAAAACAAACTGCATTGTGAGTCATAAAAAAAGATTATTTACTAAATACCAGTTGTAGGATTTACACTGCCAATGTGTGAGCCAGGAAGCACATCTTGACTGTACAATTTTATTTCTATTTTCAAAGAAGCAGCAGTTAAAAAAATCATTATCACTTGCGTCTGAGCTGATCATGTTTGATTTGGATGTCACGGGGATGCAATAAACAGGAAACCCCAGGGTGCCATTTTACTAAGACAGTTTTCAGAGAGGAACCACAGTTTCTGCAGCACAGCATTGCTGACTTACATGGATTTTCTTGTCACATGTTTTGGCAAAATGTATCAGCTTGTGCTTCTTAGCATCAACAAATAATACTTGACTTGCAAACGAGCTCCTTGGCAAGTACCCAGCCACAGGAGGCTTGGAGATTTGACTGTATAAGAAAGACTTTCATTTCACCAATTTGTGAACTGGCACACAACCCCTGCCATGGTTGTTTGGAGCTGCTCTCTGATCCTTGCTCTTGATTCTTGGATGTAGAAGCTATTTAGCCTGTTAGCTTTTACCAAATTCCAAGCAATGAAAATTAAACATTTATTTTTTCAATTTCCATGTAAATGCCTTGAAGGGCTCTCAAGCTCATTTGTGCTCTCATGTTTGAAATTAATCTTTTCTACCATGTGACACTGGTATCTTTCCCCTCATTTTTTAGGCCTTTCAAAATATTCACCTTTAAAAAAAAAAAAAAAAAAGGCATCTTACTTTGTATTTTTCCTGTGCAGTCCTCTTGTTCATAATGAGTTTAAATATAAGGAACATAAACCCATCTGGAAATAAAAATTATGCACTAGGTTCACTAAAAAAAAGTAATTACATTATAATCAAACTGTCACTTATGAAATACTGGGAGATGAAATACACTACAAGCTGACAAAAGAAGAGGAAGACTTGCTCTTTTAAATATCATCCATGGCACAAAGCAGTTGAAGAAAACCTGAATTACATGCAATGTAATCAGGAAAGCACTTGGAGCTGGGAAGGTGAAACTCCACACTATGACCAGGGAGACAGACAGGCTTTCTTCTGGTGGAACGGGGAACCTTCAGCCTTATGCAGTCCAACAAATGAGCAGGCTACTACTGACAGCCCAAGGGTGTTTGGACACAGCATGGAAAACACTGGCCTGTGCTTAGGAAACACGCTGAATTCATGTGTTGTGTCTTGCACGGACCTCCAATCTGCCACTGTGGCAGTTCTTGAGTTACTGTCGCTGTTCGCCTCACTCAAAGGAAATGTGCCCCACCAAGCTGCTAGACTGTATTCAGCAGGGGCTGATTCCTGTCTCAGGTTAGACATGCAAGTGGACAGGGAAAATCTGAGTGTGTAAGGGTGGTCTTTGTTCATGTTTTGCTGTTTCTTGTGGCCCCTTCAACCTGCCTTAGTGTGAATGGAAATGCCTCGGTTTGAGGTGCAAGTCATGGTCCTGTGTAGCCACTAGGTAGACAGCAGCATTCACGTGGGAGTGTCCTTCAGGCCATTGTCGTATGAGCTGTTGTTGAATAAAGCCTTTTATGCCTCCTGAAGTATTTCTCTGAGATTTGAATCTGTTCCGTGTTTTCTGTCCTCTGTCAGCAGTGGACCCTTTTCACCGTCCTTCCCAGCAAAGATCCTCGCACTGACACTCAAGAGCAGGCTGGTGGCAAGTGGTGGACGTGAGTGTGGGGCACGGGGGCAGAGAGGAGCTGGTGATGTCATTTTGGATGCAGTCTTGTCTTTCCAGAAGGGACCAGGGAGGTGACAGGTGGGTGACTGCAAGTTTATTCTCATGGATGGACAGAAGCTGGTGGAAGACTGGTACCCAGGAGAACTGCTCTTGCTGTCAGTAATGCGCCTAAATGAAAGAAAAATTTGTTCTCATAAAGGGCCTTTCTTCCGGTAACTGAAAACGCTTCAGGAACATGAATGGATTGAAATTCATCGGTTTGTAGTCTTGTTTCTGTTCTAGAGATAAAAATGGTGACATACTGGGAGGTTTATGCTGTGGAAGTGACACACCTGATACCTTTATTCAGAGTCTAGCTTTTCTCTTTTCATGCTATGAATACAGTGACAGAACAGCACAGTTTGCTGTGCTGGCCAAGCGTGGTATTATTTTCTATGTGCAGTGATAAGACTTTCCTACACTTTGTGTATTCATGACACATATCTATCTGGCAGGGTACTGAGAGCCTCAGGAAAACAGAAGGTGGGGGAGCCCACTGGAGACTTCCCAATACTACAGCTTGCTTCTTCAAATTTAAATCCCTAATTTGTTTGAGTACAATTAATTTTATTTTTTTTCTAAGGAAACTGGAAAGATTTCAGTTCCAAGAACATGAATGTGAAATGAAACTTCATCAAAGAGAAATAATAATAAAACCTTGTCCAAGTGCCTACGTAACTGTGTAGTCTCTGTTTTGACAGAAATAGCTTTTGTCAGAAAGAGCTTTTGACAGCAGCTCTGCCCAGATAAAAGTAACAGTTTTATAGCTACTGTTTTTAACTTCTGTCACCAAATATCAGCACAGGCAACCCCACTCACGGACTGCCAACAGTGGGTTACTGAGGAGCTGTAAATTGTGTATTGAAGGCCTCATGGGCTTACATTTAGCATCGTACTCATTTCATGTTACGCTGCTGTTCTTGGCAATAGAGTTGGTTAAAATGCCACAGTTTCCTTCACATTAAGTTCATGCTCCTATAGTCTCCTTTATCATGCAAGATGTGCAAGACATTTTGAACTATAGGGGGAAAAAAAGCAAGCCTCAAACCAACCAACCAAAACAATCAGTATTCTCATGTCAAAAGATGCAGGTAAGGCTTTCTTGGTTTTGACAGTGCAGATACTTTCATGAGGTCACTGCGGCCTGATGGGTATAACAAGGCTGTTTGGAACAGAAACTGCACCGATCCCAGTGTCTTGGGCAGTCTGAGCTTTCCCCATTTTTGTTCTGCTTGGAAGAATGAAGGCAGGGATGCTGGTTCATGTTCATGCCCACCTTGCTGCACACATCAAGGCTCACTGTTCAAGCCCTGGATTTGCAGCAGAGCCATGGATGGAAATTGTGCTCCCTGGTGGATTTGATTCCTTAAGCAAGTTGGAGAATTAACATGTGCAACACGTATTCACTCCTTTTGGGACCCATTGCCTCTCTGGCTTTTTCTGCCCATATTCAAATTGACCTGAACTTGCAACAGATGCTGCAAAAAGGGCTCTTAAATATATCAAAATAGATCTGATGGTGCTCTTGTTGTTTGGGGGTTTGGGATTTTTTTGTTGTTGTTTTTGGTGGTTTTTTGGTTTGAGTGTTGGATTTATTTTTTTTTTTAGTTGATTTGGGGTTTTTTGGGGGTGTATTTTGTTGGGTTTTTGTTTCATAAAAAAAAAAGCTGTTTAAATAGCTGCTGTTTAAGTTGTAAGGATCTATTTTGCTATGGGTAAGCTTTGTTGCTTCTGCAGAGCAATCTGAATCGAAGAAGAGTTATAAACTTCTAGATAACAAACAAAACCTTTGAATCTAGTATTGCTTAGCTCTAGCACAGAATTATGGACGGCTTTTACTTCTAACCATACACAGAAGGGATTTTTTTTCAAAGCTAGCAAGCAGCTTTGGAAATGGTGCAAAAGACTTAGCCATACAGTGTACTCTCTGGCTTTTGATTTAACCTAAACTAGTCATCATTAGAGTCCCATAAACAACAACATCTTTCTGCTATTGAATCTCCTTGCCCTATGAAGATCATAGCAATGCAATAATTTAGCTGAGATAGATGTGACACTGTAAGGCCAAGCTATGTTTTATCTTCCTGCAGCAGCTGCTGCCTAGCGATGTAAACACTATGCATGATAAAGAGGAAAACACAAATTTTCTAAAAAATGAAGGCTTTGGGTTTTTTCAGAAGTGGAGTCATGGAGGTGTGCAAAGACAAAATGACCCATCAGGGCCTGGAGCAATGTTCTTGGGATGTATTCCAGCTCTGGATGAAAGTAGGTGACATTGCTGATCCATTTTAACTTGAAAATAAGAGTGGCAAAATGATTGTAGGTATCTAGGAAGTTTACACGCAAGTTGTGAATTCTGCCCTGACTCAATGAACTTGTTTTTATATCTTGATAATCTTATTAGTTTCTTTTCTTTCTTTCTTTTTTGTTCCCTCCTGCAACACACCCTCTTGTGCTGATTTCTTTACCTGCTGTTCTAAGTGTAAAACAGATACCTGTGTATGAGCTTGTGTGTTAAGATCTTTTTGGGGCCATCTTTTTGATGATTTCTCTCGATCCTGAAAGAAAAAGAAATATTAGAGCTTTGCATTCCTTCTTCGCAGGGGCTGGAGCACAAAGTCTCTGTCACCACGGCAATAAAGGACTAGACTTGCTTAAAATGTACTGAAAAAGCAGGATTACTTTCTCTTAGCTGGATGCATTTTCTCCATATTTTTGTTGAAGGTGCTACAAGTCGCTCAACTGTCACCAAAGGTCTACGGTTTTCATAGTAATCAGGCTTGCAAGCACTAGTCTTTTGAAAGCTGGAACCTGCATCCCCATTTTTGAAATGGCCGAGCACCTCTGTCCCTTTGCATCATGTTGCTCTCCCTTTCTCCATCCACCCCAATATGACTCTGTTTTACTGTCCACTGCCTTTACAAGAGCCCTTGTGAAGAGTGGTGAGGCTGGTAACTCACATGGCTTCTTTTTGGTTTTTTTTTTCTTCTTCAAGCATGCTGAGAGTAAGGAAAATTAATATCACACTTCTTATAAACCTGTCCTTATGGCAGATGCAAACCCTTCAAAAAGCATGTCAAAACAACTTGTTTAAGTGTGGCAATTTGCTAAAATGTAATAGAATGGAAAACAGGACAAAATCATATGAAGACTTGCAGGAAAAGGGCTTTGGCTATTTGCAATCTCAAGATTTTAAATAGAATATCAGCTCAGAGGTGTGTGTTGAGTTTTGATTGTAGAAAAGCAAAGAGTGAGGCTTTAAGAATCAATCTCTGATGCATTTAAAAAAATCCATCTGTGCAGTGTCTTTGCCTGTAAGAAAGCTGCCTTCCATGTGATCCCCGCTCTTCAAGCAAAGGCACCAAGGATTGTTGACCTGGATGAAATAAATCATCCATCTTAATACAGTATTGAAATGAAATATGCTCTAAAATTTAACCTGTGCAGGCCTAAGACACTTGGCAGGTTTCGCTTGTTCAAGTGAGAAGCTGCTGATTTGTTTGCTTATATTTCTGCTATAATTATCCTTCTCTTTGTAAAAACACATCATTCCAGTTTTTACTCTGTAGGTTAAAGCCAGAATGGCTAATTTTAATAAATAAGGATTTTATCCTGATCATAAATCAGGGAGTTTTCTGTCTCACTGTAAAATGCTCATGGCTTCATTAGAAACAATGTGGGCTCTTTACACTCCTGACTTAAGATGGATAGGTAGTGCCAAACAAGAACAGTGGGAAAGGCTCTCCTGTTCTCACTTAATGTGTTTGATGAAAGGAAAACCCCTTCATTACAGCACATAATAATAAGTTTAGGTAAAAACCAGAAGGATTAAAAAAAAAAGCTTTTCTTTTTTTTGCATGGCTACAAAATTTCTTGTTCCTTTTGGCCCACATTGGTACGAGTTCTTGAGTAGTATAAAACCTATTACTCAACACTTCAATTCTGGTCTTAGAAATAAGTGGAAACCTGTCCACAATAACATTTAATCTAATTATTTGTTTTGTTAGGACTGAATCTGTTTTGTCAATTTTTCCAGTGGACTCATTGCACTGCATGCCAGACTCAAATTTCCTAGTAGGAAGTGGCACTCTCCTAGAGTTTGGCACGTGTTTCCAACTCTATTTAGAAGCCTGTGCTAACCCTGCCCTTACCGTTATTCTGATGCAAACTTAAGTTCTTCGTCTCCACAACCATATCTGACCAAGGTGTGGGTGTTTTCAATTAGTTATCTATAACAATGCAAAGACAAGAAATAAGTCCAAAATCTGAGGCATGTATTTGCTACTTGGATTTGTGGGGGGGTTTTTGGGTCAGATTTCCCTTCCCTTCAGTGCTATTAATTTATTTGATGAACCTCTTAGTTCAGTCTTGCCAAACTGCCTACTTCAGTGCATGATACTTGCTTGTTATAAGCATGATTTGCTCTTGCATATCCTGAGTGCAACCATTCCAAAAGGAGAAATATGATAAATAGAAAGTTAGAGAACATTCAGGAATAAAAAATAAAAGAGTTTATCCAGAGGCATAGAGTCCCAAGGGAGCTTTTTCAGTACAGAACATAAATCTAGCAGGTTGTAGTTGCTAAGACACATGGATGTCAAGGCTCAGGAGAAGTGTCTACCTAGACCATTAATAACATAAGCAAATTACACCCAGATATGAAACTGCAAATAGAGTCAGAGCTCTTCCTTTAAAAACGTTTTGCATATTAGCACCATAACCTTGAAATTAATCTTTCCTCCTTTAGCATTCTCATATCTATTGCAAGTAAAGTTGCTATGATATCTGCTGAACTATCTTTCATGCCAATGCTCTTTGGCAGCCATACTGTGAAGAGGCTGATGAAAGAAGAGTTCATTTTACATGGAGCTGGTGTGCCACATGAGCGTTGCTCTGGTCATGTCCAAAGGCTTGATTTTATGGAAGCTGCCAAGAGACCTGGTTGAAAAAATACAGCGGTCTGAAAAATAGCCCCACCTTTTTCATGGTCTGCCTAATTAAAAAGCTAATTGAAAATCAGCTCAGTATGACCTTTCTCCCTGCAGACATGATCTTTGCTCAGGCTTCAAGTGCTACTTTTGAAGCATCAGTATATGTAACAGTGGTCGGGGACTGAGACTCAGAACACACAGCATCCATTTGAAGCATCTACAGGACACATTTAAGAATAAAAGCCTGGACTGATTCAGCCTTTATTTGTCCTAAAGGCGCATGGGAAATGTAAAGCAGTTTATGTTTTTTCCGTCATTAAGACAGATATGAGAGTCCTTGACATGGAAATGAAATTTCAAGTTACAATAATGAGAAATATATCACGAGGACATGATAAGTACCCAGTAAAATGCATGAGTTTTTTAATGGGCCTCTGTGGGAAAGAAGTTGTCTTAGGCAAGCCATAAGGTCCTTAAGGCTCTGCACCAGTGAAGGTTCAGATACCAGCCAGAGAAAGGTAAGTGAGGTGGGATGGTAGAGCCGACAAGTGTTTTTAGGTTAAAAGAGTAACAGAAGACGAGCAAAAACAGAAGCACAGTGTTACTGTTGTTGCACAAATTCCCAAATGAATAACTGTGGTGAAAACAAGCCAAATCCACGTCAGGTCACTGTCTGAAAATCTCACCAGGTTAGCAGCCTGAAGTACCCACTATTTCTTGTTAGCAGAGTACCTTTTCATTCTAAGCTGCACCTCCATGTGGGTGAAAGTCTGTTTCAGAGCTGCAAAAGGGGTCGAGTGAAAAGTGGTGTTGACCAAAACATCCTACTTTATTAAAACATGTTGCTGGTGCAGTAGGTCGATGTGTTTTTTCTGCCCCATCTGTTATGTTTGTGAATTCTTTTATTTGTACTAGCCCCAAAATGATGCTTCCATTGTTATTAATTTCCTGTTCCACTAAAGCCAGTCTATCGCTTTCAGACCAGTCTGTGTCCCCAGATGTCAGACTTGGTCCCTGGCTCCTCTCACCTCTTCCCAGCCTGGCCTGACACATCCTTGATGACCTGGTGACACAGCAGCATTGCAGCCTCGATCTCACTTTTGTTCAGGCTTTGAGCCCTCTGTTTTGAACCCCTTTGAACCCTTCAGACCCCACCTCAGGCAGCAGGCTGGAGTGGAGAGCCCTCTAGCTGCGGTCCCCTCCAGCCTGAATTATCCTGTGCCTCTGTGTCAGATCCCACAGGCACAATGCTGGCTTGAAGACAGGATGGCTTTGAAATTGGCACTTTTACTTGGCATGACTTAAGCAAGCTGCCTCACTGGGATACCAATGACTGCAATAACCAGCTCTGCTAGCCTAGGCTTGGTAGGTCAGATGGAGGGACCCTGTCCTTAAGGAAAATAGCGGAGAAAGAGGATGCAGATTTGTATGTAGAGAGCTGAAGGACGAAGAGGTGAAGCTGATTCCCCAGGCTTACAAAAGCCTGCAGAAGCTAAGAACAAGAGCTGTGGTTATTTGGAGTCTGAAAAGTATCTCTATATTTCTTTTCATAGCTACATGGAAAACCAGATTTTTTATTTTTTTTTTCAGGAACAAGAGCTCCACTGGCTTGCTTGTGGCAGGACAAACTGTTTTCTGAAGCATGGAAGATAAGATCATGATTTGCAGCTGAACTTGGTAATGACTGAACTTCTTATTTGTTAGTTACCTTATTTAAAATTTTTTAGAAGTACTGTCGTAATGTCTATGGAGAGGATAGATGTGTAACAATCAATCTGATTTATGCAAATTAGAAGTGGGAAAATGGGCTTAGGTAATGGGGATGTCATAAATATCTCTGAGTTATGAAGTGATGTATTATCAGAAAGGTCAGGAGCAGGACACAGTGATTGCTCACAACCTTGTATTCATCATGAGTCCCCTCACTAATCCCCTTGCCATTGGTCCTTTTGTACCTTTGAAAAATACACTGATAAGCAGATAGCAGGAAATGGTGTCTAGAGAGATCATACCACAAGTTCAATTAACTCTACCACAGGTGGATAACTCCACCTGTATTGGTGTTACAGTGTCAGACACAGTGTGTATTCAAATGTTTTTCTCCAAGGAGAAATGAGGCCCATGAGTGATTGTTGTATCACATAATCAAATAATTGTTCTTTCAGCCTGTTGTGGATTGTCAGGAGTCACTCATGCAGGGAAAGCATCAGTGTGCGCACGAGAGCCACCACACAAGGCTGAGATCTTACCACAGAGGCTACATGGGTGGGGGGGTTGTGTGAGCAGCCCCAGCAACAACTAAATGTTGTAGATTGCTTTACTGGATTTTTGGGTTGGCTGTCACGGGCTGCTGATCTGAGATTGTGCTCTGCCTCTCTCAGGAAAGCCTGTGGTGATGGTTGTGTCCCCTTCACTTACTGGCTGTGTGTTCAGGTTTCTACTGTGAACTTGGCAGGAGTGACATCTGCAAGGGGCCAGCTCTTCAAGGAGGAGCTCTCACTTAGGTGTCTCTCTAAGGATGAATTCAGATGTGGAAGGTAAAGAGCAGAGATTCTGGCTGCAGTTCACAAAGAGGAAGCTGGGTCAGCAGAGAGCATGGGTGTGTATGGATACACACATTCCTGCCCCAGGAATGCATCTGATGTGGAAGTGTATTAGATTTGGATGCCCACAATCACACCTATTCAGTGATGGATGGTTATCAGGAATCTTAAGGTGACTATGCATTTCTAATGTTTATACCACAGACTGCAGGACTGAGGTAAAAATAAAATGATTACACACATCTAGCAATAGAA
Source organism: Pseudotriccus pelzelni (assembly GCA_035584735.1). Classification (NCBI taxonomy): domain Eukaryota; kingdom Metazoa; phylum Chordata; class Aves; order Passeriformes; family Tyrannidae; genus Pseudotriccus; species Pseudotriccus pelzelni. The sequence continues at coordinate 19,637,244 of JAWMRA010000001.1, forward strand.
AAGGTGTATGATGTTTAATGGGGTTTTTTATTGTTGCAGAGTACTAATTACTAGAATCTTTGTAAGCTTCTGGAAATCCTCAGGTATAACAATATCACTTCATTTTTTTCCTGAATTTTCCCAATTGTTCTGCAGCAGGAAGCATTGAGTAAATTAAAAAAAAATGAAACTGCATGTGGAGGGACATACATACAAATAGCTCTGTATTTGAGAAATCATTTTTCGTACAAAATTGAACTATTTAACCATAATTTCTGAGTAAGTTTGTTGCATTTATGTTTTGGAGTTTATCTTGCTCAGTTAAACCTCATCGTAATCAGTAAGTGGTCTCTCAGATCTCACTGACGGGCATAACATTGTTAATTATTAACTTTTTCTCCATGGATACTCAATCACTTCAGGAACCTTGAAGTTTACTTTAGAGTTAAGAAAGGTAACAGCGTTCAGCTCTACAGGGATCATTTTGTTCCATGTCAGTTAGTAAACAATTTGGAAAGTGTGGATTGTCTTTAAAGGGAGCTGTTCTGTGAGCTTCAACTCAAGCAGCTGATAATGAAATCTGATGCCCAAGGTTTAGCATCTGATTCAATGTCAAGAGTGATCAATTTGAGGCTATGGAGATTATTTGTAAGTTTAAATTAATAGGAAAGAGTGACTTTCCAGGAAACTTTCTCTTTGTGTTTTTTGTCATTGCCTTGTTGACCGTGGCTTGTTACTGAGTATGAGTTATCATCTGCAGATGTTGATGATACAGAGGTTATGAGATAGAGTACCCTTCTGGGATGCTCTGGTTCAACAAACCTGTCACTTCACATTTCTCAGTTCTCTTTTCTTATAAAACTGTGGTACCGTTTCCACAATCAGGTGGATTTGTCTGACTAATAGAATGCTCCACTTAGCACAAGACTTTTAGCATATGCACAAACTTTATCTGATCCAGTGTAGAAACCATCAAGAGGAGTTCTGTATGTTCAATCTTACTGCACTCGGGGATGCACACATGGACCAAGTGCTTAAAAAAACCCAAATCAAAACAAAACCAAATTTGAAAACTTATCACATTGATTGATTTGAGTACCCTTTGAGTAAGGGACTGTGTATGGACTCAAATTTCTTGAACTGGATGATTGTTTGTGGTCTGGATGGCAACAGGATTCTCTGCATTTTAAGAGCCTTTGTACCAGCACTGGATCCATGGTTATTGATCATCTAAACACAAAGCACCAAACTGTTCAAGAGATGGTAACCATTTCTGCATCTGCAGGAAATATTTCTACCATTTCCAAGAGTCTCACCTATGCAGAACTTGGTCAATTATGCAGCAGCAGCTGATTGGGGAGTCCATGGGACAGCCAGATGCCCATCCAGGATGATCATCAGCACACTGAAGCACAGACATTGCTCTACACATAGTAGGGATCTACCTGGGGGAATCTAGCGTTTTCCAAAATTCCTTCCTGAATAGCTCCTAAGAGAGTTAGTCATGTGTGTTGCTGTGATGATGACTAGGAGGGAGTCAACACTGTGCCTCAGGTCCATTTTTGTCTTACCAGTCGACTGATTCTTCTGTGCAAAAACTAACCAGGAATCCGCTAAAATCCTGGAACCCAAGGAATTAAGTACATACAGACACAGGATGTACAAGCAGGCACCGACTTGATTACACCACAACTATAATTATAGAACAAACTTGAATTTCTTCCCACAATTCACAAATAAATTAAAAGCAATGGCTCTTGCCACACAATACACGTAACAGTAATTTGCAAGGTGTGTTTCCACTCTTGCTGGTGCCCCAGGAAATGGTAGATGCTTGCCTTTAAGCTCACACATTAGGAACTCTTTCATTTCTGTCATCACTAGCTAAAATAAGTTGTTTACATCACCAAACTGAAGCTCAGTATATCTGCACGCAAAATATTGTTGTCTGCTCAAAACACTGTTCTCATACCCTCTGTAAATTGAAAAGACAGCTCCTTCTTAAGCTGTGGGTTCAATTTCAACATGAATTAAATAAAAGCAGCAATATTTTTGAGTTAAGTTTATAAATTTAACGCTAGCTACTTCACCTTTAATTTCTTGTTACTTGTGACACTTAGACTTCTGTAACATTAGCAGTTGTTCATAATGTTAAAGTTGGTAAATAAAACCAAAATTAATAGAGCTGATTAGAAAATATCTGAAGAAATTACTGGAAATGTCTTGACAGTTAAAGAATCCAACCTAAGATGCTTCATAAAATGTTAGTAATCGTTCAGTACTTTTGATCTGCACCTTCATGTGGCAAAGGAATAAAAAGCCAAGCTAATGTCAAGCAGCCTTTGGCAAACATAAATGAATGTATAGACGCCACACAATTCAAATTGACAGTTTCTGCAAACAAAGGCAATTCTACACTGTTCAATAATTGAAAAATCCCTGTGGCATGAACATACATAATGATGGGCAGCAAAAATACTTCATCTTCCTTGCAGTGGTTGTTGTGGGTTTCATGACTGGAGCTTGTTGAATTATTCATTGGAAATGGTTAACAGTTCTTATTGTGGATGTGGCTCTTTTATGCATTCAGAAGTCAAGAGATGCTGTGGTGCAGATAGAAGAGGCTGTGATGAGATACTTTCTGGGTCATTTCCCATGGCCGGATCCACAACACTGAATGAGAGAATGAAAATGTCCTTTCGCAGAATCACAACTGTAGCTTTTAAAAATTCATTTTTCTCCCTACTTGTATTTAGTCAGTAGTATATCACACAATTAGATGCAATACAACTTTCTTTTCATCCTGTGTGCTACACAGCTTCCAACGTGGGCTTACTGCTTCCTAGACGTGCACCATATCTGGGCATACATCTCTGTTCATGGCTCTTCATGCATATTTGGTGATGTGAGTACACAAAAAGAGCTGAATGCAAGCTCTGAAGCCTTGCTGTCATAATGTTTTCCTAGACAGACTCCTAACCCATTCAAGACTTTCCTTGATAACCTGAAAGACAGACAAATGTTTCTTTTAAGTGTGTGTGAAACTTGATTTCAAGTAACAAGTCATTGCCATGCCTGTTCAAACTAGTCATTGAGAGTTTTGTTTTAGCAGGCCACAAACAGTTTTGCTCAGGTCCCCAGCTTTAGAATCATAAACACTAAAGTTAGAAAAGACCTCTAGGATCTACTAGTCCAACCAGTAACCCAGCACCACTGTGTTCCCCACTAAACCATATCCTTTTGTGCCACATCTAGACAGTTTTTGAACACATTCAAGGATAGAGAATCCATCACATCCCTGAGCAGCCTATTCTGATGCCTGACCACAATTTCAGGGATGAATTTTTTCCCAATATCCAATCTAAACCTTCCCTGGTGCAATTTGAGGCCATCTACTCTTGTCCTGTCACTTATTGCCTGGGAGAAGAGACCAAACCACCAACCCTCACCTGGCTACAACCTCCATTCAGGTAGTTGTAGAGAGCGATAAGGTCTCCCCTGAGGCTCCTTTTCTCTGGGCTAAACACCCCCAGCTCCCTCAGCTGCTCCTCATAAAACTCTTGCTCCAGACCCTTCACCAGCTTCATTGCTCTTCTCTGGATGCACTCCAGCACCTCAACATCTTTCTTGTAACAAGAGATCCAAACCTGAACACAGGGTTCGAGTTGTGGCCTCACCAGTGCTGAGTACAGGGAGATCACTGCCCTGGCCCTGCTGGCCACATTATTCCTGATCCAGGCCAGGATGCCTTTGGCCTTCTTGGCCACCTGGCACACTGCTGTGTGCCAGCTGTCAGCCAGCACCACCAGGTCTGCACTTTGGAGTACAAGTTCCCAAAAGGAACAAAGCAAGGCAAGGAAAAAATGTATATACTTCTTCAAAAAGTATTTTGCTGGGCATCAGGCAAGTTATCCCCATCAACTACTGCCCAGTTAAGTCTCCAAAGCAATGAATCATCCAAAAGCCTTGTTCCTTGTGGCTGTCATCATCTTTGGTGAAGTACAACTACATTGTGACCATCTCATATATGGACAGCACATTCAGTCAGTCAGCATTGTTGCAGGGAAGGGGAGGAGGGCTTGTACATTAGGTTGTGATGCCAATAAAGAGCTTAAATATGTTCACCTCCTCCACTTTAATTTGTAAATAAATGGGCTACGAGGGCCAGATTCTTGCTTTGAGGAGGGTCTTGTAAAACACAAGCAAACCACTGATTTGAGAGAGGGCTTACCCACTGTTTTAGTAGTTCTTTGTGTGTAACTACTTTTTTTTCCCTAGGAAAACATTTCTAAGAGGCCATAGAAGCTTCTGTCTTTAAACTTCTGCAACCCCTCTCTGCAGCATGTCTTTTTTAAATTGAAAATGCTTTTCTATTTTCCCACAATATTGAAAGCAGGATATTTCTTTTAGTACATGCTAGGGGGTCTTGAGAACTACATGCTGGAGAATTACATCAATCTGCAATGTACCTGGATTTTCAGAAGAGTTTTTATGTTATTCTCATGCAGAGTCAATGATTCTTTTCAATTTTTTGGAGATGAGAAGGGAGAATTCTCTATTTTTCTCAGTATTTTTTTAGAATTTGGTAAGTCATTTGAGGATTGTTTTGTATTACAAGCCTCAAAATTTCATAGCTAAGAAGGGGTCAACACTAATAAATCATAAATCTACGTGCTGTCAATCTGAATGACAATTATAAAATGCTTTGTATTCTCTAGGGGTGGAGAAGAGCAAGTGCTAACCAAAAACCCCAACAACCTAAGGTATCTCTTTTTACCCTCTAAACATTAAAATATATTCCTTTTAGGTTGTGTATTAGTCACTGGTTGTCCTACAGTTTTCTGTGCTCTGTTTTGCGGTGCCCTAGGTATGCTGTGTTGTATTAGATTCCTTGAGCCAAAAATCACAGATATCTGCTCATGAACACATTTGTCAATGAAGTTGACATGTGCAATGTGTAAGGACTAAAAAGAGAGAATCAAATAAAGGATAGAAAAGAAAAAGAGGCTTCCAGCACTTGGGAAGTAAAAGAACTTTTTTTAATTTTTTCAATGTCATTAAATGTTAGCAAAAGATTCACGAGGAGTTTCAAATAAATGTTTGAATAGCCCAAGTAATTTAAAGATGACCAAAGTAATTGAGAAATCCAGCTTTTAGTTTAATCTGAGGAAGAAAAATATTTGTACAAATGAATGTTACTTTTCAATGTGTGAAAAAGGAAATTTGCATATAACACTTCAAGCTCTGGCTTCTTCTGATATTTAAAACCATCCTAAATGTAGAGTTTTGTTTCCATGAAACGAAATTAGTTCCTTTTCTCCAACCCCCCCGCCATTTGTGGGTAAGGTGGATGAACAGGGGAATCATTGTTTTCCAGGCTTCACTAGCTATCAAATAAATGGGCTATCCCAGCCTCAGTTCCAATACCTCATGGATCAAATCCATCTGGAACACAACTCTGGTCACGGTGGAGCAAACCTATATCTCCTCACTGGTGCTCTGCTCCTGAAAAGCTGTTCCTTGCATATTTTTTGTTTCCTTATCTCACTGTCCCAGCAAGTTCCCTCTGTCATAAGCACTGTGACCAAGGGGTGTGGGGTGGCTCCTTGCTAGGGCTGCTTTCAAGAGCAGCTTAGTCTTGATGTTTTCTTGTCTCTGGAGTTCCTGCTCTTGGCATCCAGCTCTCAAATGCCTGGGAGCTTTCCCTGTCCTCAGAGCATCACTGCTGGCATGGAGGGCGGTCCTGGGGCCAGCTTTCTGAAGTCAAATACCTCAAAAAAAACCAAACAGGAAATCCCATGAGAGGGACTTGGTACCTGAAAACAGTGGTGTGGTGCCCTGCTGTACCAGCCAGTTCCCCGTTTACCTCCTCAATCTTTAGTTCAGTGGCAAGAAGTCAAAGGTAAATAACCAAGTAGCATGGTCAGTGTACATCTGTGAGCACAGCAGCTGAAGTTGCTTCATAGGGGACTGCAAATCCAACAGCCAGCTACATTTAAAAGAGTAAAACTAGTAAGGTCTATTTGAAGTAGCATGGTGTGCCAATACCAATGTCAGGAACAGCATTTGAACACCATAAATCAATCCTCTAGATTGCTAGAAGGGGAGGAGGTTTGGGCAGAAGATGTTGAAGATACCAGGCTTCCATAACTCACAGAGCTACCTGCCTCAAATTCATAGGGGAAACATCTCCAGAGATAAATATTGGGATAACAGAGTCATGATCTAGGCTTTCTTGTGGAGACGAAATCTTCAAGAACCGGTTTTGGTTGGTTAGTAGGTTGGTTGGGTGTTTTTTTTTTTGGGGGGGGGGTTGGTTTATTGGTTTTTTTGGGTTTTCTTTTGCTTGGTTATTGGTTTTTTTGTCCCCAGAGCAATAAAAGAAGAAGTAGAAGAAGAGATATGCTGCCTCTAGTGCCACAGCCTGCTGTAAAGGCAAATGTTTGTGTTCAGTGCTTCAGTCAATGCTTTGAACAGCGAATTTAGTTGCTATGGAAAGGGGAGTCTTCTCTTCCTTCACCACTGCCTCTCTTTTCCCCAAGAAATGAGGATGAGCAGTGAACAACAAGACTTTCTTCAACCTACCCTTGCAGTATGTTTCAGCACTGGTTTTAGGCACAAAAGGTATCAGTTCCCATTTTTGTCACTTACCAAAATGACACTGGAAGCTGTGGATGCAGATTCCAAGGTGAGGACACAGTGCAGGAGATGGCCAAGTTTGAATGCTGGCCTGAGCCTCCTCTGCAAGAGCTCCAGTAGAAGCCAAGGAACAAAATGCAATAAATTAGTTGACTTTTCCACCATAGAGTAAAACCTACTGAAATCCTCGTGTGGTAAATTGAAGTTCTGCTGCAGTAAAATGCCACATTTTTGAAAACAGGACTTCAAACATACTCAGTACAACCCTGAGCTAAATTAAAGTGATGACCTTTCCACAACTTAGATTTGGCTGGTATGCAATAAGCTTTTTTGGGGACAGACACATCCCTTACAGAAAGGGACATATTATTGAATTATCATTGTACAGGAAATTCTATTGATCCTTTCAAGCACTCCCAGAGAGGTGTCATGAACTGGAGCAGACCCTCAAGACTGTATTTACTCTGAGCAGTCTTCAGAAGTGTTTCATTCAGGGTTAGGATAAAGGCATGTTATTGCTTTTCTCCTGGTTTCTTGTAGGGTAAATGAAGATTTCTATACTTCAAAGCTGTCAGTCTAATGACCCTCATCAGAATTAATACAGCTTTTATGGAAAATATGATTTTGTTTAACTACACCATGAGGAAAAGGGGACAATTAAGAGGAAAACAGGATATAAAATGATGCCTTCAGAGATATAAATACAGTACACAGCATTTCTAAAAAAAAAAAAATGGGGAGAGGGAAGGGAGAAGTATATGCAATTTTTCCTGACTGTAGGACTAAGCCACCTAGTTAAATTTGTGCAAGAGACAGTTGTGGTTTTTTTCAGTGAGGCTTCAGAGTTTTCTTTAAATAAATGTTATTTAAGGAAAAAATCTTACAGCAAATATCTCAGAAAAATGACATTTTGATTGTTTTTCCCCTAATTAGGGGAAAATTGAATTTCAGGAAAATGGTTGGAGCTGCAGCCTTCCTGCTGTGGGAGAACACTAGTCATTACTCAGTTTTTTTACATCTAGATCAGTATTAATTCAAGTCTCAAAAGTCTGTCTTTTTGCCACAGCCTGTTTTTTGTTTGGTTTTTTTTTAATAATGGTGTTTATAAGGAGATATCAGTCTACTTTTAGGCTTTGAAACAGAGCATGATTGGAATAAACAGTTTTACATAGCTCTACAAATTTCATACATGTAAAGTGTACACGGAACAAGAAAATTAAGGCAACACATTTCTTTTCTCAGCACTACTGCAAATAAAATTACTGTTTATCAATAAATACATAATGAACTTTATGACTGCATTATAAACAGTGGGAGATGAAAGAATTTCATTTACACAGACCAACGATATTGTGCCAGTCATTATATAAATCAAACCTAGGCAGAGGCCTGTAAGCTTTTGCTGCTTCACTGATTTTTATTGCCGTACAAAATGATAACTGGAAACCATATAGAACAAGGCAAATTAAGAATCTATTGGGGGGAAAATGCGATTTGGAAATGAACATCCTCCTGGAAGCTACATTCATGAGCCAAATGCCGTGCGAGATTTTATCTTCCATGCACAATGTGATGATATTCCTGTGCCTATATGGTTAAATTAATTTTGCCTTAACAGCATAAAAATGTAGCTGGCCAAAATAGATTAGAACTGAATAATGTGTTGGATCACATTTTATTTAGATGGGGAAGAGGAAAATACTTAATTTCTGCCTGGAAAGGTATTGAGCAGAATAAATAATTGAGTTCAAACAAAGAGATTGTGCTTCCTGGAGTTTTTATTCTTTCGTTGCATGAATGAAATGATCTGTATTCATGACAAGATGATGATTTTCTCAGTTGTAGAGCAATGACAAGAAAACAAAATTGTTTCTCTGTGGTCAAACAGGTATTTCTTCATCCTTTTGGAGTCCACTCTCACTCTTTGAAGGATTATTCAGTCTCTTGGGGTTCAACCAGTCAGTTTGTGCTGTTTGAGGCTAGGGTGGGATGAAGTAGTTTGTGTCCTGTAGGATTTTTCTTTGAATAAACTCATCTTCTAAACAACTGCAAAATGCTCCTGCCTGTTACTAAAACCCAGCTTGGTTCACAGCAGATAAGTGGTTGGCCTCAAATTAGCCCAGCCAAGCTGCACTATTAACCTGCCATTTGCTGGTAGGATTACACCTGCCCTTTTTAGCGGTGTTTTCAGTTCACCTGTAACTACTCTGAGCAAGTGGAGTCAGGGCCATTGGCCCAGGACTGCCAGGCTTGTCCCTCTGCTAAACATATGCAGCAGCTCCTGGGGACCTGAGGATGCCCTTCCCTGCATACAACCCCACATAAACTCATGGAATGGAAGTTAGATATTTGTTAGAATGTTGCAAATTAGATAAAACTGTAAGAGAAGGGTGGTTAATTTTGGAGGGTGGGGTTTTTGTTTTGTTTTCTTTTTTCTTTTTTTTCTTTTTTTCCCCTAATTATACTCTTTTACTTCTCCTTGCCTTGTAACTGTTTCTTGAGGTTTTGGTTGGTTTTCTTTTTTTTTTTTCTTTTTTCCCCAGCCACAATGCTGTGGAGAATTATTCAGCCTTCAGCTATTTTTTTATAAAAACTTCTGAAGAAGATACCTAGTGTGTGGCTTAGCTTAATGTTTCAATGACAAAAACCCCTTCAAACACAGCAGGCAAATATATGCAGTAGAAGATTTATTTTGATGGTTACTTCTAGTTTCAGCCTTATAGATAAATTTTAATCCAATATTCAGACATTATTGAATTGAACTGGTAATCATTTAACTGTAAGCTGAGATTTAAATGCTTTTAAAAATGCAATTGCTTATTTTTGATGTTAGGTATTTCACTGTGCCTCTTCTGTATACCAGATTTCATTTGTACCTGTTTCTGCTCAATCGCTAAGTAGACATTGTCTGCTGTGCTAAACATTTTGGCCAATTTGCCCTTCTAATGGCAAGGACTTGCTTCTCTCTATACTCTACGTGGTGGAAACATCCCAATGTCAGGCTGCATTGAGTAGGTCCCTCAGAAACTGGTGACACCCCTCTCATGTGCCTGAGCTTCCCACAGACCTGAATGGAAATCTCAGGGGGCTTGGGAGCTAATTTTTGCTCACAGCACCTCATGAAGATGGAAAATAGCCTGATCAAACTGCACTTAATAAGACAAGTTTATCTTGAAATTGCATCAAATAACTCCCGTGTTACTGTTCATTACTCAGCAGCTCATTTACTCCTGTGGGTGAAAGGAGCCTCTGAAGAAATACACATCCCACTACAAACAGGATGGAAAAGAGATGCATTTCCTCTAGATGTTGCAATGTCACCTCAATGCAAGACCATCAAAGCAGCGGTAAGAAGACTTCTTTCTCATGAAAGGGCTGCCCTTGTTGGTATGTAGGGAGATGGATATTAAATGGGAAATGATTCCTTCAGAATGTGGGATTTTGCTGAAATCATAGAGGGAATAGATTAGACTGTGTTTATTAAACAGCAGAACAATTTGACTTAATAAAACATATAAGCAAAGAATACTGAAAGTCTGGTTGGTCCACTATAGTTTTGTTTTTACAAGTTTTGTGGATCATAGATAAACTGTTTGTAGCTTCTTATACTCCATACCAGAAATGTCATGTGCCCAGCTGTGTGACTGGTTGGTTGTAGTTTTTACTGTTTTATCAACTGGTTTTGTGAAAAATATCCCCTTTCCTTGCAAATCTCATATCTATGGACCACTGTGGTTCTAAGAAACAGTGGCACATTCTTAATTCAGACTCATCCTATTTGGGCCACCAGATGAAATAAAAGACAATTTTATAAAAAAAACAGTAAATGATGATAATTTGCTAGGTGTCTGTCATCTAATTTTACCAGTAATAGCAATGTCTTTGGGTAAGTTTAGTGAGTTCAACCTGGTTGAAATAATTGTCAAAAGAAATTTTTTCCATTTGAGTTCTTTGTGATACAAATCAGATTTTTTAAACTGTCAACACTTACAGAATTTTAAATTAGCAGAATTTTAAATGTCAGTTTGAAATGAAGAAACCCTTTATTTTACAGAGGAGAAACAAGGAATAAAACTCTTCAAGGCAGTGATGATCTAGTGTATAAAAGTAGAGTTAATTTTAAAAATTAATTCATGGAAAAAATCCTCTCTGTTTCTCCTCTACTCCCTGGCCTACCCCCAAATGGAAAGTGAAAGTGACAGCTACTGTGGTAAAACATTCCTTGGTCTGTCTATGTTGAGGAAAATGAAAAACCATTAAATGGATAATAGAATAAAAGTGCAATGAGATGTTCAGAGAATCCATCAATAAAAGGATGGCAAGCAATTGCTAAAGACAGCCCTTTCTAAATGTAGCTTTATTGCCAGAGGATGGAAAATTGAGAGAGAATGTGCAAACAACTGAATTTATGGTAATGGCATATAAGCGCATTGTACCACCAAAGCAAAGCTCAGAGCAAACATAAAGGACAAAATATACCAATGTCCCATGGAAACCCTGTGTTTCACCCATTATCTCTTGGTACTGGAAACTGTAATATTCTGATATTAAAATCTGATTCATTGCAAAGTGCATTAGTAGGCAGTGAGGGTGATGTTCTGCACCGTGCCTGCTTTAAGGTGAATTGTTGGACTAAAAGCGATCCGAGGCATGAGCAACGAGCAGCTTGCTCCTGTGTACTCAAGATAGTTTTGTTCCTTAGCTTCAGTGATACCTGGACAGTCTGATGCTCTTACCTTGGCAGTTTATGGGTAAATTACCTTGAGATAATTAGAGTCAACTTGAATTTTACGCCTGCTGAATTTTAGGTCTGCTGAATCAGCAGAAGTGACTGCTAAATGACAGGCAGGAAGAAAACAATGAGCTGATGGGCTCAGAGATGAAGCCTCCCAATAACCAGGTAAATTGGAAAGGGGAAAACCAACCTCTGCTGCAGGTTACAGATACCTTTTCTGGACAAAACCACAGCCAAAGCCTTGACAAAGCTAAAACTCTGTGGCTGAAAAACCACAGGCAACAGCAAACTTGAGCTGTGAGACAGACTGCACTCAGCGGTCAGGCCAGGGAGGGATGGGGAGGGCTTTCCTGTAAGACGTGTTTTGATTTTAATGTGCAAAGAAATTACCGGCAACTTCTTTTTCAGAGAGGTTATTTCTGCGTGGGTTTGCTTTTTTTTTTTTTACTCCATGTCCCCACCTCGTGGTGTCAGCAGCCTGTTTCAGGGCCGTGCTGTCCCTGATGGCCACGTGTCCCTGCTGCTGCCCCGCCTGCGTTGCTGCTCACATATAAGCAGCCCTGGCACAGTGCTGCTGGCTGGACCAGGGAATGGCCTCAGCACTAAATGAAGTCTGGGATTTATTTTTTTTAATGTTATTTTTTAAGCATGATATGTTTGGGTGTACTGTGGATAGAGCAGTGGGCATTGGTGGCATTACCTGACTGTGTTGCTAACATTTGGTATGTTGAGAATCTAAAGGTAATTCTCTGCTAGATTTATCTGATGTGGATTTGGGGTTGAGGATAGTGCTTAGAAGCAGAACAAATGGGAATAAAATATTCCAGGTCAGTACAGGTTTTTCAGGACACAAGCTCTGTCTGAGATGGGCATAGGCATTGCTGAGCCTCAAGTTCAGCTAAGCTGTTTTTTCTGTAAGTCCTCTGCAAAGACTGAACCTTCAAACAAGCTTCCCGTACTGAAAAGTTCTAGGTTGGAGGAACAATCTTTGTAAATAACAACAACAACAAATTAAAAATCTAGTTCTAGGAGTTACTCCCCAGGAGTTACTTCAATAGCAAACACTAAGAATGGAAGATGGAGAGTTTTGAAAATGGTAAAAGGTTTCTATGAGGTAACTAGCAGTGAGATACCTGCTGGCTTTTAAAGCAGTACGGGGACAAGAAGAGCCTGAAGATATTAACTGGAGAAATGTAAATAAATGGCAGCAGCCTGTCTTAGCCCGGCCTCATGGAGAGCAGAGCCTGGAGAATGCTACTGAGTGTGAACAAAAATCTGAGAGTGTCCAGCTGATGACCCTGCTGACGTGGTGGGACAAGCTTATCAGCAGGCAAAATATCTGTTAATCAAGACTCTGTTTTAGAGATAAAACCTTGACTATTAATGGCTTAGGCTGTGGCACAGCTTGTGTCTCTCTCCCTGAAAATATTTACTAAAAATGTAATTAGCATGTATTATAGTGTTGAGACTATTAATGACTCTACCTTTCCCGAAGTAAAATATTTCTCATTTATGAGGTGGGTTAGGGTTTTTGTTGTTGTTTTACACAGTTTTTGCCTGAAGCATAACCATTTCTGTATCTCTAAAAAGCCCATAAATGACAGAGGCACGGCAATGTGAGTTCTGTTGAAAGATTTAGGCTATCGTTCCAAGAAGTGTAGTTTTCTTGGCAGCAAACAAGGATTTAAGTACCTTTGAGACATTTGCATTTAATTGTGAAGGAATGGCATCACCAGCTGCAAAGATGTTTAACCTTCAGAAATGCTTGTCATACTCATTAGCCTCTCGCTGGGGCACTGATTACAAGTACGAGAGCTGGGAGAGGTATCTCTAGCATGGTGTGGGGGGCAAGCAGAGCCATGGGGATTCAGCTGAGTCTGGGACCACCAAATAATCTATTTCTTTGAGTAGCTAAAGGTCTGAGCTTGGTAACATAATGTTACAGGCAGCAACTACCTGTACTTTCAGCTGAGAGGGGAAAAATCATAAGCCTGATAGAACAGGGGAGCAACTGTGGTGCTGTTGAGGGCTGAGATGGTATCTGGCCATGTCCCTTTGTGGGGCACAGTGATTGTATCATGTTGTTTCCCCCATTTTCATCTTAGGCATAGAGGAGTTTGATGCATCTGATGTCTGAGGAGCAGCCCTGTTAGTACATCAAAGCTCATGGGGAGTGGGGAAGAGGTATTTTGTCTTCAGTCAGAGAGCAGCTCAAGATCTGTACACCATTTCTGTACCACCAGAACTCTTGTGATAAAATGTATATGCCTGGAAATTATTTTTTCTTTAAATTCCATTTTTCCTGATTATTATTTTGTACTAAGAAAAAAACTGGGTAGCCCTGCCTACAATTTTTTGAAAAGCAGCAGTAGAAATCAACACGGATAAAATCTTTGCAACCGTGAAGCCTCTCTAATTGTGAATGCTTCAAAACTTGTTTGTGAGGAAGCTGTGCTGGACTTTGCAAGCACTGATACGCAGCCACAGCTGCTGCTTTCTCCCCAGGAGCTGCCGCTCTCACGAGTCACCACCAGCACAGCGGCTGTTCGATGAGCTCTGCCAAGGCTGGCTGCATGAAATCACCAGCTAGTCACAATGAGGGCTCAGCAGGCTGTCCTTGTGCATTCTGTCCCCTCCAGTTCCTCAGTCAGGACTCCTAATTTACTCAGCTGTCTTTAAGAACAGGTCTGATTCAGTATTGTGCTTGTCCCCAACTTTCTCGATCCAGTAGAGTGGCTGAAAAGTAGCAAACACTGTACGGCACTTCCTGGTGTAGAAATTCCTGTCTAAAGGCTGAAGTTGGGCTTTCCTTTTATATAAATTAAGTAAGTTATTTACGGAGAATCTTCTTCTTACAGAGAACACAGAGAGAACCGTGTGTTTCCATGTCAGTCACTGACTTCTGCCAAGCGCTCAGCTTTTGTTCTTGGTCTGTTCACCATCAGCCCTATCTTCAATTTATTCCACATAAATTGAGATGCTGTAATTGAACTTCTCCAAGTCTGCACAGCCTCGTCTTAAATACGCCAAGTGTCTTATCCAGGCTTTGATTACACCTCTGATGGACTACAGACATCCTGCTTGTTTGTTTATCAGGCAGCTTCTTATCTTGGTTGTAGACTTGGAAACTCCATCATTTCAGTTGCATAGGTCCAGTAATTAGGCTTCCTGCTTTTCTGGTCTGACTGGTGCTCCCTTAGCCTGTATAAAGGGAGCAGAAGAAAGCGGTGTAGGAAAGAGAATGTTACCAGGAGTTAACAGCATAAGGAGAACCCTGGTTACACACATCCTATGCTGAATCCTGTAAAGCTGAGTTGTTGAGCAGTACCAAAAGATAATAAGACAAGGCCAGAGACCAAAAGGATGAATGACAGGGATTACCATTTCACCAAAAAAAAGCAGATAAATTAGAATAAAAGAATTTTTTCCATAAATTTTTGCCTAGCAGGACAGGTTGAAGCAGTAGCAGAATGCCCCATCCCTGGGAAGTGGTCAGAGTCTGGTTGGATGGGGCTTTGAACAACCTGGCTTAGTAAAAAATGTCCCCCCTCATAGCAAGAGGTTGGACTAGATGATTTTTGAAAGTCTATTTCAACCCAAAGCAGTTCCGTGGTTTTATAAAAACTGCTTATTACCTTTTTCCACTGTCAACCCTATTCACTGGAAGATGAGCTTGTCTTGGGGTTGCAAATTTGTCTGAATTCTTCACCAAATGGCAGCATGCACCTAAAGGGCTGCTAAAGTACAAATATTCTGATTTTTCACCTTCAGTGATACCTGAACTTAGAAAAATATTGAAGATTTATAAATGCTATTCATCCCCTGGAGAAGGGAGCCTGACTTGAATGCATGAGAAGGTAGCGCAAATTAGAAATGTTTTAATCACGTATTCCCACTGGTAAGCACACATAACAGCAGCAAATACTTATCCAGATGGATGGACACAAGAATCAGTTTTGGCCTTAAGCTGTCACTGCTCCTGGCCAGTCACATATGTCACCGGTAGGTCTTGCTGACATGTCCTCTTTCCTTGCTGAGAGCATCCAGGTGTCTTCAGCTGCGTGGCAGCCCTTCCCTTCCTTCACTGGGTTGCTCCCAGTGACTCTTCAGGCTGTGCCAAGCACATCAGCCACTGGAGAAGGTCCATCTGCCAGCCTTTCACAGGGGAACAATTTGGGGCTCTTTCTCTGGAGGTCAGCAGTACTGCCAGGATCTTGTACAGTTTCAACAGGCTACAGGAGCCTGACCAAAAGGTTAAATCAGACACTTGCCTGGCACAGTTTTAACTGCTCAATAGGACAATGCAAGATACTGCCTGACAGCGCTGCTGCTCATTTAGCTCCCCTTAAATGTTGTTCAGGCAGGAAGGAGTTCTAATAAATTATTGCTGAGCAAGGAGCATGGATATAGCGCTGTGTCATAGAACAGGACACTTCTAAACTAATCTCAGTCTTTCTGGGTCACAGTTCAGCTTCTTTCCTTTGAACTCCTGAACGGGAATTCAGTCTATGCTCAGTGTTAAGGTGGGGTTTCTGTGCCCTTTTGGCAGAGCCATGAATGCCTTAGTTTTTCACATAGAGAGCCTGATGCTATAACTCAAATGAGGAAGCTACCTCTAAGGTACAAATCAGCAGGGGAAACTGGCCTTTATGTGCGAGGTCTGAGACCCAAAAAAACTGACTTCCACGTGTAGCTTCCACCCTCCTGAAAGTATCTGCTTTCTGTAGTAAGATAAACTGTAGCAGACATAATTTTAAGGCCAAATCCTGATAAAATCTGGAAGAAGGCAGATGAAGTTCTATTGTTAAAAATACAATGGGATATTACAGAAGGGCATTCTGAGGATGATGATCATATTGGCAGCAAAACTGCATCAGGGCTAAGTTGTCAGAGCAAGTTCAGCACAAGTTTTTGGTACCTGTTTTGAGCAGCAAAAAAAAACAAACATAAAAAAATGCCTGTGTTCTGGCAAGCTTTTTCAGGCCCAGAAAACTGGGTGCTTAAAACTGACCAAGAGTTATGTAGTTGTGAATTAAACTACACAGGCACAAAGTGTTTCCTTCAACTGATTCTCCATGCAAAGGGTAGGGACCTGCCCGTTGAGCTTTCTCACTGGAGAGTCGCAGGAGACTGCCAGCAAAAGGTGAAGCCAGAGGTGCCCTCACCATCCCTTCTCCCCACACCACAGCAAGGGTGTGAGCCTTGACCTACGAACTAGTAGCTTTAAAAAGCCTCCACAACACCAGCTGCATAATTCAGAGGTCTCTCCATTAATGGCATCTCTACAATGCACCTCAGGAAAGGTAGGCAGGGCACAGAGTCCCAAACGCCTGGAAAGCAAAGAGGCTGGGAAAAGCCCCGGCATTTCTGACCAGAGGATATGGCTGTTTGCATGTGGCAGTGGCCAAACATGCTTCAGGGAGCAGGCAGGGCAGTGGCCCTGCTTCTTAGCCTTGCTCTGGGTTTACTGTTTTGCACATGAAATTAATAAGACTTGTCATAAAAAATATGCACATTGACCATCCGTGTTAATAATTGACTTAACGAGAATCTAACCGCCTCTAGCCCATCCCAGAGAAGTTAATTGAGGGGATTGTGTTTATAATCTGCCTTGAGAGTCCTAATCTCCTGTTCTGACGCTGCCAAGTCACGGATTGATTGATTGATTTTCGTCTCTTGGAGCAAAATTACAGCCTCTTGAGACAGACTTTGGCAGTTTCCCAAAGAGAAAGTACACAGCATGGGGAACCAGGAAAAGAAATATAGGCTTTTCTGTGGTGTTTAAAAGTGGATTGCTAAAGCCTGCTTCCTAGAAAATGTGAACAAGTAAATGTCAAGCCCTTAGGTTAGCTTCGGGTCCTATGGAAAAGTTTTTTGTTAGCAAGGAACTTGTGTTGTTTTGTATAGACGCACTGGATGGTGAAGTTTTTTCTGAGAATTGGTGCAAGGGGTTTAAATAATAAAACAAAACTGGTCATCCCTGCGTTTTCAGGGGAGCTGGGTGAGGTCTTGCAGAGGTAACTCTCCCCTAGGTCTGGGGACCTCCTCTCCAGAGGGCCTGCCTGACTGCTTGAACTATTCTATAATGGAGCAGGTCAGAGGGTGGCAAAACATGATTCTGGTGAGAGAAGGAAAGGTCAGCCATAGAGAAAGACTGCTGAAAACTGCAACTGAAAAATGGACATGCTGGAGAGCCTGTTAGGAGATCTAACTCTTCATTTTTTTGCCAAAATCAGACTAACCGAACCTAACTTATTTTTTGGTTAATATTTTTTAGGGATAATAATTCTAATAATAAGATAGATAATATACTTTGTTCAATGTTTTATCCATTTTGAAACAGCTGATTACTTCCCTGAAAAAAATCCTAGTTTTTTCCTGTAGGCAACCAGAACGTGATGTAGGTGCCAATTCCATAAGACTGTATTTTTTGTGTTCAGGAAAAGGGAGCAGTCTTCCCTAGGATTCCAAGGAATACACTTGTTGCACCCAGTGTTTTCAAACCTGGGCAGCATCCACACTGGTATAATAAAACTTAACTTCTGGGTGAATGGAGCACATCTGCTTCGTTCCCTTTTTGTTTCATATGTTGGTTGTTAAGGGCTTCTACTGTTCAAACCACTGAACTATATATGAATTTTCTTTGAACTTACAGTTCTTACATTTCTTTCATTATCCAATTTGCTCTCTTCAGCTTCTTGGGAATGAGAGCCAGTGCAAAGCAGTAAGCCTTACAGAGAAGTCCAATATCCTAGGGTGTTATGAGATTACAGCCCCAATCTAATAAGGATAGATTAGTTTTATTTCCAATTTGGCCATGAGCATTGCTAGTTGAACTAGATATTAAATCAGACTTCTAAAATTGTACCTGTACTCAGAGCAGCTGGTCAGCTGTGCTGATCCCCAGGCTCAGTACTTTCTCTTGCATCCTGAAAGACCACAGCCAAGACTTGGCAGAAGCACTACAAGCCAAATGTGTCTCTGGTGTATTCAGCTAAATCACTAAAATGAGCCTGAAGTGATTTTGATCCAGCCTCCTGCAAACAAACCTATGGTGCTTCTAAATTTGTGGGTTTTGTGCAATTCTGTAGTGGGCTTTTTTTTTTCTTCCCCCTCCTTGACAAGCTCTTTGCTGCCCAGTAGCCCCTGTTAGAGAAATACCCCGTGTGAGTTGGTGCCATTCTAAAGGGAGAAAGGATGACCAGTAGTGACCACACCTGCTGTGGTTTGCATGATGTTTGGTGCTTCAGTGGACATGCAGCTGAGCAAGGGGTAGGGAGCGAAAGGGTCCTCTGGAGAATCTGATTCACATCAAGCCAACTTCGTTCAGTTCTGCAAAGAGAGATTTTTTTCTTATTTTCAATTAAAATGTCAAATAAACTATTTGATTTGGGTTCAGTCATAGTGCAATTCTCCAGCTTACTGACTTTCAGAAGTCTTGCAATATGCTTATTTTTTAAAAAATCCAATTACAGTACCGGACTGAAATTAATTTACTGAGTCATTGATTTTCCAAGGGGCAGAAGGTGGCTTCAGCCTTTCGGGAAAACAAGACTTGGGTAACATGAGTGGCTTCCCTTGTCTACGGAGTGGTGCTCTTTCTGGGACACAGTCTGGAAGCATCCAGGAGCCACCCATTGACTTGGGCAGTTAAACCTACCCAGCCAATATATATTCATGTTGAAAATGGAGGCAATCATGCAAAATAGAAGTTAACTGCTCTGCTAGAGGTCTCAAATGATTTCACTGCCATTAGCAGCATTGCTAAGCTTAATCAGCTGTGGAGAAGTTAAAGCATAACCTCAGTTCAGGCTGAGGAAGAGCGGTGTTCAGTCGAGTGGTGCCTGTGTGTCAGTGGGTCACAAGCAGGCTCCTGGGAATGGCTAGGTAACACTTCAGTGACTGGCATGGAAATAGTACTGAGGACAAAGGGTCAGACTGGGAGGAAGGCTAGAGGAGATGACTGCTAACCTACTTTTTGTTCACAACCGAAACTCCAGTCCAGGTAACACTCAGGGATGCTCTTCATAACTTGATTGTCCCTCCTCCACTTTAGACAAAAAAATGTGTGAATGGTGACTCTTTTAAATCCTCACTAGCTAGGATATGATGTTTCACTGAAACAGGCAACAGCAGTGCAGGGTTTTCCTGTTTGTTCTAGCAGGTGACAGACTCCTCTAGAAACTGAACATCTATTTCACACGGGCAGTGACCCTTACAAACTAACAAAAACTGGAAGTCTTTCTTCATTTTGGTGGTTGCTGAAACTTTAGGAAGTCATACTGAATGTTGAAAGAGGTGTTTTCTGTTAAAAACTCTCTTAATTCCCCATCCTTTTCTTCAACTACTTGGCCAGGAGCGCTCTGGAAGGAGATATGTTTTCAGTGTACCTTGCAGCACTGAAAACTCCTTGTGGGCTCCTTAAGGCAGGTTCACATTATGTCTTAAAGCACAGAGTGAACCAAAAGGTTTCACATCTGAAGTAGCTACATGTTACTCTGCTTATGGAGTGGAAAATAACATTATGCAGAAATATCCAAAAAGTTTTCTACTCTCCGTTTTACCTTCTAGCTACTCCTGTGCTGTATTTATCCCTTCTAACTGAAGGCTGTTAACTCTGTTGAGATACCCAGATTTAGGAATGAACTTGTCCTATGCTGTGCTCATCTGAGGTGCACTCAGCTTTGTGTTGCCTTCTGGAGACGACTTCCCTTCTTTCCAGGACTGGGGGGAGGTGTCCTGCTCTGCAAGGCCCCGGGCTAAAGCACCTCAGGAGTCCAAACAGGCTCCCCTGAGATAGACTTTCTTCTCTGCAGTCAGGCTCAACGTGAGAAACCACCTCTGCTTTGCTTTTCTCATTTAAACTTCACCACCTCTTCGAAAGAGACAGGGTGTAGTGGACAAGTTAATAGATGGGGGAATTATCTCACTTTCCTGTGGTTGCTTCTGACATGCTGATAGCACGAAAGGTAGGTATAGGGCTACAAAGATACTGCATGCAAACAAATTCATGAACATCTGATGCTTTCAAAATATTCTGCCCACCAAAAAAAAAAAAAACAAAACAAAAAAAAAAACCAACAAACAAACAAAAAAGAAAATATCCAAATTATGGTTCTCAATGTCACTGTAACTTGGCCTTCTGTTGTTGTAAATTTTATATTTTTTTGTAATGAAAAGCCAACTGCTGCCCTGAAATTGTCACTGATACTGTATCTGAAGTTAACTTTCACACACTTAATCCTTTCTATTTGATTTATTTCTTCAGTGGTGAATTCTAATCAGTGCGCTGTGTTGAGCTCTGGCCAGATATCTGTGTCTTTGAGAAAGTACTTGCACACAATAGTATAGAGGAATTTAAATTAATCGGGCAACCAAATCCATTGGAGATAATCTGTACAGTAAAATGAGCTGTACAACCCATCTAGGTTTATACCACTTTGGATGTGAACTTACGCTTTTCAGTTCTGACCAAGTGATCTCTTGCTTGTCTTGATAACTCCCTCTGTCATGCAGACCTCAAGACAAAGCCCCACAGGCTGTGTCTGCAGAAAGGCCTTTCACAAACAGGCTCCTATTCTCTCTTGCTGGCGTGATCCACTAAAACTGCTCCCAGCATTGTCTCTGAAACTGCTGCCAAAGTGAGCAGGGGATGGCATGGCCCTTCTGGGAAGCTTCAGTGGAAACCCTACCCTTGTAGTCTAAGAGGAGCAGGTGTTTCCTGGCACTGGCAACAGGTAACTCTTTTTTCAAAGCTACGGGTGCCATTACATTTTGTTGCACAGTTATTAACCTATGTCAAAACATTTTATTACAGAACATGGAAGATGAGATGTGCAAGTGAAAAAGCCTTTAGCTGATGTTGTGCAAAACAGGGGGGAAAGCACAGCTTGCGCTGTATCTGGAAAAGAGAGACCAAAGAAAGCAGGGCTGGTCTCACATGAGCATTCCAGTTAATTTTGAAAATAATGGCTCCATAGTCTTTCATTTTGTTGGAAATGGCTGGCTGGCTTTCACACACTGGTTTTGCATTGGCGTGTAGTTGCTGGGTCAATGTGTTTTATATTTCTTTTGTTTTGTTCATTGGTTTCACTTTTGATACTCTGCTTTTTCAGTAACTTGCACTTTGCACCATGAAATGCTCAACAGCTTTCATATGGTTCCTGATGGAGAGTCATTGATCACAAATGGGATTAAATGGGAGCAGAGGACCACAGGGACCTGTGGTTGGAGTGGCAGAAAAAGTGAGGGAGCTTATTCTCCTCCATTTATACCCAAATGTACTCTCACTTTCTCTGAAACATGACCTGTCAGTTAGGCCTTCTAATGAGAAAAACTAATCAGAAGGTGGAGCAGGGAGGCATCCAGGGCTGAGCTGTTCTTGGTTTTCTCCCATACCCTGAGCTGTCAGTGAAGGAGTAGGGAACAAAAGTCCACTCAGATCTTTGAACATCTCAGATTGCTGTTGAGTGGGAAGTGCATGTGCCTCGCCGTGCTGCTTCAACACCCCGGCTGGAACCAGGGCTGCACTGTGTCAAACACAGTGTGTAGGTAGGTGTGCAGCCATGAGGGAGGAGGAGCACCAGAAGAATGCAGAGTGAGAAACCCCCTTCTCTCCTCCGCCTCAAAGAAGCAGCAGTGCTGCAAGCTGCAGAGAGGCACCAGAGCTAAGGGTGGGAAAGGGGAGACTGAGGAAGCAAGGGGTCACTGGAAAAGACCAATGGATATCCCACTGCAATCTCAGTGCCCTGCCCCCTGAAATGCTGCACCCACCCACCCTCCCAGCCCATGCCACCCCGAGGTGCTGTGGTCAAAGGTGCCTGCCAGCTACAGAGTCATTAGTGCAAGTTTCAAAGAGGTCCAAAACCAAAACAACAGTGATGAAGTGGGAGTTTCTGTGCCAAGTGCCAAGCGAACCTGAAAGGTTAGTTTACTCTTTAATGAAATTCCTGCTTCAAAGTCTCCATCTCTTTTTCACCAGGGACCAGCGCTTTCTTTAAGCAACGTTTAGAGGACACCAGTCTGCAAGGGTAATCATCCTCGCCTCTGGCAGGAAGAGCTCGTGCACTAGCATTTCTGAAAAGGCTCTCTTTGTGAATAATTGAATTTGTCTCTGGAGTTCAAGATTTCTTTTTCTGTGGGACTGACTGTAGCTTTGCTTCTTCCTCAGGTGCAGCTTACTGTAATTGAGGCCGAAAAATCATACTGCAGTGGAGGGTTTTGTGAGCATGACGCATAATACGGTGATTGCCATGGAAAGAGTCATTTGTAGTGTTCCAAATGCCTCCTCCAGTGGTGAACAGATCTGCAGAAAATAATTAGAGGATCCCCCACTGTCACCCCCTACTCCCACACAAGGGGAAAAAACTAATGCTGCATGAAGTGTCCCTGTGCAGCGGGCAGAGTCCCGTGCTGCAGTGCACTGCTGGGGACCCATCCTGGCTGATACTCAGAGCCCATCGGTTCCTGCCACTGCCTGGGACACAGGGAACTAACATCCAGGTCAACTGCTCGCCCAGCCCAAAAGAAAATGCTGTGGTTCACATATCCACTGACAAGGTATGTCACTTGCTTGGGCATAGCTTCTTTTCCTCTAAAACCTCCCAGCCTTGCAGTGATTTCTGGGGTCTCTCTGGAACAGCAGGAAAAATCTGCACATCCCAATGCTGCGACAATCATCCCTGTAGCTGCCTCACCAAAGAAAAGCCAAACACAGAGATATACTCCCTCCAGCTAGCAACAAGGTCTGCTGTCCCTGAGCATGTTTCAGTACCACCTCTCATCCCTGCCATCCATAACCCGGTGTGTGACATCCAGCTGTGGCATCTACAAAGCTGCCTGTGAGTAACTTTTCAGGAAGGGGGTAGTGGGGGAAGAAGCTCTCATAATAATTTGCCCTGCTGTGAGCAGGACCTCAAGTCTTGCTGCGGGGAAGAGATGTCTCCCTGCCAGCAGGTTGAGGTAAGTGGTGTGCCTCAGAAGTGGGTTTTGATGTCATAGGCAGAGGCAGGGCTTAGCTATTCGTGCACATGAATGTCAGTAGCAGGAGGAATGACTGTTTCAGGATCTGGGCTTAAGGTAGGAATTGGGGCAAAACTCAGCTCTGAACTGAACAAAAATCCATCGAGCTGAGAGGTTTCTTTCTTGTCTGTCTTTCATCACCAAGCACAGCAACGGGGCTGGGTGGCAGCAGTATATTTTTAGAATATTATTTTTTTGGGGGGAGGGACAAATTCCCAGGGCAACATACAGTGATACAGTAACTCCAAAAAGCCACTCAGGGATTTCTGTACTATTGAATATGCCACACAGAACTTCAGCTGTCTTGTCAAATTGCAATGTATATTTCAGATCAATAAAAAGGCTCATTTAAGACTGTTCTTCTCCGTGTTACACAAAATACATTCTCTCATGGTACAAAGCTTACATGACCTGATCAGCAGGAGAAGTAAAGGTAACTGCAATCATGAATGAAAATCCAAATTTTAGATTAAAGTCCAGTTTTCTTGAACTCTAGTATATGCAGGTAATCTCTGGGTTCTTTGTGGTCTCTGCTCTGAACTGGAAACCAGAACGTGTCTCTTTAATATCTTTACTCCCTTCTGTGGCTGTCAATTACAATGGCTTGACTATTCTGTTCATCCTCAACTCCAGGACTTGTTGATCCTCTGGGACAGATCTTTCTTTCTCTATCGGGTTTCTAAATGACAAGTAGAGATTTCTTCCCCAGGGACAATTCCTTTAACAGTAACCAGGCCAACCAGTGCATTTCCTCAGGTAGAGGAAGCAAAACAAGGAACTGTGCAGATGCATTTCTCCTCCAAGAAGTGTGGAACCCTGACTGCAGCCTCTCCAGCACTTTTAGCTGTTCCAGCTGGAGCCTTTATCCCTTCTGAACACGCTACCAAAAGATTGTGTGTGCACAAATTAGGGAAGTGGTATTGATGCTATTTACATCTGGTAGTGCACAAAACTAGGAAAATTACTAGAGAGGACTTTCTTTTACACTTTGTACCTTGCATCCCGGAGCAATGGGGAGCTCCATGGTGAGCAAATGTTGACAGTTACAAAAAGACATGTCAGGACCCAGACAACTGAAGGATGGACTAGCCACCCAAGAGAGGGCACTGCTTGTAGTGAGAATAACCTGTTCAAGGGACTGTGACACTTGCCTTCTCTGCCCTAATGGAGAGACTCTAATCGTCTCTCTTCCAAAATCCAAAGGGTGGGTTGTCCTTGGCCCCCAAGAATGGAGCCAAACACACATCCCACCTCGGGAGGAGCCAGCAAAAAACACATGTCCACGCTGTGTATATGAGGTGTCCTGCCCTGCTTCTTTCTGAAAAGCTGCCAGCAGCAGATCCAGTTTGCACAAGACTTGTCTGCAATGAGGTGTTTTGCTGGCAGGTGTGTGCTTAGCTCATGGAAATGCAGTGTGCTTTGAGGACTGCTCAGAAGGATGTGCAGGTGACCTGCAATAAAGACAGGTGACAGGACTGGCAGGAACCACGCTCTTCTGCCTGAAGGTGCTGCCGTTGCCAAAGCTGACAGCTGAAGGACGGTACAGGGGTTAACCACACGAAGGGATGTTGCCATGTGTAATGCTGTAATTCTTCATCTTGCAGAAAATAATGAATGGTCTTCTCAGGAACAAAAAGGAAAAAAATGCGAATGTAGAAAACTCTCAATTCACTCTGTTATATTTTAGGGGGAGTGGTTTTGTTATTTTGCTGGGGTTTTTAAAGATACTGAGTATAGAGAGTCTAGAAATAATATATTTGAGATATTTTGGACTAACACATGAAGGAAATGAAGCTGGGGACAAAAACCTTTTATTTTTGTATGCTAGCTACTATGTAGTACACAGAAAACACAGTCATCAAGGTTGGAAAAGACCTTTAAGATCAAGTCCAACCTAACTAACCTAACACCATCATAATCACCCCTAAATCATATCTCAAAAAAATTATATATTCAACCTTAGACAACTGACATATTTTTGAGAGCATGTAAACCAGTAGCTGCTTGTTCTGAGTTTATCTGAAAAGGCAAAAGGAAAAAATTAGTCTACAAAATTGGCTTGCAATGTAGACAATGTTTTCAACTTAAAGGTTTCACAAGATGTACTAATTTTATCACTCTGGCAGGAAACTGAGGCTTTCACATTTAATGAAGTGTTTCTTTGAAGTCATGCTAAGTGACTGTGTTGCACATCTGCACGGGGCGGACCATCTCAACTTCCTTTGCTGAGAGCCTGACAGGAGCACCAAGACAGCTACATATTTACCATAACTTCATCAAGTGAAGATGGAAAAAAGGTGGCTCTTCTCTATCTTTTGTTACCTCTGGGTGCCCAGCATCACAGGTAGGAGTGTCCATGGGACACCTTCATTTGGTTTATGATGGAGGGTCGGGAGGGGCAGGCTGGGATTAGTGTGCCTCACTAGTGTGTCTCATAGCTACTGGCAATGATTTACTGTTTCCTGACAACTTTCTAATCACCCTAGTTATAATGTGCAGCTAGTAAGGAGTAAATGGTTTGTGCTGACCAGCAGATCACTTCATTCAAATTGCCTAACCTGCCAGGATGTAAAGGAGATCAGCTCATGTATACTGAGGGTAATGTGTGCTCATCTGAGATGGGCCAAAAGGAAAACTGCTTTCACTGAGAGAAGAAAAAACAACACCTCTCTCTCTCTCACAGACATACCTGTGTATGCATAGAGAGGAAGAATTGAAACACTGCAAGGCGAGGGAAAATTGTACAGCTGCAACTCTTTAAATAGATTCTTCCCTTCTCCTTCCTCTCCCATCTCTGCATGCTGTGGTAAAGGCTTGAGAAACAAGTTTGTCATCAGAGTAAAACTTTCAGAAAAGTAGAGTAAGGAGGACTGCATCCCTGTCAGAGGGAGTTTAAACCAAAAACAATCCAAGGAAAATCAAGAAAAAGCTTGATATTCTCAATACCCTCCACCTACCACCCCCAAAAGTCTGATCATGTTCCATGCAGGAATACTTATTATCAGCTAGGAAGAACAACTTTGTAGGATACACATTTTTCCAATTAAGAAAGGAAAACCTGCATGTATCTGACTGGCAGGGTAAGATGCATCTCAGAATCTGGCATAGCCTGTTCCTATTTTCTTCATCACAGAATCAAACTGGATTTTAAAAGAAAGCAAAATTAATTCATATGTGTATTCATAAAAAATAGAAGTTCTCAAATGCAAAGAAAGAAATAGAAGCCTCAAGATACGCACAGGAGAGCAATATTAATTAGAGAAAAATAGGACTTGGGATGTTTTTCCTGGGAATAAAATCCTCACTGACGTCACTCAAAGGTGAAAGTGGATACCACCATGCCCCTTGTAGAGGTCAAACATTTAAATGTCTGTGAGTTACTCAAAGAAATTTCATTTGGAGTACAAGTATGACCTAATGGACAGTATTTGATTTGGAAGAACAAAGTTGACATAAAATGAGAATGCTTATATTTGAGATGCTAACAAAAAGTTAAGAACACTTTTGCATGAAAGGGTTTCAGTTAAAGTAACCTCATGTGCTACACTAATAACAAAGAACAGAAATTAAAATGTTGTTTCTACATATATAACTTTTTCATCTTAATATAAGCTACTCAAGTGATTATTCATAGGCATTTTTTACATGATTCTTTGACCTCATGGGAGCCCCTGGTGGCCTAGTGGTTAGATTGCAGGACCTTCACCGCTGAGGCCTGGGTTCGATTCCGGCCAGGGATACTCCCCGGGCAGGTGGAGCTCGTTAGCCCT
>JAWMRA010000001.1:19664487-19712241 GCA_035584735.1 Pseudotriccus pelzelni
ATCCAATGCGCAGGCTGGAAGGTGTAAAGACCTTCCCCGGTTCTTCGTTCGCGAAGACTGGCCATTTACTTTACTTTGCCCTCATACAGCACCAGCACGAATATGAGAGTAAGCTTGTTATGTGTCTTTTTCCTGGTAGTCTGATCATAAGATTGTTAATTGCTTTTCCCTTGATTTTTACTGGTGCAAAACTTGCAGTGAAATCAGTGAGCATTTCCTGTAATAATCTCCTTGGACTGACAAAAAAAGTTTTCAGTAATTTTTCTCACAACACTTGTCATTCAGGCCAGTTTTTATTTACCCTCTTGCATCATCCCATCTCTTAGAATACAATTAAAGGATGAACAGAGTAAATGCAGCAGTGAAACAACAGAGATTAATGTTGGCCATGTCCATTCAGTAGTTCTGTTCTCCTCATACCCGATATCTGTGGGGATGTGGCACTCTGTCCTTGTTCCTTTTCCCTGTCCAGTCAGAGCTGATGGTGCCCTGGGTCCCTGTCTTGCTCCTGGCTGAGCTGGCAGAGTGTGGAATACACTGTAGGCACCACCAAGGTTGCCTGACCTCTGACAGGGCATCCCCTGGCTTAGGTGCCCCAGAGCCCTGCACTACATGGCAGAGCAAATGTCAAAGCAAAGAAATGGGTACCTGCTTTTTCAAGTAAAGAAGGTGAGCAGTGGGCACTTGCTGCTGCGGGGAGCCAGCAGTGTGCCTGGTGGGACTGCAGAGCAAATTCCCAAGGCAAATACACATTGATATTATGACACACAGGGAGGATAAAATCCAATGTGGAAGGGGTGGTGACAAGTCTGTATCTAAGAGCAACTGCCCAGCTCATTTTTTCTGTGGACCTGCATGCCCTTTCGGAAAAGGGACTTTTTGTATATGGCTCTGTGCGTGTGATTGATTACTTGTCTCACTACGACTCCCCCATCCATAAATTCTTCATCTCCTTGAGTTTGTCAGTACCCTGCATACAGGGGTTTGGGGACTGCAAGACTCTTACTCATAGGAGGGAGAAAGGGAGATAAATCAAATTTACTACAGCAGCAGCTAAACCAAGTAGTACAGGCTCCCGCTGAAAGCCCCTTCATTTCATCGATCCATTACTCCTTTATATGGCACACTAAGGACTGCCACCTGCTTTATGAAATTAATTGAGGAAGAAACCATACATACCAGGGCAACTCTCTCTGTCACTGAGACAGGCACTCGTTTAGGCCATGCAGGAGATGTTTAATAACATGGAGGTAAAGGAACAGCTTTCTCTGCCAAAGCAGCAAAGGCAATGGCAATGGGCGGGAGGGCCGCTGTAGGGTGGAATTAGCCAGCAGGGATAACTCATTTGTTCTTGCAAAAAGAGCTGGGGAATAGCTGGGACCAGCTTCTGCTTTATTTATATTACTTGAAAGATTTCCATTTTCACAGAGGCTCTCAGAGCTCCCATTTCTCTCCCACAAGCGTGACAGGAGCTCTCTGCCCTCTTCTAGACACACATGCATTTGCTTTCCCAGTTCTCTCTCTGCAGTCTGTACTGGTGGAGATTTGCTGTAAAAGTCCTCCCTGGAAAGCCTGTGGTTACAGTTTTGTGGTCTTCATAGTTGTCTGTGTCTAAGGCACCAAATCATGTCAAAGATGGCTTAAAGCTTTGTTTAAACATTACTTGCACTGAAAATGATCCTGTTTTTTTTAAGGTCAATCTAGAGACATCCTTCCTCAAACAGAAGTGGTCAGCGCTCTGCCAGGTACTGATGTGACCTTGGTGTGCCTCTTCCCAAAATCACGCACCACCCACATAACACAGTGGTCCAAGACTGAAGACAGCCAGTCTACCAAAATAGCTGTTTATCATCCCATTTATGGCGCTCATTACTTCAAATTTCCTGAGGCTTCTTACAATTTTTCGGTGTCCTTCATCACAAGGAAGTGCTGCAGCCAGGATGTCACAGAATCTTTGAGCTCCACCAGTCCAAACACCACGTCTGAATACAGTCAGTGGGCTCTGCATCTGAAAAATGTTACCATCGCCCTTAGCGGGCAGTACGAGTGCAGTTTTGCTACTTACCCATATGGGACAAAGGCTAAAAAAATTCAACTTATTGTCAAGGCAGAAGGTAAGTGATGATGAGTTAGATGTTGCTTTATCCTAACAGGGGTGGGGGAGGGTATCAGGGTAGATGAACATTTCTTGGTTGGTGATGGTGAACTGTTCGGACATTGAATGTTGCTGCTACAGTTTCCTGTTTACCAGACCCTCTCTAGCTGTTATTATCCAGCTCGTGATTAGGAAACCTTATTTGTTTGGAGGAATGAGAAGTGAAGCCAAAAAGGTGTTGAGATGGGAAGTTTCTTCATTTTTATTTTGGAGAAACGTGCTGCAGAGAACACTGGATGAGTAGCTCAGGATACGGCAGGACCAAGGATGGTGGATCTCCAAATCATGCTGTGCTGCTGCTATGGGCACACAGCACTGGGCACCAGAAAGAGAAAACACCATTATCTGGTTGAGGCTGTGGACTGGCATCTGCAGGGTGTGCTGGGTGTTAGCTCAGTGTCCCCAGTGTCAAAAACACACTGGAGCAAAACAAGGGATTGCTTAGGACAATCACAGGAACAGAGACTTGGCTGCTTCTGTCAGCCAAAAGCAGCATGACTGTTCTTGGTAAGTAAGCCTCAGGGGAGTGTGTGAACTCTAGGGAGGATATTTAAATTATCCCAGCAAAGGAGCAAATTGATTTAAATAGGTGGTAATGGATTTGACTACAAATTAAACAACAGTGGTAATTGTTAGTGCAGCAACATTGGCAACAGCTATTTAGTGTCAGCAGTGAGGGCAAACATCCAAACTGCTGTGAAGATGGAACTGGGCAGGGACATTAAGCAAGCTTGCTGTTGTGAACATGGGGGACTGGATTTGATGACCCCAGAAACCTCTCCCTGACCCAGGTTTCTGCAAACAACCCAAGCAGGATTAAAGTAAATGCAACAAACCCGGCACAGTTTCAGTTCAGAACTGTAAGGCTGACCTGCTTACTCTGCTTTTGCCCAGGGTTGTAGGTGTAGCAGACGTTCAAGGGTTAGGAGCAGGGTAGGTGCAAGTTATTTCAGGGGTAGCAAAGGGCAGCTGTGCTCCCACTGCCCTTTTACCTTCATGATGAGGCCAGACTGGTGGCAGGAGGGACACTGGTTCCCATGCTGGATCACACTGATCCTGCAGCAGGAGAAGTTTCTGTGCAAGATTCATACTCAGGAATGTTTAACCCTCGTTCCCTGCTGGCGCTTGCATGGCAGTGGCTCCAAGCATTTCGGTGCTGTTATCTTGGAGACACTCCTCAGGCAACCCTGCAGACCCTTCCTGCCCTGATGAACTCACAGGGGCAAAATGAGAGCCAGCACCTCTGTGCAAGCCACAGAGGATGGGTGTTTAAACAGTACCTGCTGGATAATTGTGCCAAAGATAAAGCTGCTGCTGTACCCGCTACCCCTGTACAGAGGTGTGTTATGGTAGGTTCTCCTTGGGGAATTTCCCTGTGCTTCACAGGACAGAGTGGCTGGATCAAAGGGAGTGCAGTGAGGTACAAACAGTGCTGGTAACCCTGTGAAACCCTCCCGTGCTTCTGTTCCTCATACCATGCTTCTCTGTCTCTTCCTTAACACAATAACAGTGCTAATTCCTGGTGCCCTTGGTTGATACAGGCACGTTCAACACTGTTTTTGCTATCTGTGTGTTAAGTGTGGGCAGCTCTTGTTCATATCAGCATCGTTGTGCCTTTCTTCGGTAGCTGCATGAGGTAGCAAGCTGTGATACTGATAGCTGCTTGCTAGAGAGAACTAAAAAATTTAGTTTGCTACCTCTTGCAGGTTTGTATTTTAAGGTAACCAGATCTTTTGCAATGAACCACTTCCACACAAAAGAAGGCAAAACCCCTTTAATCCAGCCTATGAGTAGAGCAGATAAGGGTGGTTATCACTGATGAAGGAGTTTCCAGCTATGCCAAACTGAAGTGAATCCAGATGGATTCAAGTAGCCTGCAGGGCAGCAGGCCTGCATAGGACAGACAAACACAGAGGACCTTAGCCAAAAGGTTGCTAATGGAGATGGGAATCAGAGACAGGGGATGGGAAACAAGCAGCTGGGGTGCGACTGAGACCAGGCAGAAACTGTCTGCAGGCTGAACTCCTGGGGTGACTACTCATCTCCCGTACTTGTTGTACACTGCACGGCACTTTTACCTGGTAGATTGTCCCAGCAAAGTCTCCTGTGCAGCTTTCTTCCTGGAGAAGCTATAGGTTTGCTCCTTCTGTCCTTTCCTTGTCCTTTCTGCGTTATCCAGCCCCTCAGGGCTTCTGCACTCTGTGTCCTGCTGCAAGAGCTGGCTCCTCAGCTGCTTCACTCTGGTGGGCCATGTGGGAAAGCTGCTTCTGCCACTTGGTTTCTTGATCACAGCTCTGGGCACTGCCTTTCCTCATGTCCCCTTGGCACAGGGTGTGTGCTGGCACCACCGCTCTGTGCTTGGGTGCCAGATACAAAGGAAGTCACAGGCACTGCAAGAGTCCCCGCTGACAAATAACGTGACAGTCTGGGACAGCTAGATATTTTCACTCCCCTCAAGATAAAAAATAAAAGAAATATATATATCTACTCTATTTCAACATGCAAACCAGAGCTACCAGGGGAGCAAAGCTGAAGAGTCTCCCTGCAGTGCGTGCTGGTGCCTGCTTGCAGGGAAGAGGGAAGGCAGGTCACAGCAGGCAGGGAGGATGGCACAGCAGGCTGTGGCAGGGAAGATGGCACAGCAGGCTGCACCACACTGTCACCCACTGCACGGCTGGGGGTCAGAGACATCAGTGCTGACCACACCACTCGTAGCACCGCCAGCCCATCACCACTGCTCTTCCTGTTCGAATGCATACATGCACGCAGACCCGACTTCTGAGCCACAGCTGTGCTCTTTCCAGTGCACCGCTCCGCCCTCCCAGAGCTGGGCTGGAGCCCTGGGCTGGGAATGGATATGGTAGGAAATGCTGAAATGCCTTTTCAATCAGATAAGAAAGAGTAAGAAGGTTTCTGCTTCTGGAAGTGAGCAGGTTGGAGAATAACCACAGGAGCACTTACACTGAAAAAAGGGGTTACTCTTTACCTGACATGCTGAACACCCTGCTTAGTGGAAAGAAGGTCTGCAGGGATCTTCAGAGAAAAGGAAATATGGGTGCACAAATTTGATGTGAAGGTTTATTGCTGCAGAAAAAAAAATGTTAAAGAAAAATTGAAGCTTCAAATTATTCTCCGCTCCAAAAGGAGATATCTTGATCCTGCAGTTAAGAAAAGCTTTTATAAGAATTGCCAAAAAATTCAAGTAAAGCTGTGAATCGAGTCATGACACCACATCTAGAATCAGAGGTAGTGCTTCCACTTAACAAGTGTGTCTATGGGTAATGGTTGAAAATTACAGTTCCATTCTAATCAAAAAAGTGTCTGTTCATTGAACAGAAGACTAGTCAGCATTGGTTTTCAAAACACAATGAACATCATGTTTCTGATTTTCCTTCTTGGGCTTTTCGTTGTTACAATGATAAAAGAGGAGCAGCACTACCTGAAGAAAGTGTGGCTAAACCAGACTTTAGAAATTCCATGCCTTGAGGACACGACCTCAGAAGATTTGTCCACTTATCCTTTGAAATGGCTAGTGGTAAGTATTTTTCATCATAAAGTTCAGAAAGGACTACAGGGTATTTTTGTAGATTGAAATAGAAATGTTCTACTCTAGTGTGTCCTGTACAACCTGCTAAACAAAGCACATCAGTCACGTTGGACTGTAATAAAGAAAGGAGAAAAATATAAACATGGGTTTGCAACATACACACCGTAATAGCTGTTAAAGAAACAAAAAGATAAAATTACTTTCTTTTTTTTTTTTTTAATTTTCAGGACCACACGCAGAGCAAGGCCATGGAAAATGGCAAATATAACAGAAGTAAAATATTTCTTGTGTTGGATTTCTCAGGGATTTTTTTCTGTCGTGAGGCTTCAGTATCTGCAAGAGACATGGTTACTGTGTAGGGTAGTAAGATATCAGGCTGCTTTGAGATTAAAAAAAAGGTACCGACTAACGTTTTTGGTTTTGTTAACCTCTGTGTCACTGATGCCCACTGAAGACATGCAAACCTAGTTATCAAGCTAACCAGATGAAAAACTATTTTAAAGCAATTTGCTGTGAGATGTAAAGCTTGCTATATTTTTGTACTTTATCTCACTCTCTGGATAAATATTTATAAGCATGTTTTAATGTAACCTTTTAACATTCATTTCAGCATATAAAGATAAGTATCAGAGCAGTTCCTTGAGCTTTGCCTGTTCATTTATATCTGTTGTCACTGAGGAGCTGTAACTGTTGAGGGTTTTCTTAAAGGTGATTTTCAAATATTTTAGGGTTTTTAACCTTTTGTCCTGGTTCATTATCTATTTAGATCTCCCCTATGCAGGTCATTCTTAATACTGAAATTTTAGGGGAACAGCCTTGTCCTTGCTGATTTAGTTTTGCTAGTTCAATCTAAGAAAGGGGAAAAGAAGCCCAAGGGTCAACACAGTGACATATGTGTGGATTGCCATGTGTCATACAGGGTAAAGCTTGCAAATATGTACTGGCACAGCTGTCCAGGATGTACCTCTATCTATAGGCTGTACCTATATTTAAGGGTGGCTGCCACACAGACAAGAGGAGATGACTTTTGGTTAGTATTATCAGATTCTAGCTATTTAAAATTCCAAAAGAGCAAAGTTTTTCTTGAAATTGCAGTTGTATTTAGTATGTATGGGATGTTCAGCATAACTAAAAGACTGGCGCAGTGAGAAAGCAGCTCTGTTGCCCTCTCTGCAGGATACAGAGGTCAGGATTCATCAGACACAGCTATTTCCTCCATATTTTTATTAGTAAGAAGATGACCGCTCTTAGTGTTGAAATTCTGGGAGAGAATGCACTCAGAAAAAAAAATTCCAAATGTCCACTTACTACTACACAACACTAAGGGTGAGAAGGAAGGTTTTCGTAGTGGGAATAGAGTTGGCCTACAAAAATATTTCTCTCTCTGTGTGTCCTGTCTGCCTTCACAATACGGTGGGTTTTTCTTTTCACAGGGTGACAATGGCAGGAAAGAGGAACTTGTGACCAAGGAGCCCTCCTGTCCTGCCATGTACAGGAACAGCAGTGCAGTGTATGGGCAAAGAGTCCACCTGGGTTTGAACAACGCTCTGAAGATTTTCCCCACCAAAATCACTGATGACGGCAGGGTCTTTTCCTGCCACGTGATGTATCACCCGGAGAGAGTCCAGAAGAGCAGCACCACTGTGAGAGTATATGGTAAGAGGCTTGTGCCAACTGCCTGCTTCCCTGCACTTGGACAGGTAACGCTCCTATCTGGTTCTGAAGCCAATAATTTGAAACACACTGCTGGGTTTTTTTTAATATAAACATATTTACATTGTAAGTTTTTCAGCTGCAGTGAGGTAAAATGTTAGAAAATAACCCTGTAGTTCTCAGAGGAACTTCTGGCCATTCCTTCAATTCCTTCAATTTCCGGCTTGAAAAAATACTAGACGTGTTGCACACGTATCGCCCCCAGTGGCATGCCCATGGCCAGTATCTTCCCCTGATGTGTAGGTTTATGTTTGCAGGTTACAGGTCATCAAGATCTCTGTGCCCCAAATGACCATGCTGGCTGTGGTTAGGATATCATGGCCAAAACCTAGTAAGCAGTTTGGAACTACTGCTGTTGCAAAGTCACATCCTCAAAGGTATGTGATGTTCAACTGCTGCCAAACTCTCTGGCTCTGAAAATGAGGGTCCTGGCTGCAGAGTCTCCAACTGGTCAGGAGTGATGGAGCCTGTGTACTGCAAACATGTGGGCTGCCATTTCATGCTGGAAACCTTGCCCATATTTAGTTACTTGCTTTATTCCCTTGCTAGTGGCTTAGAAACCACTCTGCAATTGCTGAGGTACAATTGAATCAGAAAAATGCTGCCCACTTGAAAATCAGGCTTTGTTTTCTGTTTATAGATCAGTTGGTCTGGAAAACATATTTCCAAAGCTCCTAAAATGAATGGGTGTTAAACAGTGGGTCTGTCAACAGTCCCTTGACTGAAGCTGATTGTCCAAGGAACCCACACCTTGAAGGTGGCATGGCCATGCAAGGCTGACGCTCTGAATTCAAAGGAAGGTTCAACAGCGAGCAGCAAAGAAAAAAAGAAAAACTTGTCTGGGGGCTGTTGTTCACTGATGTAAAAGAAATAAAAATAGAAGATAATGATCTGAAATCTCCTCTTGCTTTTGCATGATTCAGACACAGGTCTTATTTTAAAAAATCAACGTGTGTCAAATAGCGACAGTGTTACCTGGGTAATTCAAGTATACTAACATACTTGAACTCTCCCTCCCCTCCATCACTGCTGATGCTCTCACCTTGATTTCTGTGACTGTTAGCCTAAGAGGTTGCTTTATTTGGTTTTTCCCAGAATTACTGTGAGGTGTGTGCTTGTCTGCGTCAGCATATGAGTGCAACAGGGTAGAGAGGCAAACAAGAGAAGGCAACTGTGGCCCTTGGTGGTGAATAGTCTGTGTATTTCCCAGTAAGTGCTAGCTGGCTTTGAGGGTGCTGTGATCTCAGCCTCTCCCACAGGGGTCCTGAGGCAGAGTTAGGTGCAGGGGCTCCCTGAGAGCCCTGAGGTTTTTGGTGGGTGCTGAGGAAAGTCTCTCAGACTTCAGGCAAATGGAGTCCACATCTTGGAGGAAGTGTGCTTTTGTGCTCCCAGCCCTTCCACATCTGACATTTTGCAGGTAAAATAACTATTTTGCATCCGGTGTCACTCTTTTCTCTTACTATGCCCTGAAGTCGTGCTGCTTGTGACTGCATCAAACCAGCCTTTCTCCATTTACCTCTCTTGTCCTGCAGCAGGATGTGAGGCCAAGAGCAGAGGGTTTAGAGCCTCCCCTGCTCCAGCACACACACCTGTGCACCACTGGCAGGGCAGAATAGGCAGAGACAGTGGCCAGAATAATCCAGCACTCTCTTGGTGACATTTGGGTACAAAGAGCCTTTTCAGATGACAGCACCTCTCTTGTTTCTTGTGCTTGCCAGGGAATGAAGACATGAACTTTTATGTCCTAGCAGTCAGATCCAGCATCAAATGGCTGGGACAGAATCTAGAGACAGTCTGTGTATACAATGTCAACAGCAATTCTATTGGTTCTGTCTGTTGTCTTGGCCATTAGCAAGGACACAGCTAGAGAGCAAAGCCCAGCTGAAAACTGGAGAGATTTTCCCATCTTGGCAATCCCCCTGTCACCCAAACACTCATGCAATTGAACCCCATGGGCTGGGTGTTATGAAACAGGGGAGAGGGCAGGTGATGTTGCCTGCAGAAAGCTCCTTGTGCAGGATCACTATGACAAATGCTTCAGGCAGAGCTAAACACATCAGAGACAGTCCAAGTCTGAGAGGCGATGAAGTGGCACTTCCTCACAGTTGAGAGCTGGGCAAGAGAGGATGGGGAAAGCCTGAAAAAGTCTCTCAATGAAGTTGAGAGTAAAGACAGATGTTTGAACAAGAGAGCTTTTTTTAAGGGGGTACTTTTGTACTGAAATACTTTAAAATATTTCTTTCCTAGAACAGAGTTCTTTTAGATACAAGTTTCTAAGAAAACATACGGCCTTTTCAAGTCTAACTTCGCCAAATATTGATTTTCCCTTTTTGTAACAGTAAAAGCTCAGCAGCAGAAACTACTGAACTAAATATTGAATTTTCACTAGATCCAAAACACTGGTAAATATCCTAGCAAGACAAGTGAATGTCAAAATGTTAACAGAGGCTGAGATGTTAATTGGAAAAGGTCTATTAGATTATTCTGAGCTATGCATGAGAGCTAACTTGTCTTCTGAAAAAGCAGAAGACAGCACCCAATACAGATGTGGAAAACTGTGCCTGTTCTCATTTAAAAAAAAGGCAAAAGGAAGAGCACTAGACTAGATGTCATTTAGTCTCCCAGGAAACTTTTAGCTGAGATTAGAAGACCCAGTTTATCAGACTTCTTCTTACATCTGAAAAAGTATGCTTGTCTTCTGCCAGCTCCACTACCATCTATACAGTTTAAGCAAGGCAGAAACAAGAAGGAAATCTTAATACATTCATTTTCTGATGGGAAGAATCTACCAGTCCAACCCCCAAAACAAAACAAACAAATGAGTAAAGAGGAAAACCAAGAAGGAAAAATTAAAAAAAAAAAAAAGACATTTCATCCAAAAGTACCCCAACTCCAGAAAACCATAAGATCATAATAATTAAATACAGGTCATGACCAGGCATAATCCATCAGTCAAATCAAGCAGAAAAGTGGAAATTAAAAAAAAAAAAAATTCAGTCAGGTGAGTCCTTAGAGGATTAGCTATATAGTACAACAGGGAAACTTGAGCAGTTCAGCTCAGAGGAGAATGTAAGGGAATGTAAAAGAGTAAGAAAAAAGAGAAAACTCTCTTAATGGTAGAGAATAAAGTGAGATATAAGTTGGAAAGAGAAAGAATTACAGATCTCCTAACTAATCCAGGGACAGCACTTGTTTCCAGTCCAGTTGCAAGGCTCAGAAAAGGCCAGAAGTACAATTTATCTGAGGCTTTTGAGATTTTTTTATATATTAACACAGTTTCAACAGTTCTTACTTAACAAGTCAGTTAATATTACTCCAAATCAGGGATCCCAATGGCTACTTTAGAAATGCCAACTTAGAAAGGCTTGTAGTACCTGATAGCTTTAATTTATACAGTCAACTGCACCCAGAACCAAAATGCTGCAAACACAAAAGAAAACTTTTTCCGTTTCACGTGGATGTGGTCATCCACAGCCTGCTGCTCTGATGTGACGGTGAGCTTTGGGCTTCCTGGCAAGGCAGGAAGCATCTGTGGCGTGACACTGTCATACGTCTGTCCAGGTGACAGCATGTGGGTGGCTGGCACCCGAAACCAATCAATGTTTTTGGGGATGGCTGAAGCCTTTGGAGATGGCTTTGACTGGCAAGCACCCAGAGGAACCAACAACTGGGGTGTGTTTCATTTCATCAGGCCCAGGAAGGGTTGCTCTGCTGCCAGAGCTGTGACTGCAGGACCGTTTCATCTTGTTTCCCCAGCAAAGCCACCCTAGAGTAGTTTAGATAGGCAGTAAAATACATCATGAATCCTGTGGTAGTAGCTGCTGATACGTGCTTATAAACCACTTCCTTGACCTCAAATTGCAGCTGTGCAAGCTTTTATCTTGCTACATGTATGGGTAGAGTTAGGATTTAATTTCCACCCTTTTATGAGACAAGGCTGCTGTGTCTTATTAGAAGCTGTGGTCTTCAATGTCCATTTCACTAATACATATATGTTTGCTTTCCAGCTTACCCCGAGATCTCTGTTATCCTGCAGGAGGGCTCGGCTGGCACCTCGCAGAAGGTGAGGAATTTTGGAGCAAAGAGTAAGGCCTGTGACTGCCACCATGCCACCCCAGCCAGGCAAGCTGAGCAGAATCAGACATGGGTGGGACATCCAAACTGACCAAGCACGTAGGGCAGTGGGCACATTAATGACTTAATGTCAGCTGTTCATGCCCTTTCCTCTGAGCAATTTCCATCCTCACAGCAGTGAACTGCTGCAGTGAGCACAAACGTGACCTAGCTAAGGGCTTCTCTGTTGTGTGGTCAAAATCTGATTTTATGTTAGCCCTAGGGAAGACTCCAGGACAGATTAAGAGGCTATGTGGTTTGCAGGGGGCTGCAATTCTCCCTTTCCCTCCCCAACTGCTGGCTACTACCCAACAATCTCGAGCTGCCCTCTCCACACCGCATGACATCCCTCTCTGAAGAAGGCCACTTGTTAACCAGGATGCTGCTCCAGGGGGTCGTTTCTTCAACTCCAAACAAACACAAACTCCTTTACTTCTCTTTTTTATTTTCAGGGCTTAAATCTAGTGAGGATATTGGATTTGTATTTCTTCACAGGAAGCATTTATAAGAATATTATGACCCAAAAGTGCCTGAAAAATAAAGGAATAATGAAGAGAAAATAGGGGAAAGCAATTCCACTACGCGTTCAGATGCCATTTACCATGGCAGGGAAAGAGTTTCAGCTGGGTAGTTTCAGTCTTTGTACTGAATGATTGACTTCTGCTGGCTCCAATACATCAAGCTTGCTTTCAGCTAAATGTGGGAGCCACTTTCTTCAAAAGTGGGACCAAGTGGGCCGTGTGCTGTATGAGTAGCACATGCCTTTTTTTCTTTTTTCTGTTTAAAAGGACAAGGCAATTTCTCTTCTAACAATGCTTAGTACTTAGCAGTGTCATAACCTGCTAAATAAATGTAATTGGAACATCCAGGCAGCATGAGGATGAGACCTCCCACCTTGATAGTGCCCAGTCCTTCATCCAGCCTTGATTTTGAGGTTCTTCCCATCTATTGCTTGATGAGAAATTAAATAGAGCACAAACACAGATTTTTGGAGCAATTGGCATAGAGCCAGGACTTCTGCATCTAAAGCATCAATTTCTGGAAACCTCCTGCCTACTGTGCCCAATACAAAGGTATCTAGTTTTGTATATTAAACAGGCTAGGCAGTCTTTTTCATGGGATTTGTCTCTCAATCTGCCTAATGAAGGACAGTGATCAACCTGAAGGTGTCTTATTCTCCATACACACACTGCCCATTACCAGTTCCAGTGTTTTTCCATGTGGGTGTTCATCACTGGGGGCAGGAAGGTGAAGGTCACCCTACACCTCTCCAGCCACAGACAGGACTAGAGAGAGTTGGAGCCCTGTCATCCAGAGCAAGGTAATGTCTCTGGACTTTCATTCAACAGTGCCCACAGCAAGAAAAATGAATGGAGTGGGCAAGAAGCACAATAAAGAGGAAACAAGTGTTTCCTTCCAGAGCAGGACTGTGAGTTAACAAGTACTGTCCATAAGAGAATCTGGAAGCTGGCAGCAGGGTGAGGACATTGGAGGGTAACCCAATAACTGCCTTTTCCTGCCCCACAGCCCAACGTGACCTGTGTCGTGAGGAAGGCGTTTCCCAAGCCAAGACTTGTGTGGTACGTGGACAGAGTGAACCTGATGGAGCAGCCTGGAGGTAAAGCAACCTGTCAATAGGACAATGACACAGCTGTAGAAGTGGTTCCCAAGAGACGTGGTGGTCGCTCATCCATTCCTGCCACAGGGAGCCTGCAGGTGTCTGCCTGGGTGAAGGGGAGAGTATCAGACCTCCTCAAAGGGAACAGATGGCAAATGGCTGAGACCATAGACCCCTGCAATTGCTAGGGATGGGATCCACGGTTTGGTATAAACACACTGTTCTTGACAGATCTTTGGTAGTGTCTCAGCAAAGAAATTTGCATCTATATGACCCTGCTTCTTAGTACCAATATTATGCACAGCTTTGATTTATGGTCTGGAGTGAATGAGAGGGTCTTTTTCTTTCTTTCCCCAAGAAATTCCTGTTATACAAGAAGACTTGCAAGACAGTGAAGGTTTCTATCAGATGAGAACAACGCTGATGCTGCAAGGGACCCAAGAGACATATAAGACATTCTCATGTGCATGTCTGTTTCCCTCCCTCGGGAGTGAAACATGGAAGATTTCATCAGAAGAAATATTTGTTTCATTTGGTAGGTTTTTCATAGATAAAACACATCTGAGATGTTAAGAACACCAAACACATGTATACTCTGTTATTTAAAATACTGAAAAAATGCCAAGAGTATGGAAGCTTTATTGTACAAGTTCATCTCACAGCTTGAACTTTCTGGCAGGTTTTTTAGCTCAAGTCTTTGCTTAAGCCTCTAAATGAGCTAAGAAACTCCTGCACAAACAGAAGATGCCTGTTGTTTGTTTAGGCAGTATCTTGCTGTACTTCCCATACCCAAAAATAGATTAGCATAGCCACATGGCACCAGTGAGCTATTATAATCATGTGTTTCCCACTGAGCACTTGTGGCAAAAACTCTGCATGTGTGCAGTGCAGCTCCCTGGAAATCCAAACCCTCAGATCAGGGCTGTGTTATACATCTTCAGTGAAACTTACAGAAGGCTAAACCATTTTTGCAGAGGGTTGAACCAGGTTTTGAACCGTGATGGAGGAACTCCATCTGTACTATAAGGATTAGCTACATGGTTAGGGAGGTGGGGATAAATACTGTCCTGCTTTTTGATGAAAGCGCAAGACTCAGCATTAGAGAGGGTTTTGGCACTTCTGAGAATGCAAGGGGACTGGTGAGAAGATCTGACAGATTTCCTTTAGCACCCTCTCGTGCACATCTACTCTTCAGGTGCAAATGCATAGTGACACATTTTTTATTAGCAGTATTATTATTATGTGTGCTCCTTGCTGCACAGACGACAGGACTGAGCTGCTGACCCCTTAGCAGCACCTACTGGTACGTTGTGTACCTTGGCAACTGCTTGCAGCTCAGCTGTGTTCACTTGTGGCTGGGGATATGCTTATTGGTACGTTTTTCCACAAAGTAAGACTACATCAAAAGCCAGAGCTGACTCCTCTGGAAACATAGCTTCAGTGGGAAAGAAGAGAAATCATCATTTTCTCCAAAATGACTCGTTTCACCCAATTTGTAGTTACGTAGAAATATCTTCAAGTTGGAGAGCCGTCAATTAAAGCAGTCCAAGTTCTTGCCTGCAGATTATGCTAATGCTAAGATAGATCCACTCTGTATAAAAACATTAATGTTTAGATATGACGGAAAGGAAAGAACCACATTAATTCTCAGCCATGCCTTCTCTGAAGGTGCACAGTGTGACACAAACCCAAACTAAATTTCAGCCCTTATAACTACTTTAAAGAACTGGTTTCATCTTTCTCTTTTCTTTTTTCACAGACAATAAGTCTAATGAAGCCTCATCTGAAGCTTTTACCACCATGGTTTCAGAAGGTAGGATAAATTAGAGAAGAATAAAATAACTTGGTTGTGTTAGAGGTGTCTATAAATTCCTAAAGCTGTTGTAACACTTACTACCCTAAATACGTAGCAAGAAACCTCTTCCTGCAGCTATGACTTCAGAGAAAATACAATAAACAGATATTTTGGTGATGTAATCTATCATAATTAAGACCAAGCATAATTAAACGCCAGCCTTGAGGGGCACATAATGTTATTTCTGATGCTTCAGCTGGCATTTGAATATAGCTTTTTCAGCACTGAACTAATAATTAAAAATAACAGCCCTGCTAACGGTTCTACCTTCTGCTTAAATACACAGCCAAGATCCTCAACGCTTTTGCCTAATTAAAAAACTGATAGAATGTTTCTTAATTTGTGTAAATGCAGTAAACCTGTGCTCTGCCCCTGCAAGTTTGTCTTATTATCAGCTCATTGCAGACAGATAAATGTTCCCTCCACACCTCAGCTGAGGCCCTTTGGAGACATCTGTCCTGGAGCAGTTTGTTCTGCTCCTCGTGGGAGGGAGCTGCAGTATAGCAGTGGGTTACGTGAGTGTGTCAGAGAAATGTTGTAGTCAGATGGCATGAAAGAAGCGTGGGTTTCTCTGTAAAAACTTCTGCAAGTGCAGGTTGTGGCAAGCCCTGGGAGTTCAAATATCTCACTGCGCACTCGAAAGTCATCCCAGGTACTGGGGGTCTCTGAGAGAGAGACTTTGTTTTCCACCTCTGCAAGGTGATCTCTCAAAGGAACCCTGGCAGGTCGCATCAGGTCACCGCTTGGCTTCACCTTGCACATTCTGCAGAGACTCACTGGGAGCTGGGCACACCTCAAAGTGTCCACTGCCCTGGTTTTCAGACCTGCTGCACCTTTGGTAAGGAGCCCTTTGCGTCAGCCAGCTACCGCAAAATCCCTGCTAGTCCAGGCAAGGCTAAGATGAAATGCAAATGGAAAAGCAACAGTCAAAGGAGGTACAAGGCACAGAAAAGCAGCTGGAGAGTTTACAGTTACCTAGCTATGCTAAGATCTGATCTGCAGAGGGTTGCTCCCACCCAATGCCTTCCATACATGCCCAGCTTGACAGAGGTAATTTCTGGCTGCCTTCCCAGATGTGTTTTTCTAATGGGGTATGTGAGATTCCATAGATTATCTCCTTCATGGAGCCCTTTGGGGAGATAATCCATCCTCCTAACCTACTCAGGGAGTACTTTGTCTCTTCTCCTGGGGAAAAAAAAAAAAAACAAACCTGAAAAAAGTGAGAGAGCTCTTACTCCAGATATAAATACTGCTTGGGCAGGATGGTGTCTCTGCTGCATTTGTCTGGGTGGTTAACAGTTCTTTAATCACAAGGAGTAACTCCCCCTCCACTTCTCTGAGGACTCAATGAGCACTTTTCAGTGCAAAGGGTCTCTGAAATTTCCTGTCAGAGTTGCAGCCTCTGAACTGCCTTGTGGATGGAGCTGTGCAGGTGTCACCACCAGGTCATATATGTTATTTCAACATCTGTACTAATAAGGTGCATCTCCTTGTGTGGAATAAATCCATGTGATTCACTTGTGCTTTTGCCGTTGAGGTACCAGGGGTTCAAAAATTTTTCCCCCAAAACCTTTGTTTCCCTAGGGATTTCACAGCACAGTTACCTCAGGTGCTTTGTGTTCCTCTCCAGACTGCTTAACTGAGTTGTGCATTGAAAGATTATTTGGAAATTAAGTATGATGTACTTTCTCACTCTTGAACCTTTAAATCACCCACTTTCCTAAAGTGGAATAAACACCTCCCTTATGCTGTTCGCTTTGATTTGTTATAGACCTTGGTCATTCAACACTTACATCAGCTGTCATGACTGCCTCAGGTAAGGAGATAAAAAATAAAAGCCTTCATTATACAATATATGTAGGATCTCTGCTTGACCACTGCTTAAATGTCATGTACATAGAGCTAGAGGTGTGCCAGGGAAAGGTCAGTGTGCTCTGATACTGACGGTACCTGTGTCCTGCTGGATGGGAATTTGTGAGCTGTGAAGTTATTCAAGCAGAGATCTGACAGAAATCTTCCTAAAGCTGTCACATTAGGACAGCATGTAAAATGGCATCCTGAATATTACATGTTATTCTTATGCATTTTTATAAAATGGAATATTTTGCCTATAGAACTGTAAAAAAATTTGTCCTATTAGGACAGAGAGGTGCATGTGATAGAAAAGTTAAAGCCGCCACTTTTCCCTGATCCAAGAGCAGCACATCATTCCCATTCATTAGTTATGTAAGGTAGCTAACTCTGTTTTGCCAGAGTATGCACATGGGTAACTTCATAAAACTCCCTTCAGCAACTGAGAGGAAAACCCACAGGTGATCTCCTGGGCTTATAGGGCTGTGGCATGTTGTCATGGACCATTTCTGGAAAGGCCCTGGATAAATGGGGAGCATCACCATCAAGTGCGTGTTCTGCCCCACA
This sequence comes from Pseudotriccus pelzelni, assembly GCA_035584735.1. Lineage (NCBI taxonomy): Eukaryota > Metazoa > Chordata > Aves > Passeriformes > Tyrannidae > Pseudotriccus > Pseudotriccus pelzelni. The sequence continues at coordinate 19,681,907 of JAWMRA010000001.1, forward strand.
GCAGTTAAACTTTACCCTGTGTATAAAAACATAAATAAATAATGTCCCCAGCCAGCCCACAGGAAAGGGACAATATTAATGCCCCCTGAATTTGCGGGATGTGTTTTGAACATTTAGTCTGACAACAGAATTTCTGCTGCAGAGCCTGCATTTATCCAACAGCTGCCACAAGCTTTGATCTAGGTTGGGTTATGATTTATTAATATTATTTTCTAAAGAACCTATCAGCTAAATGTGATACCATGTAATCTGTTTGTCTTTAGAGCCCCAGTCAACATCTTTGGCCTCTCTGGATTTCACAAGTCAAGCAAACTTGGCTACTGCTTCCATAACACAAGGTAATCAGTTAAGCCAAAATGTTTTCTCTATTGCTTCAACAATGCAGGAGAAAGACACATAAACACAATAACCATCTTGCATTTTTTGTAGCAAATAATTTACTGTCTCCTGAAGCTCTTTTCCTAATGCATTATACACTAGGAAGTACATTAACCACAGTCAGTAACCACAGTTCAGAAGTAAATATATGAGAAAATGCTGTCTTGAGTTTATCTTTTTAAATGCTCCGTTTAGGATATATGCATTAAACTCGGCAGCTGAACAGACATCGAGTATATATTAATTAGTATTATTATATTGTTTTCAAAGAATACCTATTCTCTTTAATTAAATATCATACCAAAACAGAATTACATTAGAGCTGGAAAAAGTACAACCCAAACATCGGAGCACAGAAGTCCAAATACAAAGCAACAATAAACAAAATATTTACAAAAGATAACTAAGTAATTTATTCTTTGGGCTGTCAACACCGAGGCCAGTGGAGTGCAGGTAATACTTGGAAGGGTTTAACCTCTCTTCCCCAGGGAGAGGTACCTGCACCAGTGGCTAGACAGTGCAGCACCAGCCTGAATCAAGAGCAAGTGAAGCTGAAAACCTCATACCTTCTGATCTCAAAATACAGGGTTAATGCCCACCAGTCCAGCAAAATGCATTTTCTTGCAGCACAGCCTGTCTGCAAGCACTCTTTTCCTTAAAGTCTCTTTTGAAGCTCAGCTGCTGATCCCTTTAGGACTGGCTGATTTTAAGCAGCAGATGAGAAGGGTGCTGGGGCAGCAAGGGGAGGTGTGCTCACCCCCACAGCTCCTGAAAAAACACACACGTGGCACACACTGGTCCTTGGACACAAAGAAGCACATGCAAAACAGCAGTGCAGGCAGCACAGGAAGCAGGAAAAGTGGCAAGTTGTTGTTCCTCTCCTTAACAGCACCACAGCTTTGGCTCAGGAATGATCCGCCACGGAGGTAGCCACCAGCAAGAGTGGATTTGGCCCTTAGTATTTGCAGAAGCCTTGTTCTCACAAACAAAAAAAGAATTGACTGCAACAGGCTGACTTTTATGAGCCTGTGGGGCACTGATTGTCCTCCTTGGGCTGTGTATTCAACCCTGCAACCTTCCTTTAAAATAACCTTATTCTCTAGCAGAGGTAAGAGAGCAATGTGAAGGGCAGAGCTGAGGGTAATACTGGACGAAGACACTAAACACAAGGCTTTGTTGTGGGAGTTGAATCACTCAACATAAAGCCCTGGGGCACAGAGAGGCTAGGCAGAGGTATGCCAAGGCAGAAACACAGGCTGCAGTGGCACTGAAATGAAAGTTTGCTGCTTCTCATGCTGCTGTCCCCATACCCAAACCAGAGACACTTGCCTGGCTGAGAGCAGAACAGCAAACTTGCTTGTCCAAGTGGACTAAAAGCCTCTCTGTCTCGACAAAAAATTTAACAACAAAGGCTATACATATACAAACTGAACAGAGAAGATTCTTCTCTCTGAATTATACATCTTCACTGGCTAAGGAGGCATGAGGTCAAAGGCATAACGCAAGCTGGAGCTGAGCCATTTTTCTTTGTAAGTACCCAGGGAAGAACTGCCTTTTAACCAGTGCTCCCAACGTGTGGCAATTGCAGTTGCAGTATGCCAGCCTTGGATTAGTGCTTCTCGTCTCTGGCTCACTGCTGGCTTTCACACTGGTGCCACCATCAGCTACTCGAGCAAATCCGCTGGGCTGCAGCTGAGTCAGGATGCCAAGTCCAAGCCTGCTGTTTCAGTCTGCTGGTTTGGTTTTCAGTTCCTGTTATTTTGCAAGTTTTTAATGAAAATCTAAGAGACAACTGGGAACAGATTCAAGCAAGGAGTGGACATAGAGAGGCAACAGCAGGAGCAGGGAAAACAAAACCAAGGCTGTTAAAACTGCAGCGTGGTCTTTGCTTAGCTTCCATGATAGCTCTGTGTCTGAGCCCAGAGAAGCTCAGGCTTTGAGTGATGGGTTACAGCTGCATTTCACCTTCTCAGGCTGTTTAGATGGCTTAATGGTATTTTTTTCCAAACATGAGAGAGTTGTTAAGAAAGATGAACTCCTTTTAGTAAATGTGAAATAGTTCTTTTGGGAAAATAGAGGTCTACTTGCTAGCCACCATCTGTGTTTAAATACCAGATAAATAGCTAGCTGAGCTCTAGAAATCTTAGCACTTGAAAAAAAAAGCTTAAAGAAAAATGTAAAATAAATTGCCTTTTGGCATTAGACATTGCAGGTTTGACTCCTGTACACTAACTTCTTCAAAACTTCCCTTTGCTAGTTGGGAAAACAGTTTTGTTTCCCTGGCCCTGGTGATATCCTGTCTAGATTCTGATTTAGGTATGTTTGTTCATCGCTGCTCCGGCTTCAGGACAAAACAAGCCAGTGCACTTGAAGTTACAGAGCTTCACCTGAAACTAAGCTGAAATACAAAAATGCTCCAAATGTTTTGTCAAAGTTTATTCATCTATCTCAGCCGAGGCTCTAGCCTGTGATAGGCTTTCAAACAGAGTCGTGTAGTGCTTGTGTGAGGGAAGCCAGCATCTCAAGTAGCGGACTACAACTGTTTGACCTCATTAGTCAGGAAACAGGGAAGAAAGAAAGGGAAAATGAAAAACAAGCAGTATGGTCCCCTACAGCAATTTTTACAAACTTGTGTGTTTTTCAGCAGGAGCACTGACTTCTAGCGCGAAGACAAAGTGCTGTACCAGCACCACGGCATCAACTGAGAGTTTGACAACAGCGCGTGCGTAGATGATGTGTCCCCTTCGCTTCGTAGGGCTGTAACAGGGGACTCATGAAGCCAACTATGGGGGCTGCAGAGTGAAAATGTGGCACTGCCTGAGCGAGCGTTGGGTTGCAAATGTTCAGTAGCCTGAAGCATCATGTAAAACGTGGAGCAGCAGGTCCTCAGTTCGAGATACCTCTCCTGAGAGCATTAGCTCTGTGGGGCTTATTTTCAGCTGCTAGTTGGTAGTCACCACATTGCCATGCAAAAATTATTACTAAACATGGAAAAGTTGTGTCTGAGCAGAGGCCAAAAGTCAGGTGGAGTGATCTGTACCAGCTTTTCAATACTTCACAGAAACAGTTTCCCTGTTGAATTCTGCTGAGTTAGAAGATAAAAGCCCAAGTTTCCAAGGTGTCAAGGATTTGCAGTGGCAGAAGAGGAATGAAAAAAACATTTGAGTACCCTGGTTTCATTAGACATATTTATTTTAATAACATTACAATTGAGAGAGTTGCTAGGCAGATGTAGTAAGTACTGAAGGTAGTTTATAGATTAAATAAATTGCCACAGAAGCTAAATAAAATCACAGAGTAGCAATGAAATAATGAGATAATGTGGAGCAATAAAGGCTGGCTAATAGGACACTGAAAGGCAGCCTCATTAAAGATCAATAAATCAATAAAAAAAACGCCCTAAGGTGAACATTTTTTCAGAAGTCTTTCCCTTTAGAAAATCTCTGCTTAGCAGCATGAAGCCCAAAGTGACTTTAAAAATCTTGGTTTGCCTTTGTGCTTTTGGAGCAGGCAGGAACTGTCAGTGTGCTTTCACATTTGCATGGGAGTCGTCTTTTGGCTGAAGAGCAAATGTAGCAGCCGCTTTCCATTTTCTGAATATATTTTTGGTAACACCCAGTGCTTATTTACCCACGTACAACCCACAGCCACACATTTACACCACAGTCTTGTTTTTCTAATGCTTCACAATTCCGCTCTTGCACAGCTTGCTGGTGGCAATCTTTGCTAAAAGCATGCTGAATTACACTAATATTTGCAGGATATACCGTGCATTGCACCACTCATCCCCACATCCCTGCCATTACTTCCCTACATCTGTGCCTGCCTGACCACCGGCTAAGAGATAATGGCCTTGAAGGGTCCTCAGTCCAGCAGCTGTAATTGAGGGGCAATTTCAGAGCACCCAGGCACCAGTGAGCCTGCTGAGGCATACCAGCATGTATCCCTGTGCCCTCCCAGGGCCACTGGGCTCCTACAACATCAATTACCACTATAATTTCAGTCCTCTGAGGCTCTAACACAAGCCATTATGTAAATAAGAATAAGTAGTGCTCATCGGTGTGCTGTACAGAGCACAGTGCTAGGGAATCTCTAAGTGTATGTGCTTTTTTTTTTTTTTTAATATATATCTAACTTTATAAAATGCCAGATCTGTCATGCTTGTTCACATGAAATTAAACACCTAATAAGCAAGAAGAAAAGAACTGAAATAATATCCAAAAGTCTCAGTGACTTTTTAGAGCGCCCTAAATTTGGACAGATTTTCATGGGGCTTTTTACTGCATACACACATACATACCTACATATATTTATATATATACACTCACCTACACTTCACTGTTCAATTTCAATCAAAGCCAGCATCTAATAAGAAAAAGATTTTCCTGGTTCTATCTGGTGTTTCACGCATACAATTTGAACAGTGGTTTTGGGGGGTTTTTTGGATTTGTAAATCAGCAATTATACCAGAGACTTTCAGGTTCCTCCATTATTTCATTTGTTGTTTGCATCACAGGAAGGCCAAGAGTAAAAAATACCAACAACTAAGCCTAATGAAGCAGTCACAGGTACAAGCTTGGAAGATAATTGAAGGACATTATTTCTTTTTGTACAGATTTGAATGATTCCACCACGGAATCTCCACAAAGCCTCAGGAATGCCACGCACTCCTCTGAGAATACAACCCTGACACACCGTAAGTGCCGTGGCAGCTTGGAAATGCCGTGCCATTGTCTAGTTGCACATTTTAGGTACTATTTCAGAAGCTGTGAACATGGAGGTGGCTAGAAAAAACAGAAATGTATCCTTAGGCAGCACCCAATTCAGACATAGGTAGCTTAGCTCTATTAGGAAGGGCAAAGTACTGCCTCCAAACAGATGATAGATTATTTTTGCGGTTCAGACACAACACTTGACAGAGGAGACTGAGGTTTTGCTCAGTTGTGACAAAGGCAGACTCTTTGTGCTACTGCTAAGCCACTTAATATCTTTAGGTTTTTCATTACCATCAAAGAGGTAAAGAGCTTATCATTCTCCCAGACCACTGCACAGCTCAATGCTGGCTTGCTGTCATATTTTAAAAGGTGTTTTCTAATAGATTCTTTCTTTCTTTTTTTCTCTCTTTCTCTCTTTCTTTCTTTCTTTCTCTCTTTCTTTCTCTCTTTCTTGCTCCCTACGTCCCTCCCTCCCTCCCTCCCTCCCTCCCTCTCGACTTCCTTCCTTTTCTTCTAATATTCTTTAATTTGATAAAAGCACATTTTACCAGGCTTTAGGCCAAAAACGTAGGCATCTTGCTAAGAGAATTTTGACACCCTGATCCTGGAATTTGATTTCCAGTTTTCAACAGGATGAAGAACAGTGGATTCAAAAGATAATCTTCATTCTAAAAAACCTTAAAAAGTTACTAAAAATGTTCTCTGCCGATATCTTTTTAGGTAATCTGTCCTACAGCATCACAGACCAGACAATTTCAGTTACCAGAGGGAAAGATGTCTTTACTGCCAGCAGCCTGTTCAACACTACTGGTGAGACATTATCCTACAAATCCTCTTCTTTCAGCATGCCATTGCAGAAGCACAAAACCTGGAGCATCATGTCCATTTGACCAGGGGATTTCAGAAAAGGGAAAAGAGATGAAAAGGAGTCATAGCTGCTGTGTCTTCACACTGCAGCCTGTCACAGGCTTTTGGCATTCCAGCCTTCTCCCTCCGTCTGCAAGCAAAGTTCCAGTGCATGTTTTCTTCCAGCAGCAAAATTTGGCCATGCTCTTGTGCCCCTGGGAAATCTTATGGCTCCTGTGGTGTGGTGGACTTGGTGCCAGGTCACAGCACTGGCTGCCACAGTGGGTAAGACCCAGGCTGGGTGACGTACCAGTACAGCCAGCCTTGCACAGGGGTGTGATGCACAGGGAGGTGACATTGAGCTGTATCACCCAGGGACCTTGTAATCCAGTCCCCTCTGGCACCCAGACCACTGCTGCACCCTCCACAGGTGGAGGAGTACTGTGCCCCTTCTCCCCTTCTCCATACCTAGGACCCTGAGGGCACCTCTGTCAGCCACCAGGACCTTCAAGGATGGCTGTGCAGAAGGCAGTGGGAGGGGATCCAAGCAGTGTGGTGGGGAGAGGCTGGAATGGGGCAGGGATGCTGCATCACCAACAACAGCTCTCCCCAAAACACAGCTGAGCCCTTGGCCAGACGTTTTGGCAGTGTTTGGTGCCAGTGGTGTGAAAAATAACCCCCTGGGAAGCACAGCTGTGGTGGGTAGCTGTGCCCAGCTGTGAATTGCTTCCTCTTCACAGAGAAGCTCACAGGGGAGCAGAGCAAGCCAGTGGGTTTTGGATGAAGTGCTTGCTGGACTGTGCCTGAATAATCTCATCATGTGAACTGATGGGTGGCTGAAACCAGCTCACAAGCCCAGTCAGAACAAAAGTGGGTTAAGTCCATAAATCAGAGCTGCAACAGCCAGAGTTTGGGATCCTCAGCCTGGGAACGTGGCAGTGTAGTGGTGATTTGGGGCTGTACTGATACCAGCGCTGTGCCAGGGGGAGCAGTGTGCCACGGGCAGCAAGCCCGGATTTCCCTCCTCTCTGAGGATGTTGGGATGAGCTCTGATTGGTGTGTCCCCTACAGGTGAGAGGAACACAAACGCCAGTCGCTTCCCCTGGCCAACAGTGGTAGCCGTCCTGCTCCTCCTCTGCAGTTCTCTAATAGCTGTGGGCATCAGGAAATGGTGTCAGTACCAGAAAGAGATGTAAGTATACAAGTGAGGGGAGCCACAGGGGTGGGAGGCGTGGCACAGTGGACAGCACAAACTCTAACCCAGCTGTTTGGATTTACACCTTTTCATTTGAGACGACTCACAGCACACGAGGCCTTTCAGTACACAGATTGGTAGTGCTATTTTTTTTCCATACAGCAATGTGAAAAGTGGAGTGTTTTCAGTTCTTTCATCTGTTTCGTGGGTTATCTTTAAAATAAACTTTAAGAAAAGAGCTGCAGTGCAGCTTCAGGGTATAAGGGAAGAATAACAGTCAATTTTTGTCCCCAGAGCCCCCCACTTCTATTAGCCTCCCTGCCAGCTGCTTTTGCTCTCTCATTTTCCATGGTGACTTGAGGACATGTTTTAATGAAATTGTACTTCTAGGGCAGCTCTATTTGAGTTGTGAATAATATATGTGAAAGTAGGCTACCTGAAACTTAATCCCAGTCAAAGAAGCACGGAGTTTGTAATTATTACCAAAGTTTAATTCCCTACTAACACACTCAGAGATCTATTGGTAAAAGTAGTATCTAGGAGACAATTATTTTCCATCTGACTAACATTACTAAAATGTTGGAAAATTCATGGTGAAAATGAATCATTTATCATTCTAGAAAACCCTTTTGAAACACAACTACAAATCTTGTATATAGCAGGGAAAAGCAGGGTTGATTTTTTTTTTTTTAATGATTTGGGATGAGACCTTTATTTATCTTGACCTATAAACTGATCCAAAAAAAAGTTACAAGTCATTAAATATACCTTCAGAGAGTAGTGTGAGCAAAAGACCTCTGATTTTCAATGGTTTATCAGAACCATGTTCTTTTCTTTTAAAACATGAATAAAGTAAAATCGCGAGGTGTGAGCTGAGAAAGCCAAATGAATACCAGGAGGTGTGCTGGGGTTATAAAACAGAATCAGGGCAGTTGCAGTACGTAAGAGCTAATGTCAGGTGCTCTTAGTGTCAATCTACCCCCTCCTGTGATCATTTTACAACAGTCTTTTATGCAGGTTTTGTGTGATAGTGCTTTTTTCTCTTCTATTTCAGTATGAACAGACCTCCACCTTTCAAGCCACCACCACCTCCAATAAAATACACCTCCATGGTGGAGTCTGATGGGACTGCCCCATCCTGCCACGAACTAGAAAACCTGTAACATCACCTACACCCCTTGCGTTGCTTGCAGAAGACTGACACAGTTAAAAGGCTCTGTCTTTAGAACAGTGACTGCAGGAATTGGGTGTTAATGACCCATATTAAAATTCAGAGTGCCTACATGGCATTACTGTTGGAAGCTGAGCATTCCTTAGGACACTTCATCCTGTCTATCTCCATGTATGCATTATGTTAACACCCGTTGTGAGTGTCTCCGTGAGATTACACGTGCTTAATTTGAATTAGGTGATCAGCTGAGAATTTCCTGTCTTTTTAACGGGAGCAGATTAACACATCACTCCTCCAGCCTGACTGAAGAGTGTTGCAGCTTCTCTTTTACTGAGTGCATAGAGATGACAGCTCTGCCGTATGGACACCACGGTTACAGTGGCTTAACACAAGCTTTTGGATAACTACACGAGTCGTTCTTTCAATTATTTTTTTTAACTGTGGACTAACATGACCAACTTATAATTTCTTAATCACCGTGAAACCAAACAAAAAATAATCAGCACCTTATACAGAAAGAAAATATCTGCATCTCTCGGCATGGGGTTGCAGCACAGGATCATGTGGAGGGGTTGGTGAGATGAAAGGTCAAGGTGCAGGCCTGGTGCAAGTGTTTGTGAAGAAGATTCAGTTGTCATTGGTGAAGTCACAGAAAACAGTCAACTTTGGGCTCATGCACAAGCCGCCTGTGGGCCAGAGACTTAAGGACTGAAGTGAACAAGGAGCCTAAAGATAATGGAAAATTCTAGTCCTTTTAGAAGTGCTGTGCTTTTGAAACAGTGCTTACACTTGAGTCTGCTTTTGTGGAATTATATTTTTGATACCTGTTAAGGAAAAAAAAAAAAAGGAATATAATAATTTTCTTCTTTAGTCTTAATGAGTTTCTGCCATTTGCTATCTTTCAAAACCTCAGGGGAAGTTTCCCAGGTGGCTTAAGCCTGTGAAAGAGGTGATCCAGTCTTACTCCTGTCCTGCCTGGGCTACATATTTCCTTGCATTGACACTAATGAATAAATGATGGTGCAGAGGGTTGTATTGGCTCAGCTCCTGCTGTACAGTTCTCAGCCAGGTCAGCAGCTGTGTGATCACTACTGCAAGGTACCAGATCTGCAGCAGGAGCACTGCTTTTGGCAGCAGTGTGGTCCTACATTACCTTCAGGCAGTCAAGAAAAAGGCCCTCTCAGCTTGTTTGAAAATGTATTGTTACCAGAATGGTATTTCTGTAATTAATGCAAATCAGCTAAAATTCAATCATGTCAGGCTCAAAATTGATATTCTGATTTAGGAATGGGATTTGCTTTATTTACTGCTAAATGCTGGTCGATGAGTGTCAGGGTTCAGAGCACTGTATTTCCCGGGAATTTAGATTAAATGAATTACCTACTAGAAAGAATGATCTAACAGACCTTATTAGAGTATTTTGTTGCATTATTTACCTTATAGTACAGTCAGTCCTAAATCTGTCATCTGTGCTGAACCAAAAACATTTTCTCTCCTACAAAACTACCCTGACCTTGCTTGCATGAAAGGCTCAGTGTTAATTTGAACGTTTCTTGCCTGTGGGGGGTAGTAGAAGCAAAGCAGTTTAACTTCTGTCATACTATCCGTCACTGCAAAAGAAGGTAGCATTTTGTCCTTAAAAAAAAAAAAAAAAAAAATTTGGAAAAAACCCACAAACAAACAAAAAAACCTACGAACAAACAGATAAAACCCAGAAGGATAACAATATTCCAAGGGGTGTGGAGAGCCAGGACTTTCCTCCTTGCCCTTAGATGAGGATGACTGCCCATAGCATAGCTGTCGAAGGAGGTTACTTTATTATCTCGGATATTTTAATCCCCATGGTTCCTTCTGGCCGCGGATGTTCCCTCTGCCCCTTACCAGCGCTCAGGGGGATGCCACAGCTGCCTGCGGCGGGCGCCGCTCCCCGACCCGCCCATCCCCGAAGGATGCTCCTACTGCTGCTTCTGCCTCCGCAAATGGGGATGAGCAGGGTGACGATCCCCGCGGGACTCCGCCTGGCTGAGGAGCTCTTCCAGCCTGCCCGGGAGGTTTTCCAGGGAGTCCCCCGCGATCCCGCTGCCGAACACCAGGCGGAGCCGCAGCGCCCGTCCCGAAGCGTCCCGCCGGGATCAGCGCGCCGCTGCGGGGATGGCCCCTGCCTGCCCGCCGCACTCCCTTCAGAGAGGGAACCGGGAGACGGGCAGCCGTCAGAGTGGGACCTGGAAGAGGAAATCCCCACCCCCAGCAGCCCCCATCCTACTGGTTTTCTGCAGCTAAATGGGGTGTAGGACGGTTTATATCTCTGTTTGACTCCACCTGCTCTGCACCAGGATAAGCATGTAACATACAGTTTACTCAAGAACTGCGATTAGGTTCAAAATTAACCCCTGTTTTAATGAGGAAAAACAAACAAAACCAACCAACCAAACAAACAAACTCCAAAAATTAAGCACTTGACTGCAGCAACCTCGGCTGCCTCATCCCTGGAAGTGTTCAAGGCCAGGCTGGATGGGGCTTTGAGCAACCTGGTCTAGTGGAAGGTGTCCCTGTCCATAGAAGAGGAGTTGACACTATAAGATAACTTAGGGATCCCTTCCAACCCAAACAGCTCTCTGAATCTGTGATTATTTTTTGCAGCAGCTGCCATTGTATATAAGCTGGAATCATTCAGCTTGGACTTGGGTTCTGTCAACCCTGGAATAATTTGGCCCTGATCAAGTTACCAGATGCTTGAAGATGGCTATGGAATCGTTAGAGAAAAGCTCTTCTGTAAGAGTAAAATTCTCAAAGCCTGCTGTGTGGGTACAGAAAAGATTTTTTAAGAGACTCTTGAATGTTTGTTGTGGTTTAACCCCAGCTGGCAACTCACTTCAACCAGTGGGATGGGGAGAGAAATGGGAGTGTAAAAGTGAGAAAACTCGTGGGCTGAGGTAAAGACAGTTTAATAGGGAAAGCAAAAGCTGCACACAAGCAAATCAAAACAAGGAATTCATTCACCACTTCCCATGGGCAGTCATCTCCAGGAAAGCCAGGCTCCACCATGTGTAATGGTGAATTGGGAAGGCAAAACACCGTCGCTTTTAATGTTCCCCTCTTCCTTCTTCTTTTCCAGTTTTACATGCCAAACATGACACCATGTGGTGTAGGATATCCCTGTGGTCAGTTGGGGTCAGCTGTCCCAACCGTGTCCCCTCCCAGATTCTTGTGCCCCCCCAGCCCACTCACTGGTGTGGGGGGGTGAGAGGCAGAAAAGGCCTTGACACTCTGTAAGCACCGAAACATCTCTGTGTTATCAACACCGTTCCTGTCATAAATCCAAAACACAGCCTCACACCAGCTACTATGAAGAGAATGAACTGAACCCCAGCCAAAACCACAGTGTCACATTGCTAAATGCAAATCCATGACACAGTGAAATCTGTAAAACAGACCTGAGTCAGAGTCTGAGGTCATGTATAACATGTAACGTAATACTGTGAAATTAGCTGGGTCTGCTGTAGGTGGTCTTTAATACGTGCATTACACAGCTGTAAAAGCAATACACTGGAAAGCTGAGCAGCGAGGTGGTTTTATGCAAAAGTGGTTTCCATCTGCTTCTGAGGAGATGGTAAATGTTATAGGGTGAAGGAAAAAAAGAACAAAAGCAAGGAATTGTTTTCAGGATTTGCTTTCAGTTACTAATGTGCCTTGTGAAGTTACTGGCAGGGCCTGGGGACTTCAGCAGAGTGATTGACTTTCTCCCAGTGCTCCCTGGCTTGTATTCCTGCTGGTTGCACCCAGGTGGTGCCGGGCCCTGCTGACGGAAAGCTGGGAAAGGCTGCCCGCCCCAAGCCCATAGGGTGCGTGGGGCAGGCTGGCGTCCTCAGCCTCTGCCTGGTTTCCACTTCTCTGACAGTGGAGGGCGCAGCTGTGACAGAGGATGCTCTGCTGCTGGCACACCTGACAGCTGGTCCACAAAGCCTTAAGCCTCCTGCGTTACCTTTTGCCTCACGCTGAATCACGCGTCCTTTTCAAACAGCGTTGCAATGGCTTCTCTTACAAGGTACCGTTTGGTCCCGGAAATTAATTAAGCTTGGCTTGTTTATTTAAGAAGCACCCCTGTAGTTTGCACGGTGTGTTCCAGTCTTTGGAATGCAGGTGGAGGTGTGGCAGTGCTGGGGAGCAGGCTGTGGCAGAACACAGGGCTGTGGGAAGGAACGGGCTGCCTGGCCATCCCAGAGCCAGACTCATTAGATAGCAATTGCTGATAATAGGCTTTGCCATCTGGGTTTTCCTGGGAAAACAGACCAGCTTAATAAGGACCCACAGAGTTTTCTCTTTTAGAGAGGTGTTTCCCTCATTGCAGCTGTGTTGGAAGCTGCTGTAAACCTCTGGGTTTGTTTTAATGTATGTGTTTGTTTTACAAAGCTGTGCACAGAAATTACACCTGTTAACCCGCACAGGGTATTAGTCACCTTGTGTAGCCTTTGCTGGATTTAAAGCCATCACTTATCAGAGCTGGCAACCATTAGAAAGATCTGTGCACACTTCAACTCCAGAATAAGCAGTATACCAAAGGGAATTTTTTTTTAATTTATTGTTTATGTTTGTAAGTAAGTTTCCTGACTTGGCAATTAACTTTGAGCAATAAGCCAATGGAAAGCTCCTAAAAAGCTCTGCAGGGGGATAATGATTACTTAATCCTGCCTAAGGAGATTTTAATGGAAATATTATAGATTTATATTGTATTTAAAACTATTCCCTAAAGACAAGACAAAGCTCAGGGAAGTCCGCACTAAAGATTATTTGATTTCAGGGAACATCCGATTATGTCTTTAAAACTACTCTTCCAGCTGTTTTCTAGCCTGTGATGTTTCATCTCCTTTCTTTCAGTCTCCTGTATCAGATTGCCCTCGTAAGAGTTTTAATCAGTGGAAAAATAACGTATCTGTTTGTCCCTTGGTTCTTTTCCAAACGAGAGGATTTCCAGATTGACTCTGGCATCGTACACAGCTTGGAACACCCTCATGTGGTGTAAACGAAGCATTGAATAGCTCGCTATTGTCAAACACACGACTCACAGATGCCAGGGTTTGGCTTACAGAAAACAGCAAACAAAGGTGAGAGAGAGAGAAACAGGTAATATATTGATATAAACTGACACCGAGGCTATGAGTGATGGACAGAAAAAGGAGGGGAGGGGAAGTCAATATTACAAAGGCTATATTATATGACAGACATCTAAGTGTTTGCAATGGACTTAGGAGGTGAAAAAAGTGCTGCAATAGTGGTTTTCTGACTTAATGTAAAATGGAAAATGAACGCCACTATTTGGTCTATTGCGCTTGAAGAAGCGGTGTTTTAAATGCAGTGATGTCTGCAAAGCTTTGTGTTTGAGTGTGTCTGATGGTTTTAAATGTTAAATAATTCCATTACAGTCAGGGTAAAAATGGTAATGAACAGCTTGGAAGAGTCTGAGTATACTTACATGAAATGTTGAGCAATTAGCTTCTCTCTGTGAGAGTGAATCCTGCAGTTTTCTTCTTATCAGTAGCAAAGTGACCTTTAAAATATGCAGATGACACAGAAGCCGTTTCAATAATTTATTTGATCTATTGCCTGCTGATAAATTGCATGTAAGGATTTGGAATATACATGGCACCGTAGATTTTGGGCTGAAAGATTTTGAAAAGATTAACAGAAAGCTTTTTAACAATGGCAAAGCATCCTGTTTAAGAATGAGACGTGTTACCAGGGTACTCAGTGTGGTAAGGAGGAGGCAAAGCTCCCTGTAGCACTTGATATTACAACTTCTTTTTATTTGCTTTAAAACTTTTTTAAAAGTTCATTGTTCTAGATTTATATTCTGCATATGACAATCCAAGAACCGTGTGTTAAAATTGAAATAAACCACATTTGTGTGTTTGGAATTGGCTAACAGTGAAAACCATACGCTTCTTGGTGCTTAAATAGCATCAGCCTGATCTGCACAGCTAATCTTTTTACTATGCATTTGAAAACAGGAGGGTTAGGAGTGTGGGAATGGGATTTCAGCTGCTAAATTGTCCAAGCTGCCTCTGACACTGGCTTGTGCTCTGCACCCAGGCAAAAGGGAATAGCTGAGCTCTTAGTAAATCCACATAAGGCATAAATATGGCTATATAATCTGCGAGGAAAAATTGATAGTAAAGTTTTAGTCAGGCCATCCTCACTGCTGACTGTGATTCATATGTAAATGCACAAGCAATATGGAAAAATACAACACCCTACTGACCTTGACCTAGAATTAAAAAATGTCAATAATATGATGTTTTTCCTGCCTGCTTAGGCATTCATTTTTGCAGCCACTTAAACACATGCTTGAAGTGGAGCATTTGAATGGTCTCAAGTGACAAGACCCTACATAATTTGGGGGTTTAGTCTGTGGAAAATAAAATTGTATTATTAATGCATATTTGTTCCCTCTGGCCATTGAAATCAATGATCGTAATTGCAGGGTTTGATACTGATTACAGAAGAAAATTATAGAGTTTTATGGAGATAGAAAGAGGTTGAAGTTTTGGTGGAGGGAACAGGTAATTTAATGTCCCTCTTTCCTAAAAAAGCACACAAAGAGTTTTTTGGACCATAAAAAGTTTTGCTAGTGGTTAGTGGTGTCCAGTATCTGTGCATCACATGTGATGCTCACAGCTGAAATCCTTGTCCTGAATGAATGCATCTTCTCCTTCCCTTATCATTCTGGTTTTGAGTTGGTGGTGTCCCACACAGCCTAAATGTTGTTTGCAGCTTGGAGATCTAGATGGCATCTGAACCACAGGAGCCAGGATGTACTCATGCTGCACACGATAGCTTGAGGATGCTGAAACTAGCTGTGAACAAGGGAGAAAGTTGCTGTGCTGCGGTAGCACTGAAGTACCCCAGTGCTGCCACATTCTTTGGTACTATTAAAAAGTGATGTCAAAGGGCCAGAGGTTTTTGGGAGGCTGTGAAGCGAGAAGGTTTGAGGCTCTTCCCCCTCCAGCTTTAGCCCCCCTCTTTTCTGTCTGATCTGATGGCAGAGGACTGCTAAGACCTGCTCTCATGGTGAAAAAAAGACTAATCAAGACTCCTTTTCCCATACCAAAGCACACCCTTCCTGTACCTCTTCTGACTCCACTCTCTGCCGTATTACATCTGTTGAAAGATGGGAAATGCAACATGGGGCCTGGCAAGGACACCAACAGTACTGTGTCAGCAGTCAGCCATAATGGTTTTGGCTCTAGACTGTGGTTTTGGTGTTTACAGTCCCTGCCTCGAAGTCACAAAGATGTCCTCAGGACCATACCAACCTTGGTGGAATGGCTGCCCCTGCACTGCAAAGCTCTCTCACCCTGGAAAGCTACACCGTGACACAGCCGTGGTCACCAACCATATTCAAGGAGTTCACACGCACTCATTTGCTGGGCAGTCACAAGCTGCGATGGTGGGAGCATAAGAGAGTGAGGTAACCTACAGTAAAATAGTCATTTAAGGGAGATAAACTTGCAGGGATATGGACTGGAGCTCCCACATAGCAGTCAGTCTGTCAGTTGAAGATGTAAGTTTATTTACAAGAGAAAACATTTCTGATCTCATACATATGGCTTTGAATAGCACAGCTTGCTGTCTCCTACATTAGGCCAAGTGTACAAGGTAGTCTTAATGGGAAGGGGGAACAGGGCTGCAGGACAGTGGAACGCATGCCAAACCTACCCTCTATGCTCTTCCTTGAGCGTGAGGTTCCTAGGTTGGGAGTGCTTTGTGAAAACCTGTAATAGAAATAGCACTATTTTCAAGATTCTTCAGTATAAAAGCTCTAAAAGCAAAATGTCTTTGTTCACTTCCTTCTTAAGAAAAATGCAGACTCACGGAAGGAGATGGATTCTGGTTGTATTAGGTGAAAATACATAGTTAACCTGTGTATTTACAGATACATTAATTTTATATGCACTTTAAATATATAGTTCAATCAGCAGTTTTACCAGATAACAATGAAATCATTCCGTGAATAATGTGCAAACTGTTTGTACATATTTGTAAGGAGTTTTTAAGGGAACTTGCTCACAAAGCATTATCCTTCAAAGGCACATAATAATGCAAGGGAGAAAAAGCATATTTTAGCTGATCCATCTTGTGTGTCACAGCAAATCCGGACACTGTTTTGGAGAATGCTTTAGCCGACAGTTATATGCAGTGGAAGGCGCAGTGCGAGACGGTCAGTGAAAGGGAATAGCTGGAAGAGCAGGGGATTAAGCCTGCCCTCTCTGGCTCCTTAAATCTCCTGCTGCCATGTTGGCTCTTGCCAGGCGCAGTGCGTAAATCGCTCCAGCTGATCCACTTACTGACCATTTGGCATTGTAAAACCGAGACGCTGGCCCTCTGCACTGGGACCAGTTTCTCTGGTACTACAGTAGTGGGAACGAATGAATTGTAGGGACTGGTGTATCTCTCTTACGAGGAAAGGCTGAGGGAGCTAAGCCTGCTTAGCCCGGAGAAGTCTGAAGAGGACAATGCACAGAAGCGTCTGAAAGGAGGGTGCCCGGAGGCTGGAGCCCGGCTCTGCTTGGTGGTGCCAAGTAAGAGGACAGGAGGACACGGGCAGAAACTGATGCACAGGAAGTTCCACCTGAACATGAGGAAGAACTTCTTTACTGTGCAGCGACCAAACATCGCAACAGATTGTCCAGAGAGATGCTCAGGAACCGTCTGGACACAACCCTGCGCCACTCGCTCTGAGATGACTCCGCTTAAGCAGGGCGGTCGCACGGACACCCCACGGGTCTCCCTGTGCCCTCCCGCCCCATCCCGGGATTCCATGGGCTCGGCATCCAAGCCCGTCCCGCCCCTGCCGCGCGCGGGGCCGGCGGCGGGGGCGGGGCGCGCGGGAGGGCAGCCAATGGCGTGCCGGCACTCCGCGGTGACGTCACCCCCCGCCGTTACATAAGGGCGGGCCCCGCGCGCGCCGCGCCGGTGGCGGCCGGGCCGCGCTGCCCCGGCCGGGCATGAGGGAGCGCGGCCGCCGGCGCGGAGCGGCCGTGGGGGCCATGGCCGACAGCAACGCCGACTGGATGGGCTCCCTGCCCGCGGCGCTGAGCGCCCTCCCGCTCTCCAACCTCGCCATCCCGGGTAGGACGGTGGGGCGGGCGTTCGGGGGCCGGGTCCCGTCGCTGGGGAGGGGGGAGAGGAGGCGCCTGTCGGCCGCGGCGTCGCGTCCCTGGTGATGGAGCGCCGGGGCTGAGAGCATCCCTGTCCGCTGCAGCAGGGGAGGAGGGCTTAATCTTCCCCAGATACAGCCGACCTGCTGTTTTCACTGGCCTCAAAAGAAGGTAGCTGTGGCCTCTGGAGGCCCTCCTTAAGGGTTGTCGGGTTGTTTAAGCAAGGCTGAAGTCCAGTCGGGAGCAAGGTTGGTTTGTGTTGACCTGAGCGACTGGAGGTTCAGCAAATGGGCGTGGTCAAGGTGTGCTGGGACGGGGCTTTGAGCCACCAGGTCTAGTGGAAGGTGTCTCTGCCCGTGGCAGGGGGCTTGGAACTAGATGATCTTTAACTCCTCCAACCCAGGCCGTCTTATGATATTGCTTCTATAGCAGAGTCTAAGCATGGCTAGTTAGGGGGAGAGAAAAAGAGTACGGCATGGTTGTGAAATATCCTGATGTATGGTCTTACATGAGAGGCACTAAGATACTGTAAGGACTTTTTAAAATTTTCCCCTTAAAATTTTCTATATAAACTTAAAATAGCTAACACCTGGCTCCTGTGCAGAGCTTCTAGTTTAATTTATTTAAATTGGCAAGAGTGAGCGTCATCACTTCTGGTTTACAGATAGGTAAAGTGATAAACGAGAACAACAACAGATGACCTGAAGCTTATGTAGGAAGAGGCTGACTTTCCATCTGTAAAGGGCAAAAAATACTGTTACTTGTAGATGTCAATAGGGAAGATTTTAGGGGTGGCTACAGTGGCAGCTCATTCTGATACTGAAAACCAACAGGCTTGGTTTTCCTCTTAGTACTTTAGCTTGTCAAAACACTTTGGATATGTTATAGATAGTCTCAAGCTGTGGCTTGGACATTAGGAGGCATTTCTTCACAGAAAGGGTGATTAAACATTGGAAGGGGCTGTGCAGGGAAGTGATGGAGTCACCATCCCTGGAGGTGTTCAAGAAATGACTGGACATGGGACTGAGTGCCATGGTCTACTTGACAAGGTGGTGTTTGGTCAAAATTCGGACTGGATGATCTCAGAGGTCTTTTCCAACCTAATTGATTCTACATAGCAGACGTTGAATAACCTGTCGCCTTCAGGAAGCAGGTAGAGGAAGAGCCTATGCACCTCCTGTGGGGTACCTCAGCACTCACTGTTGTGTTACTTGAAGCAGAACAGCTGAAATGCCAAGTTTCAAGCGAAAGTGGCACCCTTTCCTACCCTGACAGTAGCAAAAATGTTTTATGTGACCCTGTTCAATAGAAGTGGGAGAGAAAAGAAGTTCAGTGTTCATATGAAATTCAAGTGTCGGCAGATTTTGGAACTTCTAGCAAAGAAATGCTTCTCTGTTTTAGTGAACTGTAATAAATCAATTTCCTGTTGCTGTAGCCACTGAAAGGCTGTGACACTGAGCAGAATGTTGTGATTGCATTGAGTGCATTGCTGCTGTCTGTCCCTTGCAAACATCATGCAACCAGTATTGCAGCAGAGAAACCAAAGAAATGAGTTGTTGTTTCAGTAACGCCATGATGCTTTTGAAGTGAGTAGTGGGTTTTTTTGAAAATGCTTACAGTATATGTTTATTTATGGTCAAGGTTGGTGTATCTTCCCACCCTGTTCCTGTATATCCCTCATGTAACCTGTAAGCAGGCAAAAGACGTTTTGGGAATTTTTTTTTAATATGATTTTAGTCTCCAAGGATTATTTTACTGAGGTGGATTTTTGATGTGGTGCTGGACAAGGCAACCCTTTTGAGAGTCAGGGTGGTGTTCCTAGCAGTGTGCAAGGAAAGGATTGTATGATACAGGTTGCAGTTGAGGCATCTATTTACAGATGCTGAATAGCAACGGAGACCAGTGTTATCTTCAAAAGGGAGATGAAAGGTAGGCTTCAGGTTGAACGAGAAGCATTTTTGTTTGTGCTTAATGCCTGTGTGTGCATATGATAGGTGTGGCCTGCTTTTGTCCATCTCTTGATGCGTTTGTTTTTCTCCCCTGAAATGATGCACTCAACTGGTTTTGATTTGGGGATTTTGTTTGTTTTCCCCTCCCTACTCCCAGTCACTCTTGGTACATAGGAGCAGAGATGGAGCTCCAGGAGTGGAAACCTTAAAACTTGTTTTAACTAAAAATAAACTCAACATTAAAAATCATTACACTGTTTTATACTTTTTGCACTTTGAAGAATTGCAGAATTCAAAGAATAATATTCTTTTTTTTTTTTTTGAAAAGGACGAAATTATGGTATAATGGGGCTATTTGAAGTGAAAGAAGTTATAGTATACACAGTAAAGTAACTGCTTAGATTTAATTTATGGTGTGGTGGTGTAAGTGGGAAAGTCTTAAGTCTCTTGTATGATGCTCAGGAGGTCTTCATAGACTTCTGCTGTTTATTTATTGCAAAGCTTTTGTTTTTGGAGCTGCTTGTTTTCACTGGCTTTAGAAAAGATAGTTGTGACTCCTGAAGGTCCTTTTCAAGCTGTGTTATTCTGGGATTCCATGAGCTATTAAATATGGTGTGAAATATGTTACCTGAGGGCAGAGGAGGTCATTATTTGCTCAGTCCCTAGAACCAACTGGTAGCAAATGATGTTGAAGATGGGGACTTTGTGATGTATGCAGAGTGTTTACATGCTTATTTAACTCTGTGTTCAAAATGGAGAGAGAATTTGAAAAGCTCAAGGTCATTCTCTAAAGTTTGTGTGATCTGTTCCCACATTTGTGCTTTGCTGTTGGTGTGTTTTTTTAGAAAAAAAAACTCCAGACAAAATGTTACACTAGTATAGTCTCATCCAAGGAACGTGTGATGTCATGAGAGGGGGGGAATCTTTTGCAGTAAGAAATTGCCAAATATCAAGTAACTAAAATGTCATCAACTTAGAACTATACAACGTAGTCAACAAAAATAGCCACCCTCAACAAGTGGTGACCTTGTGTGAAAGTCTAGAGGGTTTTCTCGTAATTATATTCCACTAATCTTCTTTGAATGTGGATTCAAAAATCTTAAACATTTTGATTGTGGATGTGACCTTTGGCAGGGTATTGTATGGTATTTGTTTAATCTCAAGCTGGTTTACTTTAAAGACTTTTATGAAATCATGTACAACTGTGATACTTACTTTCCTTGATCACCTGTTGGTCTGCATCAGCTATTTTTCTTATTTATTCCCTGAGAAATGGAATACAAGAAGAATCTGGAGCACTCTCACTGATCTGCTTTTGAAGTAAATCAGCTATCCTTGCATGTAGTTGCATGTTCATTGTACCGTGGTGTATAGTTTGTACTGTTTCATTTTAACTACTGCAGACATTCTTACGCAAGTCTCTTGATTAACTAGGTGCTACAGTCTGAAGTCTTCCTGTGTCTGAAGTTTCTGTTTCATCAGGCTTTTACAGGTGAAACACCCTGTGTCAAGGTCCACTTTGTGAGGTCATGATAAGCCTGTACCTGTTGGTTTGAGACAGCAAGGCAGTCTAGTTGATGTTCACTGCCAGCTCTCAGTGTTTGCTTATTGAGTGTCTTATCAGCCCAGCCTTCAAGGTGCTGGATGAATGCAGTGAGCAGAAGAGCGAGCAATTCAGTTTTCCTTTGGGTGTTGGTAATAATGGATTTACTTAAATATTCAAAGCCAGAATAAGAATTAAGAGCTGTGATGTAACAAATAGGTATACAATTTTGTACCAACCTGTATCCCCTGACTGGTTCCCGGCTCTGGTCAGGATGGTTAGCTGTGAATTCCCCCCGTGCTAATTTTTCTTTCTTTGTCTTCCAGAGAAAGCTTATGATGACTTAGGTAGGGATCCACTGCTCTCAGAATAGTTATGAGTGCTCTTTCATAAATATAAATAAGGTAACCAAAAGTCTGTTCTGTCCACTGCCTTCCCTTCTTTCCCCCTTCAAGTGTGAATGAGTGTGTTCAGCATGCTAACTTGATGGGAATGTTTTCTGTGGTGATGATGACTTAGAGAGTTTGGGGGTTTGTGTTGTTTGGTTTTTTTATTTGTTTGTTTTTTGAGAAGTGGTTTCTGCCAAAAAAGCTTCTTGCAACAGCTGCTCATGGAATTGGGCAAGCCCCAGGGTGGGTGCTGGAGCATGTGGGTGTCCCAAGGGAACATGAAGGTTAACCTGTTGTGTCATGATGCTGCGGATGTAGAAAGGAAAGAACAACAGGTTGAATGGCTGTATGTAGAATATATGGGCGATTAGATTTTCTTTCACATAGTTTGGGTGCAACACATGCTATTAGTAAAAATTAAGCTTAGTTGGGAAACAATTTGAATCTAAAGTTCTTGATTGGTTTGGTTGGTGTCACTGGATAAGAGATGAAAAATGGAAATTTTCATTTTTAAAACTTTGAAATATGTTTGTGTTGTCGGTAAAACTTTGTACATCTAAGGCTGATTTGAAACAGTAAGGAAGTTTTTGCCACCAAAAACCAGTTTTTCAGATGCTGGTACATGAAGAGCTGAGCATCACAGCCAGCAGAGTGCTCTGCTGGTGTGGAATGCTCAGGCTGGGCAAGCTGCCTCTCCAGAGGGAGGGGGCAGCTCTCCACCTGTGGCTTCTGATCAGGCACAGAGCCTCTTCTGTCATCTTCTAGTGATCCCAGCTGGTGTGTTCTTGCTTCCTCAGAAACCATGTGGAAGGCTGGCCAGGATCTCATTTCTAAGTTGTGCAGAGCAGTTGGAATGTGGAGCTATTCCCGTCAGCGTCAGGTTGGATGATGGGTGAGGAGTTTTTCTTGTGGGATGCTGGGTGGCAGCTAGAGCTGATGGAAGAGATAAGTTTTGCAGTTCCAGAAGCATTTTTTAACAGAGAAAATCATATTGGCTTGAATATGGCTACAACAAGACCGTGTCTGAGACTTGAAATATTTGTAAAAGTGTCTTTAACTTGACTGTTCACTGATCTCTGAGGAGAGGTGGCTCTTCTAAAATAGTAAGTCTTTGCCTGCTACTCCAAACTACAGCATTAGTCAAGCTGCCTAATTCCCCACTATGACACACGCACTCTTAACTTTCTAACCAACTTTTAGTATAACTTCCTATAGCTTGTTCATAGTGGTGTCAGTATGACTATGGCCAAAACTTTCACTATTATAACATGCCACTGTTTCTGCCTTTCTATGGGAAGGTAACCCCAAAAGCCTGAGTAAGGAGCCTCCTGGTTTTGATCTAAATGATCAAAGTACTATGAAATGATCATCCCTGGAAAACAAAGCTTTACACATAAGGTAGTAGGCAGTCATAGTGAGGAGCAGCCCTGCTGGCCAAGCCCACAGTTAAGTTAAAGGGGTGGATACAAGGCGTGGAGGAGCATTTCCTGTGATGACAAGCTGCTGTGGGTGACTGAGTGGTGCTGTAGCATGACTGCTGGGTGCTTATTGTGCTCATGTGTCAGGCACATGGGGAATGCCATGGGAAAGCTGGTAGGGTCTTGTGCATCTGCCCAGGAGGGCCATCTCCCACTCAGCCAGCTCTGCTGCCCTGGAAGTGCGAGTGTTCACCAAGAACCCGATGAGCTGGCTAAGCAGAACTGATACGGTTCTGAAAAGAAGCAGCAGCACTATCCAGTTAAGAGCTGGTCACTAGGCTCTGACTACCTCTGTTTTTTCTCTTTGCCTGCATGACCCTGAGGTGAGCTGCTGAACTTGCTAATGCTGTGGTTTGCTTGTTTCTTTGTTCATGGGTTGGTGTGCGCGACGGACACACAAGCTGAGAGAAGTGGGGAGCTTGAGGCTGCGTCCTCCTCCCAAGCAGTACTCTTTTAGAGTTCTAATTAAAAGGATCACGGAATCAGCTGAGCTGGCCATCCGTTGGGTTAAAGCTCAAAGGGAAGAAATGTAAGATTTGTTCTCATGCACCAAGCTCTGTTTTCCTTCCCAATTTAGTTGGTATGTGGCAATGAATCAGGGAGTAATCATTAGAGGAAAGCGTCTGCTTAAGTATGGTGGTGTTGGGTATGATTTCTGAATGCAGAATTTTCAGGATGAACTTTTACTGAAAGGAAAAGTTACTTTATTACCTTGGTAGTCTACTCGATTGTAACAGCAACTCTCAAATGTTTTTAGAGAGCCTATTAAATTATCGGGAATGTTACACTGTGAGAGTATCTGGTGGAAGATGTTGCACTATTCCTGAGTAACCAAGTATTCTTTTTGTGTGCCCTTATGTGATGAACTGGTGTGGCAGACACCGGGTCTACGTGGAAGTTTGCCTGAAAAGCCACTCTTTGGGTTTCTCTTTTTAAAGGACTTCTGTCATCTGTTTAGCCAAAACCAACTGTTCTTGGAAATGCCACAAAATTTTCTTCAGATGGTATATGAAGGTCTTATTTTTTCCTGATTGAAAAAAAAAAATAAAATTTCTTTTCCTTATTAAGATCTGTTCCCTAGAGAGTGACTTAAATGTGTCTGGTAAATAATGAGTGCAGAACATGCCAAAGTTTTACTTCAAATGGAGAAAACCAGTCATAATGTTGACATAAATGGTTGTTGCTCTCTTTCCATGTTGTGTGAAAGTTCCAGTTTGCCTGCTCTTCCAGGAAAAAATGTTAAAAGAGGGAAAAGTACCATGTAATGAAAACAAAGAATTTTGCTAGAGCCTTCTCAGAAGGGAATGAGCCCTTGGTCTGCACATTTCTGAGTGGTCAGAAATCAGGAGTTTAGGACTCTAAACTGAAGATTTTTATTTTTTTTCTTCCTTTTTGGAGCAGCTGGATCCATTCAGGATTTGAAATGATAGAGACGTGCTGCTGCTTTCTTGCTTTCCCAATGCAGACTTAAGAGTTTGATGATAAATTGGAAATCATTGCTAAATGACCTTCAGCTTCAATGGCAATAACTCCAACCAGCGCCAAAAGGACTTCCGCTGGCTGGGAAGAAAAGCAAACTACCCTGTGACACTGTGTCTGAGACAGTTTTAAGATGTCTTTAAGCTCTCCTTATGCCCCTTTTATTGTACCCCACTTCACCTCCCACCCTGAAAGAAGCAGCGGGAAATCAGGGTAGTTCTTCCTTTATGAGAAGTTTTCCTAAGAGGATTTGGTCTGTACTAGGATTTGTCTTTCCTAATGAGACTGCATTAAGAATACCAAAGGATTCTTTTAAGATTGTTGAAATATAAACACTCATATCTGTAGTTTTAGATAATTAATTATCAATAGGGTGATTGTTACTTATGCCTTGCTTCCTTTTCCTGGGCAAGTTAGTATGAACTATTTGATTTGCTTTTCATTAGTGATGAACTTTTAAGATGTTAATCTTCTGATTAGAAAATCTGGATTGTTAATGACCTGAATCCTGTGGACTTCTAGGCTTTGAGAGACACTTTTCCTTATATTGTTTTTCTCTCAGTTTTGGCACACGGGTCATGTGTTTTAGAGGAAATTTTATGGGATGGCCTTATCTTGCTAGCAATTACATCCTGTGTTTTTTGAAACTTGATTACTGTGCTTCTGGCTGTCTTGGCTGTGTAATGCTTGCTGTGCTGTGTCGTGGTTTGTGATGTGTGGGGAATGTACTTCGTCTAGTGAGAAAAGCTTGTGCTAAGAACTTTGGCGTCACTACAGCTGGGGAGGTTCTGTGTCCGTAAATGACCCTTTAATGCTTTTAGGGGTTTGGTATGTTGCCTTGACCTTGGTTCTTCCACACGTTTATCGTACACAGGAGGTTTTCTTTTCATCCCAGTAATATTCTTTCAATGTGAAGATGAATCCAAATTATTCTGATCTAGTTAAACTCACTGACAGTGCATTCTCCTGCCCCTCTGCTTTCATTTATTGTTTCTTGGTAAACCGGATTATTGCAGAAAGTGTCTTTAGATGCTGCTTCTGACTAGTCCCCAACCTTGCTACAAGGGAGACCAGCAATATGCTACTAGACATGCTTGTATGCAAAAAACAGGTGGTTTTGTCTTGTTTTCAAGTAATTGGCAGTGCACAAGTATGTTCTGTGTTGGAAGATCTATGAGCTTTGCATGCCATAGAGTCATATTTTTAAAGTCCCATGAAGATAAATTTACAAGCTTCCAAAAGGACATGAGTTGGTGAAATGATGCTCATCCCCATCCCTCTGCTGCCACTGGATATGCAGAAACTACTATGTGGAAACAAAAGATAATATCAAGTGATGCGGCTAATAAGTGTTGAAATTTGATGCTTAATAACATTCTGTTGATGAGTATCGCTTGTTCAAGCTACACTGTGGGTTAATTTGACTATCTGTGACTAAGTAGCAGGACAAATAGACACGCTGGAAAGGTAGATTTTGCTGCAGATGTGATAAGAGGCTGCTGTCTAACAATTAGCAGGAAGGCTTCGACAAAAAAAATCATCCTGAACAGTGAAATACAATGTATTTAACATACAAATTGAATTGAGAAGTGATCTGTTTAACATACAATTAACTTGAGAAATTAGTATAAGAAGATTAAAAAGATGTTTAAAGGTACAGATAAAAATTAATCCACGGTTGCAGTTACTGGGATAAAATTAAGAGGACTACCCATAATTTTAAGTCTGATGTCTAGAAGATACCTCTTTATTCTAACTATATCATAGCCTTTGATAGTCAAATATCTGGGCACTTGATGGGATGTGACTGCATTCCTTGAAACTTCCAGTCTTTGTCACATGAAAGAAATGAACTCAAAATAGAGCAGCTGTTGTCTGTAAGAGCTGCCAGCTGATTAGCAGTCCTCTAATTTTTGTCTTTGAATGTGCAATCTCTTTCCTGATTAAATTTAATGCCTGCTGGTTCATGCTGTGCATCTTCAGCCAGTTGGAAGCAAATGGCAAATTATCATCACTTTGTATTTTCTGTGGCTGACTTGGTTTCGGGAAGGGCTGAGCACCAGACTGATGCCATGTCACTGGAGCAGCTCAGTGAGGTTTGCAATCTGAATGCTAATCCGGTCTCATCTACAGTAACTCAAAGATGTGTGCTGCATGTACAGGAACGTGCCTTGGAGGCAGTTCACACTGGGGTTCTGGCCTCTGTTCACCTAAAGAACAATGGAAGATCACGTTTCTTGACTTTTCTCTGCCTTTTGACTTGTCAGGGTATAAGGTGGAGGTTATAAATACCTAGTTCTGTTGCTTTGTTCACAGTCAAAAGGTTTAAGGAATAGCTTTATTGAATCAATATAGGGTATTATTTGTATTTGAGGTAGGTATCATCTGACATGTCTTGCTTCAAGAATTCTTGGAGTTGTTTTACCTGAGAAAAGTACTCAGAATAATTTGAGGTGACACACAGTATTTATGTGGTGGGGAACACAGATCATGAAGGATTTTTTACATGTGAAAAAGACTTTCCTATGTATGTTGCTATGTACGTTTTGTGGCACCTGCTCTGTCCAGGAACTGCCAGCCCTGTTGCTGTCACTGTACAACATCTGAGTATCTTCACACATCCTTGTGTTAGACATGAATTGAGAATGTGGTTAGCAGCTCTTACACTGAGCTGCTAACAAAATGGGTCTGGTCTGCTCCTTTCTTCTGGTGTAGGCACTAGCCTTCACCTTTTAAATTTTATGGAGTTGAGTTGGTTTACGTTATGATTTCTCAAAAAGAAATCATGCTGTATCACAGGTATCAGCAGCCAGGCTGGCTCCTGCCATAGCTACAGAATTGCTACACTTTTCATGGAGTTTAGGAGTAGAGTGAAGGAGAGGAGGGGTTATTTTGACCTCATGATACAATCGGCTTAGCATGTACTTAACATTACAGCTAAGCTATATTAAAAGGCAGTGGCTGAGCTGGTAACATATCACAGTGATCTTAAATTAAAGAAGGGCCTGGTGGATGATGTGAATCCCCACATTGCTCTTACCCCGTAGCCCAATGAGTGTCCAGTGCTGTTGCTTCAATTTGTTTTTCTTTTCCTGGAGTATAAAGCCTGTGGGTCCAGGTTTGGCCCAGATATTTCTCGCAGTGGTGGCTGTCCTTCTTAAGTGACCACTGAAAACTAACTGAAGTTGTGCTGTCTTTCCAGGCTCAGTATTGATCACAGAATGATCAATAGAATTGATGTTCCGCTGTCCTCCTTAGCAGGTGGTCTGCTACCAACTGTGAAAAGAAGGGTGTGTTTTTTAGATGCTCCAGCTCATGTTCTGCTTGGCTTTTTCTAGGTATGCATGTTGACTTCATTGTAAGTGAAAGTTCCATTTCCTAGCCTTTTAGCAGAGCCACGGGGAGGGAGTTAAAAGCATCTTCTCTAACTATAGAAGCATGTCACACATAGTTCAGGTTGCTGTTAAGTAGTGCAGTTTTTAAACTATGTGTTGGAAAAGTTGCAATGTGCTTCTGGCTCGTGTTCTTTCATGTTGCTCTCTAGTGCTATAAATAGAATGTGGTTTATGATACTGTAGAGAAATTGTGATACTGTAGAGAGAAAATTTGCTCTGTGTCCTTAAATGTACCTTGTATGTGGCAATCTGCAAAGGAAAGGCTTTTGTAGCTGTAAAGTATGTGACCAGACTTAGGAAAACAAGCTGTTTCTTGATTCAGATTTGCTTAGACAACTCTAAGGTGGCAACAGTATATTTGTGGCCAGATAAAATTGCCATTTCTTTGTAAGTCAGATTTATCAGTCTAAGGGAGCTTAATGGTGTGACTCCTATAGACAGGTCTCTAGACTGCTGCGTTGTCTTAGGTAAAATAAAAAGAAAATATTTCTTAGGTCATGATTCTAGAAAGTGAAACCGTTTTCTGCATTGACCTAAACAGAGGAAGAAATAAAAATTGATAGAATCAAGATCATTAAAAAACACAAACAAACAAAAAACCAAACAAACCAACACCTTCACAGTGGAAAAACAAAAAACCCTGTGATTTCTGTGTGCCAAGTGACTCATTCCAAGGCAGAAGACAAGCCCCTTGTGATTGAATTCTACTTTCCAAATATTGCAGAATCTTGAAAAACTCATTCTTCTGCATGGGAAGGTGTCTGAAACTCAAACATCTCTAAGCTACATCTTGCAGCATGAGCCAGGCCTTACATGGCTTCTTCTGAAATGTCTTCACTGGATGTTTGATCCTGTATTTTGTTTGAGGTTGAATGTTTGGAGGTGGGAAAGAAAATCCTGTCACTCCAAAACTGACAGCTACTCTGATATAGTTTACTGTGACAGGTAGTAAATAACTTCTTAAATTGGCATCTTTTAAAACCAGCTCTATTAGTACTTGTCACTTGTTTCTAGAGAACTGAGTGAAAAACTGTAAGAGGCACACTTGTACAAAGGCTGTGAAGAATTCATGAAGAGTTGGTCAGAACTAGTTTTAGTGCTTATCTGTAAAGCCTGAAAACTAACTTTCATGGTACCTTTTCATTGCTTTTGAACAAGTTGAAATTCACGGAGACAGAGGGCATTTAAGGTTGTTGGCAACTGATGTTTGGTTTATGCACAGTCTGTTCTTCCATCTGGATTAAAAAATGCCGACAGGATAATCCAATTGAGATCATAATCTTGTTTGTAGCTCTGACCTTGCATCACAGGGAATGCATCAGTCTTCAAGTGAGCCCTGGTACACAAAAGCTTTGGGTAAAGGAGGCTGTGGATGCCTGAAATGTTACTCAAAATTGGATATGACAAGTAAGAACTTTGAAGAGTTGCAAACTGAGGTAGAGGAGGAAATTCTAGAAAAGCATAGTCCCAGAAGCAGGGACAGAACCTGGGGCAAGCAGGATTGGAAAATGCAGATGTCAGCAGCATGGTGTAGGGTCCTTGTGTTCCTGGGGCAGCTGGAATATCAACTCCTTGTTACTGGGGTTGAAGATGCTTTCTCTGTACTTCAGCAAGTGGGTCCGCAGGGAGCAGGTAGGGTTTGGATCAATGATCAAACTCTTACACTGTGCTGAAGAGAAAGGGAAGGAGGGCTGACAGAGCTCCTGCAGTGTTTCTCCTGTCCGGGGCTTCACAGGGAAGGTGAGCGTGGAGCAGTTGCAGCTGCATGGCCAGAATGCTGGTGCCTGGTGTCAGTGTTCAGAAATCCCTGTTAACCTCAGTCTGTGGTGGATCAACTTCTATCTGTCTTTGCTTTCTGCTGTTCTGGTACAGTGCAGGCTGAGATACATTGCCCTCACTCTTTGTTCTGTTACTGGCTTGGCTAGGGTAGGGATATTTGATTGACTCCAAAGCTGTTATTTTGAAGGAATTTTATTTAGGTTTGTTTCCATTTACTATTGAATTTTCAGTTGGAGGTTTTCTCTAGTAAGCAAAAATTTTGTGCTGGAGATGCAGTTTTTCTGCCAAGCTACAGATAGTGTTACAGGAGCTTTGTTGGACACTCATTATTTTGGTGCAGACCAGTGATTTTAATTGCTGGTTGTCTTTTTGAGGAGTTTTCACCATATGTCTGGTCACTCAAAGGCACTACCAGGTAAAAGACGTGTTCATGTGCTCATCTAACATGAGCTTGGTATCTACACACAGAGTAACTGTGGTGTACTCAGTGGTTCCACCTCTAAGTTCAGCCAGTCACTGCCCACTGTTTAAACTGCTAATCATTTATTTACCATCTTGAGGCTTGTGCAGGTACAGATCACTCTGGCCATCACACATATAAAGATACCTCTTTGAAGAGCCCTGCTGTATAATTGGATTTACCAGGTAGAATTAAACTGAAGTCTCAGATTTTTACAATGAAGCTGGAAGTCTCATCTTAGATCAGTGATCTACCAGGCTCTGGGAAAGCTTTGAAAATTGATTGCTATTTATAAATTGAAGGGGGAGCCCCTGGTGGCCTAGTGGTTAGATTGCGGCACCTTCACTGCCGAGGCCAAGGGTTCGATTCCCAGCCAGGGACACTCCCCGGGCAGGTGGAGCTC
>JAWMRA010000001.1:19712341-19820707 GCA_035584735.1 Pseudotriccus pelzelni
GCAGGCTGGAAGGTGTAAAGACCTTCCCCGGATCTTCGTTCGCGAAGACTGGCCATTACATTACATTACATTACATTACATAAATTGAAGGAAGGTTAGAAGGAAGTTCTCCTTTACCCACTTAGGTTTGTCTTGTGGTTTTCAGAGTGCATTGAAATTGGAACTATTTTCTTGTGTAAGCTCTCAGCTTGAGAACCTTATGCATAGCTCTTGTTGTAGGGTCAGATAAAAGTAAGATGTAAAGGATAGCCTGAAAGGCTCACACTTGAGCATAACTCTTTGGTGATCCTGCCATACATTCAGGACTTTGTTCAGTTTACAGAGCACATGGATATATGTGTTTTGGCAGAGTCAATTTTTCTAAGATTAATTCTTGGCTTTTTTTCCTAGGATCACATGATTCTTTCAGCTACTGGGTTGATGAGAAATCTCCTGCGGGACCAGACCAAGCCACAGCCATTAAGCGTTTGGCCAGAATTTCCTTGGTGAGAAAGATCATAAAGAAATGGTCAGTGACTCAAAATCTGACTTTCAAAGAGCAGTTGGAAGGTGGGATCCGCTACTTTGATCTTCGTGTATCTTCCAAACCTGGGGAAATGGGACAAGAGATTTACTTCATACACGGCTTGTTTGGCATCACAGTATGGGATGGGCTGAAGGAAATTAATACTTTCCTTGAGCAGCACCCCAAGGAAGTAATCTTCTTGGATTTCAATCACTTCTACGCCATGAGTGACAGCCATCACCACTTCTTGATCAACAGGATCCACACAGCGTTTGAATCCAAACTTTGTGCTGTTGAATGTGTGGAATACGTGACATTACAGTACATGTGGGAGAAGAAACACCAGGTAGGGAAAGGGTGTGTAATGTCTTTCAAACCCAAAAGGTTAAGATTTTAAAAACAGAATCTTTGTGTTGTTCCCACTCAGAGGTGTTGGACCAAGGATGATGCTGATGGTCAATTTAAAGCCCCCTAGGGCCTCCTTTATGTAATATGCATGTTTTCCTCCATTTAGGTGCAGCTGCGTATCCCATGGTCCATGGTGTAGCTAGTCTGTGTTCTGCTCCCAAGCATGCTTGTTAAATTAAATTAAATATCTTTGGATTTTTGTGCTCCTCACAAAGGGCTTTCTCTTCTGGAAGAGCATGCATTGCAGACTTGTGTTGGTGAGGATTTGATTAACTGTCATCTTTTTGGCCAGTGTGAAGCATATAAGCTTTAATGTGACTGAGGTAGAGTACAGAATTTTTAGGTCCTTTACAGCCATCCACACCTATAGGGGTGAGGTTAAATGCCTCTTCTCTCTGCTCCCATGTGTACACACAAACCAAGAAGAGGGTTTCAACAGTGGCTAAATTTCAGCAGCAGCTGTAATTCTTAAACTGTAAAATACATGAGGCTTTGAGGAATTGCTCTGAAGTGATATTTTGTCAGTGTTAGAGCTCAAAATGAATGTTTTGTAAATGTGGGTGTTAATAAAAAGTGTTGCATCTTTGTGGATGCAGGAAAGCTTTGGCGTCTCATGCTGCAAGTGTGAGCAGAATGCCTTTATGCCACTCAGCCCAGTACACTTTAGCCACCTAGTAGGAGTTACTCAGAATATGGCAAGGCTGCTAAAATCCTTAACTTAAAGTACAGATATGGTATTCCCTGATCTTAAGAATCTGAAATTCTCTTAAAAATGCATTTTAAGCTGAATTTTTTGGCTGATAGTTCAGTATATTCCTAGCAACTCTGTAATTTTAAACTGATGACCCTTAAAGCTGAAGCAATCCTGTTCTCATAGCTAACCAAAATGATCTCTATCTCCTTTGGCAATAGTGCAAAAAATGTACTGACAGTCTTGACTCAAGAGCACCTTCTTTTTACTTGGTCCTCTTTTCACTGCTATGCTAGCTGCAACAGTACTGTATGAGCATAAACCAGTGCAACATCCTGCTCAAATAAAAATATAATAATTGTGATTTTTTTTGTTTATTTTTTTCTCCTCCCTTTTCTTTTTTTTTGTTCTGTTAGGTTCTCATATTTTACCACCACCCTTTGTATGAGGAATACCCCTTCCTGTGGCCGGGTAATAAAATGCCGGCACCGTGGGCTAACACAACCAACGTGCACAAACTATTGCAGTTCCTGGAGACCACACTTGGGGAACGAAGTCGTTATGGGACTTTTCATGTTTCTCAAGCAATCCTCACACCTCGAGTGAGAACTATTGCGCGGCATCTCATTCGTGGTCTGAAGAACACGCTTGTTCACAGGTAAGGACTCGTCTTCACTTCTCAGTTCTTTACTTACCAATGTTTCACATTGAAAGAAGCACTGAGTAAGCAAGAAACCAGGAGACGTCAGCTTAGGCTTCATGCTGTTTTGCTCAGTCCTATTGCTTGTGAGAGATATTTGCAATCCTTAAAAATAAAGAATCAATGAAAATAATACAGTGACAGGGTGTGTATATATATAAGTGTAGGGGGAAGCTTGTGCCACAGAAGAAAATTGACTATTTCTGGGTTCAGTTTTGCATTTGTCTGTACAAATCTGTCCCAGTAATATCAGTAATGAACAAGTATATGACCTGGAGCAGCATTTTATCTTGGTTGTTTTTTCTTTTTTTACCAAAAATTAGATTAACCGTTTGACTTTAATACCACTGCCTGTTGTACAATTATTTTATCTATGAGTAAGATCATTGTAAGAGGATTTTACTTGGGGTAGTGCAGGGTACCAGTGACTTTTAATAGTGTTAACAGCATGACCAGAATATTTCCATATGACTGTATTTCATGGAATTATCACCTTGTAGCCTGCTTGCTAAAAATTAGCAAAACTGTCCTGATAGGATCTGATCTCCTGGCTCACTGTTTAATATTCCATGTTCTGATTCATTCATAGTTCATTTTGCCATAATGATATTTTAAGTTTTAGATTACTGTGGTTTAGGTGGTCAAACCTGCTCTAATTCAATGAGGAACTGAGCTTAATTCTAAGCAGTGAGATAAACGTACATATTCAGCAGCCAGTTCATGTTCCTTGTTCATTGATCACTTTAGAATTAATTACAGTATGACTGTTTTGAAGCTAAAGTCAATATAGCTTTCTAAAAATCCTTTCTAAAAATAGCAAGTGGTGCGCTTTTGCACTCACAAAAGTTGCTGATGTAAGTTGTTGACTGAGAGCAGCCCTGCTGAGAAGGACTTGGGGGTGCTGTTGGACGAGAGCCTGGACATGACTAGGCAATGTGCACTTGCAGCCCAGAAGGCCAAACACATCCTGGGCTCCATCCAAAGCAGTGTAGGCAGCAGGACGAGGGTGGTGATTTTGCCCCTCTCTCTACTCCACTCATTAGATCCCACCTGGAGTACTGTATCCAGTTCTGGGGTCCCCAGCACAGGAAGGACATCAACCTGTTGGAGTGAGTCCAGAGTGGAGGCCATGAAGATCATTAAGGGGATGGAGCACCTCTCCTGTGAGGAAAGGCTAGGACAAGCCTGGACAAGAGAATGCTCCAGGGTGACCTAATTGTGGCCTTCTGGTGCCTGAAGGGACCCTACAAGACAGATGGAGAGAGACTTCGTACAAGGGTCTGTAGTGACAGAACAAGGGGGAATGGCTTTAAACTGCAAGGCAGTAGGTTTAGATTAGGTATTAGGAAGAAATTTTTCACTGTGAGGGTGATGAAGCCAGAGCAACCTGGTCGAGCGTAAAGTGTCTCTCCCCAATGCAGGAGGTTAGGAATGAGATGACCTTTAATGTCCTTGCCAAGTCAGGCGATTCTGTGAAGTAAGAAAATTCCAGGTGGCGGTATAAATCACGGAATTTTCAGTCTTCTTCCCGTTTACCGGCATTAATCTGGCAAAACATGAGCAAATCCAGCTGGCGTTCCGGGTTTGTGCGGGCGCTGGGCGGCGCTCGGGGCCCGTGAGCGGGGTGCGGCTCCGGGGCTGCTGCTGGGGCAACGCAGCGGCTGCGGTCTGCTGCTCACAGCCAGCATCCTGCCGCGTTTCGGCTCTAAAACATCCGATTTTTTTTTTTTAACCAACTCCTGGCACAGACCTGGGCCGTGAGCCACTATTAGCTGGAAGCCTGCCTTCACTCCAACCCTTTCCCACAGCTCCATCCTCACCCCTTGTTTGCAAGGAAGCTGAAAATTTAATAGATGCTGCTGTTTGCTTAAAGAATGATTGCTCGTGTACGTTTACACAAGCTAGCTGATATGCAAATCAGTCTTTGCATTTTATGTAGATGTCTGCCTTCTCATATGGAAATTTTGCCCCGAATATGAATATGTATATGTAAGTGCTCTTGAGCTCTTGTTAAAGGAGAAATGTGCAACAGTCACACTTAGCCAGCAGAAGTCTCGTGTGTCCCTTGAAAGGGGCAGTAATTATGCCTTCACTCAAGTTCTCTTTTTCTCTTGTTTCTGCATAAAATTTTTTAAATTTTCCTGAAACAGGTGTCATAGGGTGTTTTTAGATTTTTGTGGGTGTGTTTTTTTCTTTATCATCCTGTTAGCTAATTTGCTTGTCTACCATCTTCCCAATTAATTATGGGTGCTATGGCACTAATTTGAATAATGCTGATTTATGTATTCATTTGTCTAACTGCTGAAAAACTTGGTGTTTGCGTGTTAGAGTGCAAAAAAGCTGGTGTAGACTCCTGGCTTGCACTGTGTCCAAGAAATTACATGAAACTTTTCCCCATGGTGAAATTTCTAACTCCATTTAATTCAGTTCCTGACACGCCTCACCTTTCTCTGGTTACAGTGATGCATAGCAGGACGTTCAACCCCTATAGAGCTGACAGCCTGATTCTGGGTTTGGTTTCCCTTATCCCATTGCTTTGGGTGGGTCTGGAAGCTGAAAGGAGTCTTGTAGAAAGGCTGCCTCCGGCTTTTTTCCTGCCCACCCTGAGGCAGAAATGGGAAGAGGGGCATCTTGGGCCAGATATATCTTTACTTTGTGCTATACTGCAGCCTGCTGTGAAATTGAGCTTTTGACTTAACACGTGCTTGGGTAAAAACAAACCAGGTTGGAGAAAGCTGTAGTGTATTGTTAAAAGCTGAAGCACAGTCTGCTCAGTGAATGCAGAGTTCACAAATGTTTTGTATGCCTGCTAGTTTGGACTGGTGACTGACCAGTGTTTGATAGCTAATGACCATGTGCTATGTTAAGCACTCATCTCATCAGCTGGTGGCAGTCAGTACCCGATTACAGATATGAGAATATATTTTGTAAATGGCATGTTGTGCTTGAAGTAATTAGAGGAAGTATAGAAAAGTCTCTTTTTTTAAAGTGTCTAATTTTCTTTATTTCAATTTCTTTAGGAAC
Organism: Pseudotriccus pelzelni; assembly: GCA_035584735.1. Taxonomy (NCBI): domain Eukaryota; kingdom Metazoa; phylum Chordata; class Aves; order Passeriformes; family Tyrannidae; genus Pseudotriccus; species Pseudotriccus pelzelni. Next base: position 19,717,670 of record JAWMRA010000001.1, read on the forward strand.
CTGCCCATGATTTTGAATTGGGTGAAAGAACAGAAGCCCGGTGTTATGGGTGTCAACATAATTACATCGGACTTTGTGGAGCTGGTTGACTTTGCTGCTACAGTTATTGCACTGAATGACCTCCTCTTAGAAGAGGATGAATCTACATCTAAATCCTAATTGCTGTATCCTGCTTGTGCTCCTCAGTGGACATCTTCGAACTATGCTCAGTGTTTTACTTATTAAGTGAAACCCATTATAGTCTCCATTTATTTTTTTTTTTAAAAAGTGTCCTAGAGGAAACGTGGTTAGACATCACGTACAGCCGGGTCCTGCTCCTGGTGCTGCGTGGACCTGAGAGAAACAAAGTGCTGTCTGAGTGCTGCTGCGTGTCTGTCTGTGCTAAGTGTTTGACTAAGTTATGCACACATCTGCTGCCGTCTGCTGCAGTCTGTGCCTGCCGACGAGAGGCTGGCCTCTGGAGCGGATGTACCCGATTGTGGGGCGCATCTCCCTGGTGACTGGGCTCACCGTGCCCTTGTGTGTGCATCCTGCTTGTTTCCCATCACCAGGGCTCACTCCAAGGATTGCTGCTGATCCCATAGGAGTGTGGCCAGGCTGGATGAGATGGTATTGTTCTTGGGCCACCTCAGGCATAGCTGCTGCTGTGTTCATTATGCTGTTTTAGACACTACCTCTGACTTACTTGAAGGGACTATATTGCCATTGTTCAGGGGGAAGCTGTTAACACTCCAAAAATGTCCTTTGGGCCTGAGAGGTGAAGGCTTGTCACACTCTTCCGCTTTGGAGTCCAAATGCTTCTTCTGGATCTCTTTATTTTACTTCAATACATTTATTGCAATCATGTTTAAGTTGTTTCCTTTTTTTGTGTTTCTTTTGTCATTAATTTGGAGAATATTTCTATCTTCAGATTTTGAAGATGATCGCTCACAAGTCTGAATTCCTGTTGGGACACTTGAGAAAGCACAGCACAACCTTTCTTTTTTCTTGTTGGTTACTCGGATTCTTTTATCCATCAGTTTTTCTTTGGGGAAAGTTTCTCACCCAGTCAGCCTTTCTCTGGAAGAAGGTGGGCTAAATGGGGAATTACTTGATATTCAAAGAACTGGAGTTAACAGGGACTGGTCAAAGCTCAAATATTGAATCACTGTGACTTGTGATGTGACACTCAGTTTTGAAATAGGACCTGCAAGTTGTGCTTGTAGACAGAGCCACAGCTATGGGGGAGAAATTTCTCCAGCCTTCACATGCTTGTGACAAAGTCAGCAATAGTCCTACAAGCACAGGCAGGTGTCAGTGCTGCTTCTTTCTGTAGTCAGCTTATTTTTGTTTGTTCACAACAAGATGTGACTGTGTGTGTTTGAGCCAATGCAATTGCATGTTGGTACTTATCAGCACTTAATTCACTAGCTGATAGCAGTCCTGCAGTCTGGTTTATCTTTTTTTTAAAAAAAGACTAAGCATAAAAGTGACTGATTAGCAGATGCTTCTCTGCTAAATCATCTTTCTAAAGCAACTGTTGGTGCACTAATTATTCACTGAATATGAATTTGTATTAATCTCTAATCTTTTTTATAATAGAATGGATGATTTTTATAAATTTTTTTCAAAAGAAAAGTGAATCTCCAGATTTATTATTTTTATCATATCCTGTCTGCCATCATGGTCTGACAGCTGTGAAAAATCCCAAACCTCTTTGCTTGCTTGTCACAAACTCTAAACTTGGGACAAGTTTATCTTAAAGTTTGCAAACCTTCTGTGTGAACCTTGGCTGAATTCTGAGCAGACTGTAATCTGAGTTATCTGTTGTTTGCATGGTTTTCATTAGAGTTCTTTGAATTTTTTAACTGAATCCTTTTTCTAAGGGAGTTGGGGGTAGGGGGCAGCCTGTCACTTAAGCTATCTTTCTCCTTTCCTCTTATGTTCTAGCGACAAGGGACAAGTCATAAAAATCAGGTTTTTGGAACTAAGCTCAAATTTCTAGTTTAATACTTCCTTTGAAAACCCCAGTAGAAGGTTTTTATTATATTTTTTTCTTGTTGATGAACCTTTTTTTTTTTGAACAGCACTGTTTAGTCTGCAAATTTATTTAAATACCTGAATTTTTCTTAGCTGTATTTTGTGTTAACCTACTTTTCTCTTGGCCCTAACTGAAACTCCATGATAGCATTACGTGTATGGATTTAGTTTCAGTGGTGTTGAAGCTGCAAGTTGTCTTAGAGCTCAGAACTCAGAAAAACCTGGCTTGAACACTGATTAGGCAGAAATAAAATGTTTGCAAGGTTTCCTGCAAAACTGGAAGAAAGGCAAGAGGATGAGGTGAATATGATGTTTGCATTTGATCCTTTATATATTTTGTACTGTATATATCTACCTCAGAAGAGATTTACTGGGCTTAACCAATACTTTGTATTGTGCATGCACAGTAATAATGGCTGTGTCATTGGTCCTTCTGCTGTATTTATTTGGATAGAAATGGGATGGTTGCAACTCAGGGCTTTGGTTAGACACTTTTAAGTGCAAACTCAGCAGTTTCTCTAGCATACTTGCTGTTAGCTCTTTGCCTCTTGAAATAGATAGTGGCATGTTAGGTGTTAAGAGTGTTAGCAGAGGGAGAAGAAATAGAAAACAGCTTTAGGATTATTGGTTAAGTATGTGTGTGAGGAGAACAACGTTTCTGTAAGTTTGGCCTGTCTGAAGAGTCTCGTCATTTCAGAGCAGTGCTTGGTGTTGTGATTCTCATGTGAGGAACCTGACAGTCTCAAGTAGTGAGCTGGGCTCTTGGCAGATAACACTTGTCTGTGACAGGATACCTCCTGTGCATTTTCTGGACAGTGTTAATTCTGGTGTTTCAAATTGGTCCTAGGGTAGTCCTAGACCATCCTAAGTGGTATGAACTACCTTTCTTCCATTCTGTTACACAGAGCAAAGCTACCCATGTAACAGGTTTGTCGCTCTGACCCAACACTGAAACAAATTCAGACTTCCTCATGCTTTGCAAGATGGAGCTCATCTAGGCTTGGACTTTGGGCTGTGGACTCTATTTTGCAGCATTACAAAATGAAAAGGTGAGCTGGGCAGGAAGGGAGGATCAAGGAAGTAGGGCAGTGGTTTGCATCCAGTGCCCACATGGAGGGTGTGGCCGTGTTTGGCCCAGTTTCAGGCAGTAGAGTGGAGCAGGTCTGGCAGGTGAGTGACTGGCTGCAGCTCATGCTGAAACACTCAGACAAAAGTCTGGCTCTGAGTAGTCTGTTCCTGAGGTCAGTGTGAGCAACTAACTGTGAGATGAGGGATGTGTGAGCTTGAGGAAAATAAAGATTGACATGAAGACAGGAGAAGGCTGGGATTTTTTTTGCTGTTGATGTAGACATATATCTGGTGAATACAGTGTTTTAGTCTTGCTCATATATCCCCAAAGCAGTAGGGTTTAGTTTTAAACAGTCTTAAGTAGAAAACTGCCCCAGAAGAATTGTTCTGACTTCTTGACTATTTGGTAGGTGCCGGTAGAGGAAAAGCCAGGAAAGTGGCAGCTGCTTGAGGCAAAGTAGTTACTTGAATTGCATGTTCTTGAATAATTACTCATATGGTTTCTTATTCTAGATTCAGGTTACTTATACATTGTTTTGAGACTGTTCATTCTCTTTGTAATATGCAACACTGAATGCCAAGCACACTGGTGGCATTCCTGTTCTCCTTGCACTGATTGCTGCATGTGCAATACAAGGGCGCATTTGAGGCACAGTAGATCTCTGTGTGTATCCCTGATGGGAAGTAGCAGGGAGACAGTTGTTACATATATGTTACATGTATGACTACTTAGCTTCTTATTGTGTCCTTGTAGGTGAAAACAGAAAAGGAGTTACTACTTGATTTTGCAGGGTGACAATCTTAGCTTCTTACTTGGGAACTACTGTCCTAATATATTGAACTGTGAAGCTGGGAGTTAGTGTTTGTTTGGTTTTTTTTTAATAAAAAAATTCCTGCTGTTGATTTTTATCTCAAGAACTGAAGGGATACCCATGTCCATGTGCTCTGCTGGGATGGGGAGGATCATGCTGGAGACAGTGCTGGCAAGACATGTTTCAGGGGTGCTGCGGGTAGTGAGAGGTGTGAGATTGGGAATCCTCTAGGCTTGCTTAGCCTAGAGAAAAGGAGGCTCAGGGGAGACCTTATTGCTCTCTACAGCTGCCTGAAAGGAGGTTGTAGTGAGGTGGGGGTTGATCTCTTCTCCCCAGTAACAACTGACAGGACAAGAGGAAATGGCCTCAAGCTGCACCAGGGGAGGTTTAGATCAGGTATTAGGAAAAAATTCTTCACAGGAAGGGTTGTAAAGCATTGGAACAGACTGCACGGAGAAGCGTTGGAGTTGCCATCCCTGGAAGAGTTCAAAAAATGTGTGGATATGGCCCTTGAGAAAATGGCTTAATACTGAACACAGCAGTGCTGCGTTGGTGGTTGGACTTGATGATCTTGGAGGTCTTTTCCAACCTTAGTAATTCTATGATTCAGAGCAGAAATTCTGACTGCAAAAAGACCTCTATTCTGCTAAACAGACTCTTTGGAGAAGACAGGAACAATGAGAAAATGCTCTCTTTGCTCCCAACTGATGCTGTTTTCTGCTGTGTTTTCCCCGAGCTAGCATGTTGGAGTTTACAAAGCACCTGTGCTGTAAGTTTTAAGAAGCACTTTTGAGCAGGAACTTTTGGCTCAAACAGAAGTAGGGCTTCTGCCAAGATGCTTATCTTGTTCTCCTCTGGCTAAGCCTTTAGAAATATTTTCTTTGCATACCTGTCTCAGGCGTCAGAGTTCACTGCTGTTCCATCTAGCAGTTCAGGGTTTAGGACATCAGTAGATAGAGGATGTGGCCATTTTGATTTACAATTGGGTTACCCATGGAAGTCTACAGACCATGTGTGACTTGAGGTTTACTTGACTTTGCACTATTTCATATCAAGTCCATGCGAAGTCTTAGTAAGACTTCCATTTTGATTTCAGCATATTGTTACTGATCCCTAATAAGCAAATTTCTTGATCAGAGGACCACTGTTGGGGACAAAACTTCAGGCAAATTTTCAGTGGTTGTTTAAGCACAGAGAAATTGTCTAATGTGATGAACACAACTGACCCAAAACTTCATTCAAAGTTCAGATCAGTTCAAAATGCAGTTCTTTTTGGCAGGGGAAAGTAAGATATTTTTATTTTGCTTTTCTCTCTGACAAATTCTTATTCCAGCCTTGTTTCTTGACTCAACAGATGGATAAAGGAGCCAGAGCATATGGTAAAAAGCAAATAAATTTTATGCGAAGGACATGTATGTAGGACGAACTGTGGCAAGGGTATAGTGATTTACTTAATCACACTTCTAATGGTAATTCCATTAGCTCTTTGTTTTAGGTTGTTAAATCAGTCTCTATTTTGTATTAAAAATAATCAGTCCTACTAATTCAATATGTCTGTCCTGTTAAAGTGTTTACTTCCATAACCATATTTATTTTTCTGGAAGTCTTATCAAGTAAACTTTTAATTGTAGCAACTGGAATAGGAATGTCAGCTTTAGAACTGTGTGCTGAATCTGATTACATAAATATTCAGGAATATAAAATACATTGTGTTGTCCATTGAAACAGTAATTCTCTTACCCATTGATAGACCTGTGATGTCTCTCCTACATTGAACTACAGTGTATTCTTAATTTTTAAAAAAGTATTGATCAGTACGTCTTCTATAAAAATAATTTTGATGGTTCTTGGATTTTTTTCTTGATGTTAAATGTATTTTGCAGATTTTTTTTTATTTGTTTATACTGTGGAAGGGGGCAGAGGGGCCAGATAAGGAAGAGGAGTAACCAGTTCTCAGTTTTTATTTCGTGCAGTTTCTTTTCTCTTTTGTGGTAGTTTGTGCTTGATCCATCTGTCAGATATAGTTTTGTGAAACCAGGATGCCTCCTCTGAACTGCAGATAAACTTGGGGTTCACATCTGTTTCTTTCTGCTTTATATTGTTGGGGTTTTTAATCCTGAAAATAAAAAGTACAACATGAGCTAATCATCTTTCCTGTGTGTTCTGTGCTGTTGACTGTTTTGATACATGATGATTCCAGCGTGAGTCAACCAACATCAACTGAGCTCAGTTACTTCTCTGATGCAGAATCGTGTCACTGAATGTTGGTTTGGGGTTTTTTTTTGAGGTGTCACATCTTGATGCACTCCCGTCTCCTGGGTAGTTGGACCTGGACAACATGCTTATTTTTAGGATGTGCTGACAACTTCTCAGTGAAAGTAGCAGTGCAAAGTGATTAGAAATCTCTGCGTGCTTGCACTTGTGTGCATGCACGGCTATATCCCTGCCTGGCTGTGCTGGGATAAAAGCATGCTAATACATGGATCCAGGTCTACCTTGGAAGGCAAATATAACTCCTGTGCAGCCTCTACTGCTTTAATACAGGTGATGATGCTCCATGGTAACATTTGATCAGGAAACAAAAACATTGATAATGATTCCTGGAGCCTTGGCTAATGTTGGATGCTTGTAACCCAGTGAGATCAGAGAGACCCTGCTTTTGAGTTCCTTTCAGCTTGCCTGTCTTGAGGATGTGGGAGTACTGGGGGTGGGGAGAAGGGGAGAATGGATGGCCCTGATTCCCTTATGTTTTCAGACAGGGATGACTGAGCAGGATGTGTCTGTAGATATTTATTTTTTTTTTTTAATCCTAAAGGTAGAGCTGGGAATTCAGAACTTAATCACTACTGTTCCTACCTGTTGTCTCAGACCTCGAGGTAAGTGTTTACAAGCCAGACTATATTAGCAGTGACACACAACAGTTTAGTAATCTGTCTGCAATGTACTGTAGGCAGGGAGTGTGCCACTAGGTTTTGCAGAATATATACCTGTGCCACATGAGTCTAATGTGTCTGGCATAAGCTGCCAGCGTGTAAAGAGTTGATGGTTAAATTGCATGCAGTAGCAGTGTGACTTTTTTTCCCCCCCTCCTAATACTGTTTGCCCTAGGCAAGGAAAATCATATACCTGAGGGGCCTTCGGGTGCAAGACTGAGCATGATTTCATCATATTGGGGTTCCCTGGGGGTTTAATAATTTTTTTAATTTTGCCCCTTCCCCCCTCTGTGTGCCTTTAGCAATTCTGGAAAAGGTCACACATGTATGTACATGCACATCTATGCATGTAGTTGCTACTTTTTTTGAAGCATATGAGGCTGCAAAAACTAGATGCATGTTCTACGACAAATTTATGCACGCCCTTTATACAGAGTTTCACTGTTGCCGCAAACGTGTGATTAGCTGTTCCAACAGGATCCTTCCTGAATTACATGTGACTTAGTATTTGCCTCTTAGGGGATACTGTTGAACCTTCTTTTTTTTTTTTAGCTGTGGAGGATCAGCTCTTCCATGCTGTCTGATGAAAGCCAGTTTGAAACCTGGTGTATGCTGGCAACTGCTCTCGTTTCACATGTAGCTGGGAGGTGAGCAAAATGCTGTCAGATTCTAGAGCTGAGTAATGGGAATGTCACCGATTCTTCTGATCAGATAGGTGGCACACCAGGCACTTGCATTAGACTATGTAAACATTCGACCCAAAAGCCCGTCTCCAATTTAAATGTACTAAGCAGGGTCAGTTTGTCAAGATCTCAGGTGAGCAAATGCTGGAAAAAGAAACTAAGTGAATTTTCAACTACTGCTGGTTGGTGAGCCCAGATGCTCTTCTTGGGGATCAGGGTTTAATGCTTGTTTCTGCTCTGCTCAGCTGATAGCAGTGCCACTGCCTGAAGTCAAGACCAAGTGAATTCTCCTGGAAAAGATGGTGAGTGTGACCAGGATCATTAAACAGGTATCTTACTGTATGGATGAGCTGTTAAGATAATCATGCTTTCAAACTCAATTGATTATCTGTTAAGGAATCAACTTTCTCTCCATTTAGAGATTTGCTTTAAATTAAAACTGAAGGTTGTTTAGAGTAGAGAACAGTTTATTTCTTGTATGTCTCTTATCTGCAGCAGAAGTAAATATACCTTGGGGGAAGAAGTTTGGGATGATGCAGAGCTTGCTCAAGGGAGAAGCTACTGTCACACACATAGCTACATAGGTTTATATCTGCAGGTTCAACAAAAAATTCAGCCTCAGTGAGTTGATACCATTGCTTTCAGCAACCAGTGGGAGCACATGCCTATGGCAGAACTGCTGTCATGGCCAAATTTGTGGATTAAAGTTTTCAACATAACCTATGAGCTATAATTTGCATATTGTTGTGAGCTGGGTAGTACTTCAGAGGGGTGAATGTTTCTCTGGTCTTTTTTGTGATAAATTTTTTGTGTTCAGTAGTTTAAAAACAAAACAACCCCATTGTGGCAAGATATGATTTCTTAGCCTGGCTTCTAATTTGGAATTGGTCTAAGGGTAGTTTTCTCCTGCCTTATCTGTAGTGAGCAGTGTCTTGGTGGAAGAAAGGACGTGAATTGTTGTACCTTAGACACCAGAGCATCAAGCAAACTAGTGGGTAGTTGCATGAAGTGGAAACTGTATGACAGTGCCAGCACAGACATTGAGGCAGAAGCTTTGAAAAGCTTCTGATGACTCAGGATGTGCTGAACATTGTGTTGGTCTTCATGCAAAGGCTTTCAGGTTTCACTGAAATGCCCTAAAAGCTTGGCCGGTCTGTGCGAAGCCCAGATGGTATCTCATGCTTGGGTTTGAAAGGGCAATTTCAGTGTTTGATCAGAGTTATGGAAGCCTTTGATGTTTGATCTCTTATAATCACAAGGAAGTTTTGATACTGTTTGTGGCAGATGCTGTTTGGGTGGCTCAGCAGAGGGGCAGACAAATGGCTGACAAATGCCTTCCCCCCCTGCCCTCACTCTGTACTGTGGGGGACAGACCTTGGCACTTCAGATGTGTTTGTAACTAATACAAATTCCTCTTGGATTGAACACTTGTGAGTGTAACATACAGAAGAAATGGATAGCTGGAGTTGTTTTCTATCATGTTGCTTCTTGTAAATACACTTTAAGACAAGGAAAATAAGACTGCTTAGAGGGTGTTCCTCCCTTCATCAAAGTCATCCTCTGGCAGATCAGGCAGAGAAAAACACAGTGTTTATTTGGTAAGGTCTGTGTGAAGGAGAATTAAAGATGGTAAAAATATTTTTCTTGAACGTTCTATTACTGAGCAATTTACTTTTCCTTTTGTTCATAGCAACTGAGCAAAGGGTTGGGTTTTGGTATTCCTAGGTTTTCTTCCAGCTTGAAACTGCCAAACCGAAAATCACGAGTGCAAGAAAGAAACAAAAACCATCCTCAGAAAGAGAGGCTGGAGCAGTGGAAAGGGAGGAGGAGGAAAGGTATGCAGCAGTGATGGTGCTGTAACTTGCCCTTTGGAACAGAAAATAAAGCTCTCAGTTTGGGGCGATTTTTTTGAGACAGAACAAATTATTACACAAAGTTCAATCTTTGAATCACATCCAGTACAAAGTTCATCTGGTATGTTAAATGCACTTCCACATTTGTAAAAGTGCAGAATTTAATTTGATTGCATCCTTTGAAAGACTACCCTGGCAGCAAATAAAATACGATATGCCAGGTGTTTCTCCTGAGAAAAATAACAATTGCTAATATTGCAGCCTAACTATCTCAAATACCAACAGGGATTTTTTTTTTTCCCTCTAATTCTGCATTTCTTAGGAATTGTGACTTGAACTCTGAACATCAGAATTGGCCACTTCATCCTGTGTGATAGTGGATATTGCTGAAAAATGTGCTTTGGTCATTGCCAAAATAAGTGTATTGCAAAGATAATCCCCTCTGACCATCCATAAATCTGTCTTGAAAACTGCCCTTAGTAACAGGACTGTCTGAAGCTGGCTCACCAGGTTGTCTCCTTGGTTGTACACCACAACCATGTATAGGGAGTGATGAACTGGTATTTCTCAAGGCTGGTTTTCCCCCTGTCCATGGGATATGTTCACTGTGCAGGCATGCTGGCAAAAACACTTGACACCAGACATATCCTTCCAGGCTTTAAGATTCAGAATGAATCTAAAACTCAGTTAGGTGTCCTGAAATATGTCCACAAAGGAAGGGCAAGGCTGCTGCAGGCCAGTTTACAGTAGTAGAGTCTATGTAATTTGGAGCATCCTAGAAACTCCTACTAAGTAATTGTTTGTTTCCACAGTGCTAAATCTGGAAAGAGATTGCTGGTGCCCATCTTTTAAGGAAACACTGAGAGAATTGAGAGCCTGGAGAAGAGAAGGCTTTGGGATGATGGAATTGCAGCCTTCCAGTACCTGAAGGGAATCTACAAGACAGCTGGAGAGAGACTTTTTATAAGAGCATATAAGGACAGGACAAGGAGGAATTACTTCAAAGTGAGGGTAGATTTAGATTAGATACTAGGAAGAATTTTTTATTGTGGGGGTGGTGAAACACTGGAACAGGTTGGGGATGCCCCATCCCTGGAAGTGTTCAAAGCCAGGCTGGATGGGGCTTTGAACATCCTGGTCTAATGGAAGGGGGGTTGGAACTAGACATGCTTTGAGTTCCCTTCCAACCCAATCCGTTCTGTGATCTTCATATCACCTGGACTTTGTGCACAAGGGGGATTGTGTTCTCAAATGGCTATTTGACTGCCATGTCCTGGAAGGATTTACTAAAAACTAGACTACTAAAAAATGACTTCTTTATGGCAGTAAACTAGATAATTACAATCTTGTCTTCTTGCATTTATTGCCAAGAACTTTTAAGTAGTATAATTTGCCTTCCACATGTTCCTTCCTCCTGTCTTGGGGCTAGGTTTGTCCCCTTTCCAAGGCTGAAGGATAATGCAGGCAGTGTTAATAAATGCACCAGAGAACCGGCTTCTCAAGATCAGGGTTACAGTGGAATTACACTTACCCAAAAGTGAAATGAAAGGATTGGCCAGTGAATTTGTTCTCTGCTCTGTTACTGTCCTGTGACTCTTGGAGCAGAAGAGGCTGTGGAAGCTGTTAGAGCAAGGCTTTTAAAGAGAAAAGAGCTGAAAAGCAAATTTCCAGAGGACACTGGAGTACCCAGTAATGTGTGTGCTTTTGTAGATGGCTAACAGTAAGCTAGCTGGAAATCCTTGTGTTCCTGCCCCACTAGCTGGGAATGTTTGGTTAGAGTGTTTTAGGAAAGAGGAAAAGAAAAACCCATCTTACTTACGCCCACTGAAACACAATATTGGATAGACAGGTGTGTATTGCTGTCCCTCCTGCCCCCGAGGGACGTAGGCTGGTAGATCCGCCAGTGTGGTGCCCCAGGTCTCTACCATGTGTTTTGTTAGAGATGTGCAGCTGCCTCGTTCTTTTCCTGGGATCTTGCTTTGTTCAGACTTTAATGGTCTTTACGCACCCTTTGTGTCTGCAGAACCAATAGGTGGGATTTTCTTCGTGGGTCTCGACCCTTGCCAAAACCACAAAGTTGTGGAAGTGGCAAGCTGAAAAGCTGCATCATGTTTTAGTAGAAAACTATGACTACCTTCTCCTATGCTGAATATGACTGTCGTGATCATTACACCTGCCCAGATGACAGAGGTGTTGCACTACCTCCATTAAAGGTTGAGAAACTCCTGCTCTAGTGCTGAGAACTGCAACTATGTAGTCTGATGCAGGTACTAGTCTAAGCAGACTGAAACCAAACTCCCACATGCAGACTCAAGAATGCCTTCTGTGAAGTGCTGGGGTGCTGCTCCACCTGGCTTTTCCTGTGACACACCTCCCTGGGGAATGTGGACCCCCAGGGTCAAAGTTAGGCTCAAGTACCTGCTTCCAGATACCATCTCTTAACATTTTAGGGCACCACACCTCCTTCTCTTAAAGACTCCTGTATGTGGTAGGACAGGACAAGAAAGGCCAGCAGGTAGTGTCTCCTGAGTCTCAAATCTGTGCTTAGACCTCTGTCTCATTTCTGTCTTGCAGGATTCCTGACAGTCAGAGTCCATCTGCTCTGTCCAGGCAATCTCATCACTAATGCTGGTGGTGTTCTTTTCCTAACTCAAGGTAGCTGGCACGTGTAGCCATGTCCCTGAGGAGAGCCTAATTAGGTATGGCTTTCTGGCTTCAAGCTGAGACAGTGTTCAGACTGATGGGGATTTTCCAGATCTGATTGGTCTAGGAATAGTGTTGAAAGCTGCATTTGAGTTTCAAAAGCACTTAACTGTCCTACTAAACTATTAGTATTGGCAAGATGCCACCAAGTGGAACAGAGTCCAGTTTTGGGAGGTGGTAGAGCTGCTCTCTTACTCTGTTGGTTGTTATTCAATAACAGCCACAAAAGACCACCTAACACTCAGTGAAGTTTTATTTCCTGATCTGATGGGAGCAGGATGTATTAATAGCATTGAGTCTGAGGGAAATGTAGGCTCTTGTCTCCTGTGCTTTTTGTCTTTTGTGTGTGCCAAGTAAAGGAAGAGGAGAATTCAGAAAATGCAAGGAATTCTTGTGTCACTTTTCTCCCCTGCTTGCTTTTAAGCACCAGAGTGAGAAGCTGGTACTTCAGCAGGCTTTCCAGACTTCTGTTCAGAATATAATTATCCCATGAAACACTTCACCCTGATTTTGATAGCCTAGGAGGGGACATCCTCCCCCAGGAGTGTTTTGGACTCCTGTTATCTTGCTGGATGACTATATTTGCTGGTGTTTGTAAAACTCCATTGCTGTCCTGTCTGTTAGTTGTTCTGTTTCAACACACCTTTAGCTGACCTGTGCTCTAGAGCACTGTTAAACATTGCAGGCATGCTTAGGGAAGGAAAAGAATCTTTTTTTTTTTTTTTTTTTTTTAACTTGTAGTGCAGCACTTAAACTTACTGGTGTGGCAGAAGGAGCAGTAGATGTGCTGTGGGTGGTGCTAAACCGGTTTGGAAAGAACTCAGAACAGCATGAAGTGTGGAACTGAAAACTTTATACCGTGGTGGGATGGATAAGTTAGCATTTATGTGCTGGCAGAACTTTTTTCTTTTTTTTTTGGGGGGGTGGTGTTAGAGCTTTAAAAGCATGTGGACTATAGAAGGAGCACTTTGGAAAGTCTTTGAGCCCTTGGAGAAGGCAAAGGAGAAGGTCACCAGAGATGGTTAATAAAGCTTTAGCTGCAGAGCTCACTAAACATTCTTCCAGTTCAATGGCCTATGCAGAATGGTGTGTTTAGTCAATGTTTAATTCCTAAGCAACAAATGGTGATTGTCATACTAGAAGGCACTTGTGGTGTTGACTGAAGCAATGGAGGCCAAGGATTAAAAAGGTCGTGCGAGGAAATCTCTTCTGCAGCCTCAAAGCTCTCACCTTTAGGTCATGTCCCTTCTCAGCAGGAGAAAACAGCGAGAAGTTCATGCTACCTTAAGGCCAAAAAAGGCTTTCCAGTAAGAAAACAAATCAGCTATTTAAAAAAAAAATTAAAAATTGGCTGTAGGAAACAAAAACGGAAATGGTGACTGTGGATGGTTGAGGGAAGGCAGGGGAAAGCAGGAAATTAGGAGACATTTACCCTTGCCCTGGTGAAAGCAGAGCAGGAATGGAGCGTGTAGCTTATCAGCAAAGGCAGGCTGTGACTGACAGCAGGAGAGGAAAGGGGCAGCAGCTGAAGTGGCAACCAAACTCAAGTAGGCTGAGGACTGCCTATGTGGTTTGGATCTGGAGAAGAGATGAAGAAAACTGCAAACAGTTCCCTCGTGATGCAGGAGAAGACCTGGATGGGATGTCAGGCAGAAAACTCAAGAAACTTGCTTATTAGATGAGTCAGAAATGAGAAGAGCCCTCTCAGGTGAGAGACTCTAACCCTGTCTCACCTTCACCCTTCTCCAAGATCTGCCAACTCCCAAATGGATATCCTACCTGCCCTTTTAGCAAGTACCAGGCTCTTAAAAAGCCACAGCCCTTCTGTGTGCACAAAGCACAAACTTCAGTGTGTGTGCAATGCTTCCTGCAGAAGATAATTCGAGGTTACTGCCACACACACTGGGGCACCTATCTTGTGTTGGACAACTCAGTACTGAAGAAGGACTCTTGTGGCCTGGTCCATGGGCTCAGAGCAGCCACCAGGGCTGTTTATCTCCAAGCCTGGCCTGGTTTTCTCTGAAGCTGCTTTTTCCAAGGATTCAGTTAGCTCAGGCTTTAGAAGAGAGTGTGGAAGAAGGGATGTGTGACATTCCTGCCTCCTATGAAGTCAACTCAAAGCATGCGAAGCTTACAAGTCTGTTTATAAAGTTTAGCCCAGGCCAATGGGACTGACTTGGCTGTTGTGGATCTATAGTGGTTCACTTCTGCATCAGTGCTAAGAGGATCAAGATGATTTGTCCTTTGTTGTCCTTTATTTTCCATGTTCTATACATCAATATGCATAATAGCAATTATTCTGTGCTTAAGTACACTGGGATTTTGTGATGCAGAGAGACCAAGTGCCATTCAAACCACTACACTTTCCAGGCTGTGACTGAGTATTTGGGATTGCTTTGTCTTAAAGACAGAGCTATTACCAATTTGGTTTTTTGGTAGGCTGTTACTGAGCTTGGGCATGTGTAATGCAGACCAGAGTTCTGCTTCAGTTTTAGAAGATTAAGGCAAGATTGAGCAGATTTTCTTTGATCTACCAAGACGTTCAGTGCTTAACTACTAAGGGAGGGTGAGACTGCAAGCTAACAGCAGGGCTTTATTGTGGCCAGGACACACCACGTCTTCCATACTGTATATTGACTCCAGCACTGATTTAGTGGGCATCAAGAGTAAGTTTTCACCCACACAATCTCCAGCTGCAAGATGGGTTTAGTTCTAAATTACTGATCTATGAGGATTTCAGTCATGCCAATGATTAATGTTGCTGATGAGTTGATGCTCTTGGAAACACGTAGGGCAACTCTGCAAAAGTCATTGCTTATGAGGTATTTGCTGCTTTTTCTTGTCAAATTTCTTGCTATTTACCTTCAGAAAGAAGAATTAATGCTGTATAAAAGTGGCATGTCCTATAAGCCAGCATTACTTAGCTCAGTGTATCAGCAGGAGTGAGCTGTTCCAGCAGCCAGTGTGCACATTCCAAAGCAATTAGAACAGTTTCATAAGTAAATACTGCTCAGCAGCTGATAAAATGCCTTTCAGATGTCTTTGTAAAACAGATTCAAGTGACCAGCGAAGATCTACTTTCTTCAATCTTTGCAGTCGAATGTTAAAATCCTTATTTTGATTTTTACCAACTCTTTAATTTAAAAATTGCTTTGAATTGAAAGTACTTCATTTGTCCACTTGGAATAGCCTGCAACTGAGTCACTGGGAAAAGAAAAGGTGACAACCATGGATTTCCCCACCCTGTCTGCTTCCCTGGGGTCCCTGCCCTCTCTGAGCATAACCACACATTGAAATCATTTGATGCTTGGCTTACTGGGAGGATAAAAATTTCTAGGGAGAAGAAGGAAAAAGTGGGAGGGTGGAAACCGAAAAAGGATTTCCTCTGCCTGTAAACTGATGTACAAAATTGCAATTCATCTGGGGAGCTCTGCAAACTAAAGCATGCCTGTTTAGTCTTCAGAACAATCATGGCTTCAAGCTGCACCACTGATGCCCAGATTTCTTGGATCAGCTTTTCCCCGTGTTGTTCCTTGTCACAGAGCTTTGAATTCCCAGCCTCAGAGCAGTGGTGTGGTCTCCAGGCCTCCTCACAGGCCCACCAGGTCTTTGTATTCCCCAGCTATTAGCACTCCTAACCTGAAGTGCCCTTGGGATAAAAACATAGGACATTGGCCATTATGTACTCCAAGCCCAAAGATAAAAATCTTTTTTCCAGAAGCATTTTTTAGAAACTAAACAAAATAGTCTCTTAGATGTGGGTTTGCTTTTTTCTTTTAGTCTCCTGTTTCCCTGCTTTTCTTTCTTTTCTATCCTTTGTACATCTTGGCTAGTGTTACCTTCTCTGGATTGGATCCTTTTTGCTGAATTATAAAAGAGTTTGAGTTGGAGGGGACCTTTAAAGGCCATTGAATCTAACTGCTCTGACTAAAGCAGACAGAGAGCAGGGACATCTTCAACTAGACCGGGTTGCTCAGAGCCCTGTCCAGCTTCACTTTGAATTTTTCCAGGGGCATCCACCACTTCTCTGGGCAGCCTGCTCCAGTGTTGTCCACCCTCATTATAAAAAACCTTCCTCTTTATATCTAATCTAAATCAATCCTCTTCTAGTTTAAAACCGCTACACGTTGTCCGATCACAACAGACCCTGCTGAAAAGTTTGTCCTCATCTTTCTTATAATCATAGTCATTAAAGCTGGAAAAGACCTCTGAGGTCAAGTCCAACCATTAACCCAGCGCGGCCAAGACCCCTTCAAGAAGTGAAAAGCCACAATAAGATCTTCCCAGGGAGAACAAGCACAACTCTCTCTGATTGTCCTCATAGGAGAGGTGCTTCAGCCCTTGGCTCATCAGGGGAAGGCAGGACACTCATTGGAAACTCCAATTCCAAGGATGAAGGAGGCCAAGCATGTGAAGGTGGGAGTAGGGCTGAGTGCTGAGCCTGAAGAGCCATAGAGAATGGAGGTGGGTCTCGAGCAAAGCCAGCTGAAATTCAGCCTGGACAGTGCATGAAGCCAAACCCCAAATCTGTTTGCTTTGACTGGGTAACTTTAGACCTGCACTTGGATGCTGTGGCCCAGGCCCTGGACAAGCACACAGAGCATTAGCCTGTTTGAGTATGAGGAAGAAATAATCAGCTTTGTCAGTTTAAGTCCCAAGCCCATCATATAAACACCCTGAACTTTAAACATATGTGTAGCCCTGTTTCCAGTACAGCATTTGAAAATGTGTCCTCGCTCCAATCCTTCATTCTGATGAGTAAAACAGGATTTATAGGGAAGATTTTAAGCATAAAGTTGCCTTTTGTTCTGTACCATACTGAAGCACACAGATAGTAAACATACACAAAGATCTATTTAATTTCATTCACTTCAGCTAGCAGAAGTAGAACAGGCATTGATTTGGGGGTTTTTGTTTTGTTGGTTTTTTTTGTGTGTGTGTATATCTCGTTCTGTTCTGATGAGTTTTCTCCAGGGATGGTTGTATGTGATGTGGTAGTATGAGAAATGTCGGGCAAAGAACTGGGCTTGGCAGTTTCCTGTGGACATCCAGGGGGTTGCTGAGGGTGTGTACCTGGTGAGGTTCCACATGTGACCAACTATCAGATGATATTCCTCCTGCCTCTTGCCCCAGTGCTTTCTACCCCCGATCTCCTTTCAAGATCACTTCCAGAACAGCAACTCATGGTTGTACTTAGTGGAGTCCAGTTCTGTTGGAAGCCTTGGCCAGCTCTGTCAAGCACCCAAAGCCTGATGTGATATCCAGATAAGTCCAATTCACTTTTCCCTCTTCCTGTCTCCTAAGTCTAAGTATAGAATCTGTGGTGTGTTTGATTTTTTTTATTATTTTTTTTTAAATCCTAAGTTAGACTAAATAGGGAATCCTGTTGATTGTGCATTGAAGTCTTTTTTTTTTTTTTATGGCATGGTTGTCGTCTTAAGCTTGAATCAGTTAAAAAAAAAGAAAAGATAAAATTTAAAAAAAAAACCAAAAAAACCACACAACAGGAAAAAAAACAAATATTTCCAGAATGTGAGGTGTGGCTATAGCTTTTCAATACCTCTGGGCCCTTAAGTTCAGAAGTGTCCTGGTCTTGTTTTGCTGTCAGAACAAAATCATAAATTCAGCCTTATTTCCACCCCTGAGCTCTACCACATTCAAGGCAAAGACACAGATTTTACAAGGATAATTTCAGGAGCTGATTCACAGGACCTTGCTTGGTTTTAAAACCTCATGAAAAAGCAAGAGGAAGCTTCTATAATTTTGTGTTTAGTTTCAAGCTGGAGTCAAAGCCTTCATAGTATTTTCTGGCTTTGGTTTGGAAAGAGAGCTGCTTTGGCCATTGGCCAGCTGGCAGAGGGGCAGCCTTTGGGCCTCTCCATGGAGCCCTCCTCTCCTCAGGTCAGCAGCTGAGCCACAGTCTGGCCACAAGCAGGAGAGTTGGGTCCTGGCCAACTTGGCATGCTACAGCCCTCCCCGGTAAGGATGCAGCAGGCCAAGACCTTAAGCTCCCAGAATAAGGGAGAGGGTCTGTAAGGAACCTACCTTCATCTCTCTTGGGACCTGGTGCTTCCTACCAGCATCAGCATGGAAAGGAGGACATGTCTTCTTTATGCAGGACTGGATGGGAGGATTTTCATGTCTCCATTTCCTAATCCCACACTTGAGTGGAAATCTGCTGCAAAATTAGCTCTGAATCCTACAGCTCTGAATGATATTCAGATTCGTACACTTATTAAAATCAAATAACGTTTTCATCTCAAGAGCATTACAGTCTTCAAACTGAGAACTGTATTCTGCCTGAGGAAGACCAGTCTGTGTTCAGATCACAGCCTTTCTCTGTTGTCACAATTTTGGCTGTTTAAGTAAAAAAAACTTAAAAGTCCTATCATGCTTCTTAAAATCCATGTGCCCCTACTATTCCAAAGGTCTTGTGTTGGCACATGGTCCCATGTGATGAGCAATGTAATTTGCCTGTGGAGGAGGAACCTCTAAATTCCTCTTATTCTGTAGAAACATAATCATAGCCTGGTTCAGGTTGGAAGGGGCCTTAAAGATAATCTACTTCTAACACCTCTGCCATAAGCAGAGATGCCACCCACTAGACCAGGTTGCTCATCCAGCCTGGCCTTGAACACTTTCAGGGATGGGGCATCCACAACTTCCGTAGGCAGTCTCTTCCAGTGCCCTGCCACCTTCACAGTAAATAATTTTTTCCTAACATCTAATCTAAACCTTCCCTCTTTCAGTTTAGAACTATTGCCCCTTGACCTGTTGCTATCTGCCCTAATAAAAACTCCTCTCTCCCCTTTTTATAAGCCCCATGAGGGTATGGAAAGGCTGCAATGAGGTCTCCCTTGAAGCCTTCTCTTTTCTAGGCTGAACAACCACAGTTCTCTCAGCCTGTCTTTGTAGGAAAGGTGTTCTATCCCTCTGATCATCTTCATGGCCCTCCGCTGGATCTGCTTCAACAGGCCCATGTCTTTCCTGTGCTTGGGGACACTAGCTGGACACCGTATTCCAGATGGAATCTCACAAAGGCCCTGTAGATGCAGAATGCCCTCCCTTGACTTGCTGTCCATGGTGCTTTTGATGCAGCCCAGGACGTGTTTGGCTTTCTGGACTGCGAGTGCACATTGACGGCTTTTTTCTGGCTTTCCATTCACAAGAATTCTCAGGTCTTTCTCAGCAGGGCTGGTCTCAGTGAATTCTCTTCCCAGTCTGTACTCATGTCTGGGATTGCCTAACACTCCATCCCTTAAAACACCGATGGTCCTGCTGCATCAACATTGCCATTTCATTCTTTGCTGTAGGCCACAGACTTGTCCTCAGGTACGAAAGCGTATGATGAGGTCTGCGGTTTTGGGAGTCTGAATGTGGTGACCTGGGCTAAACCTGGCCTGTGTTCCTGGTGCCTTGGAGGCAAAAGGTAAATCTTTCTCACTTTTAAACTGGTTGGGTTTCCACTTTGCTACATTTTCTAAATTTTCTTTTGAATAATTTCCTGGAAAAGAGAAACTTAAAAGCTGCTCTTTCACCTTTAATTTGGTAAAGTAGGCTGAGTGCTGCTAATATGACAATGCTTAAAGGGATTAGTTAGCACATCAACAGTTTCAGTCACTAACCTCCTGTAGAACACAGCGGGGTTTGGAAGTGAATAACTGCTTCTCCCTTCTCCCTGTCTATATCCTGCATGGATACAGGTATTTCCTCAGTATCTGCAGAAGACTAGCAAGCAGTGTGCTAACTCAAATGGTGTAGCACTTCTGAAAAAAATGGTAGCCAGCTGAGGTGCTGAGTCGGCATTAAAATCACCCTATGGAAGCCTATACTGATAATCAATAAGAGAATCAATATGTCAATATACTGATAATCAAAACAAGAAAATGCCTCATGGCATGACAATGTCTTCACTTCTCAGGGAAGCCAGGAGCAGCTTCTCAGTCACACAGTGGCCTCAACGCCTGATCACTTCTCATAACTCCTCACTAAGTTAGAAAAAAAAATAGCAAAAATCAATTTTTTTTCGGAGTTTCTGCTTTCTCTTTTCCAGCATGTTGAAAAATCTATGCTTCTTCCATCCCCCTGAATGAAGACTTGGTCCATGTATGCATCATCCACGTGGTGTTATTTTGCACTTGCTGTGTGTAAGGCGAAGTAACTCCATCTTCAGCTGGGATGGTAGGACACTGCTTGCTCCTTCCCATGTCCCAGATGCTTATAGTTTCAATGTGCGTTGGTAATGGGAATCTTGAATATCTGGGTTCCTGTGAAAGAGCTTCTCAGATGTGGCAGGTCACAAAGCATGGAGTGCTGGAGGGCAAGATGTATTTGCGATGGATGATGGGCAAAGGAAAATGAAGTCAGAGTTAACTCCTTAAAAAGTCTTTGCAATGATGTTTCACATGTTAGACCCAGGTTATTCACCCTATCCTTTCTCCCTTAAATGCCTAATAATTTTTTCCTTTAAACAAATATATCTGGCTACCCCTTCAGAAGGAGAGTAATGAAGTTCAGTGAGAGGCCAGAACTAAAATCCTCTGAGACATTCAGTGTGCTACGTAAACTGGATTCCTTCTTGTGTGCATTTCAGGAGAGTGCTTGTCTGTAATCTGGAGAATGTCCTTTCAGTATCTCTTGGTGAATCTCACCTTTTTTATTTTGGGTGAAGCTTTAATGCTGTTTTCTTCAGTATTGCTTCCTGCTGCTGCTTTCAGCCCTGGTCTCCTACCACTTCATCTCCTCAAAGCTCACTTGTGTTCCATACTACTTTTCTGGAAGATAAGTATTCCAGAGGGAAAAAGTAATAAAATTAAGGCCTTGCAGCACCCTCTGATTTTTAAGAAAAGGTTAACAAATCCAAAAATAGCTCCTCAAAGCTATGGGCGATTTCAGGCCAGGTTTGCATTTTTCAGATTCTTGCTTTACCTTATTTGGCCATGCAAAATGGGATCCAGCAGTCCCCGGGGAACTTGGCTGTGCAGAGATCAGGCTTTGTTAAGAAGAAAGTATGTGCTTTTTCCTTGGGAGACACATGGCTAAATATGGGCTGTGTTAATAACAAATGAGTCTGTCTTCTGGCAGAGTTACAGATTCCCAACCTCCCTCAAGTTAAAAAGGCAGGCATGCAGCAGCCCTTCAGCATCAAGCTTTGATTCTGACAGCGACTGTATTGAAAGGTGGGGGGAGCGGAGGGATGTGCCAACATCCAGCAGTCATTAAGCCTGTCTTGATTTTAGTGAGAAGTAGTTTGGTTACAAGATAGCTACAGTGGTCTGAAACAACTTGGAATGAACCTGAAAGGGCCAGAGAATGAGAGTCAAATTATTTTTGTGAGCTTGATTTTTTTTTCTTTTTTTGCTGTTTTTCTTCTATTTTTTTTTAATTGCTCTTTCCTGCGCACGACCATTCTCAATCTGAAAAATACAAGAAGGCAAAACAAAAGGTGGTCAAATACTACGCATAGCTTTAGGGAATAAATATTGACTTAAGATCTGATACTGGTCAAGTGATACGACTGAGGTGTGCCCTATAAAATGTAGCTCTTGGGACAGGAGCAGTATCAGACTAAAAATCTCTGCTGACTGCATGCTTTGTTTACTTCTTGAAAAGGATTCTGACTAAAATATTGTACCTCAGTGCTTTTTTAGGCATGAAACCTGTTGATGCTTGGGCTGAGGTGGAGAGTGTAAAGCATACAGCAATGGAGGAGCATAGGTGTATTAAAACATGTGTTGTATAAAACATTAACTGTGTAATCACTTCTTTTAAAAAATCTAACAGCAAGGTTGAGGAATTCTTGTGGGACCAAGCTAGACGCTGTCAGGGAGTCATCAGGACCATAGAAGATGTTAAGGAAAAGATGCAGGTAGTGAAAGAGCTCCTACTGCCTGCTTGGGCACTGCTGATGGGACAGTGTGAGCTAGATCCTCATGCTAGCTGAACAGTTTTAGCTCTTCAGAAATGGTTAGAGGCCAAAATCCTTATAGATGATTCTCTGCTCATAACAACAACAAAAAAGCCAACTTAGAAAAAAGATACAAAAGTTTAACTCTTCTGTTAAGTGGGACTTGAGGTGAATCATGGAGGAAAAGCAGAGAGGGTATGTCCCAGGGCAATTTTGATTAGTAAGACATCACACCTCAAGCTCACTTGCTTCATGAGCTTACTACGCAGGTGACAAAAACGTGAATTATCTAAAGTGCTTCTTGAAGATGTTGAGAACAGGACAGCCACCAAAGCTTGCAGGCATGCTAATGATATGGTGCATGTCAGTGTGGCTGCGTCATGAGGAGAAGCAGATGGGGGGCAGTTGTGCCACAGTTGCAGCCCTGTCTTGGTATCTGTTCCTGAGCAAGTAATTTTAAACTTGCCACAGTCTCCTTGTGTGTTTATATATTACCACCTGGATTGTACAAATGTTTTGACTACAGCTGGTTGAAATTTTCTTATAGGAAGAGTCTTGCAGAAAAGGATTTTACTGAAAAATAAAAATTTCACATGAAAAAGGAAAACTTTACCTGGGACACTGCTTTGGTGTGTTCTTGCTCTCTCTGTTCCAAATATTTTCCATGAAAAGAGAAGGATTTTAAAGATAAAGAGTCTTGCTTTGAGATTTCCTTTGAATATTTGTTCTTTGTGGTGGGATGTAGGGGAATATTGGTTCCCATAAGTGTTGTGTGTATTCCAGACTTGGCAGACCTTTGAACATGTGAAGTATTACAAACCCCTTTTTATTTTTTATGTGAATGACATTCTCAGTCATCTTGTAGATGGTTTTGAAAGCCAGAGAGCAGAGAGCTCCAAAAAAATAAGTGCATTTGCATGTCCAAGAGCAACTACTGACCACCGGGTTCTTTTGTTTGATTGGGGGTTTTGTTTGTTTGTTTTTGTTTGGGGTTTATTTTTGTTTGTTTGTTTTTGGTGCTCAGGTTTGTACCTGAATATTTTACTTTGGTGGGAGCTGGAGGTGGTTCAGGACTATCTCAAGTTAAGCTGCAACTTTTCCGTACAGCTGGTGCTGATTTTGGTACACCACTGTTCCATGATGGTAAGCTGGTATTACGAGAAGGTAACTGTGACTGCTGAGGACTGATTTCACTTGACTGGATGCTTGCCCTAATTTGGAAATGTGTGACCAGTTCAGGAGTCTGCTGTGAACTGAAGTCCTGAGGTGGCTGGAGAGTGAAGGACTGAGAGCTGAATATATTTAGTCCCCTTAAAATGGTGGCTCATCTTACTCCCTACAGCCTTTACCCAAGGCCAGTGAATTTGACTATTCCTTCTGCATCCTGTCTACGGACAACTAACACGATTTTGATAAGCTATATCTTCTCATCCACTTAGAGGCTTTCAAGACACTAGGTACCTGTGCAAACGTGGGGATGCAGCAGGCTTGTGGCTTTTCACAGGGGCAAGATCTGAGCAGGAGGCAATCTATTCTTCAGGTTTGGGCAAGACATGCTGCAGAAACGAAGCCACTCCTGGAGCCCCTGTGGGCTTTTTAGTAAGATTCAGTAATGCAGTTATCAGATTTCTGTAATACTGATGTTATCGCTGTTCATGCTGGCTGTGTTTTGAATCTGAGCACCGCCCACGTTCTCAGAGCGTGGTTTATGAGGCTTTCACCGCCGGCTGGCTGTGTCCACGTACTGGGGTATGCTGGGACAAGGCTGGGATTCATGCCTGAAATGTCTGGTGCATACCAACAAACCCACTCCCACTGCCTGTGTCTGTTTGGAGGAGGCACTGGCAGACCAAAGGACACTCGTGGCCTCCGATAAGTTAATTACTGGTGGCTTAAATGTTTACAGTGTGGAATGTGCCTCCCATTCAGCATCTGACCTGTGCTAAGAAACTGCCTTGGATGTGTTGTTTCATGGGTGAATGGTTTAAAGTGCCTGGGCAAAGTAGGAAATTGTTTGAATGATGTGTTATCAGTGCTGCTTTGTAACACTGAAGCTTCTTTACCGTCCGTTTCATAAGCCCAGTGCATTGGAGCTGGGGGCGTCAGCTCACCTGGCACAAGGGCTCCTCTGAAGCAACCGTGTAGCCCCTTCAAACCCTGTACTTTGTGTTGCTTTAATTGTGTTGCTGCTAATTACAAGGTAGTCATTGTTTATAACCTCATCTACCCTTCCGGCTTCCTCTCGGAAGAACGGGCACGGCTCCATCTCCCCGGGGCAGCTGGAGGCAACGTGCTGGGGATGGTGGTGGTTGGCGGCACCAGCCAAAGCGTGAATGACACTTGAGAGGGGAATGTCTGAGTCGGGACCCAACACTCACCCTTCAGATAGTCCTAACCAAGAGCAGAACAGGGAGGAACATCCTGTCATGTGGAAGGGGAGGTTTGCAGGATGGACAGTAGCCTAAGGGAATGGGATCTTGTGAAATGCACAAAACCCTCTTTATTCTGTAGTAAAGTAGAATATGAACTCCAAGCAGAATAGCTGATTTGAAACAACTCCGTGGGCAATTGACTGTTGGATTCTTGAATCAGGGAATAGTTTTCATTTTAGTTTTCCTGAAAAAAAAAAATTAGTTTTTCAGGAAATGAAAAGAAAGAAGAATGCTTTTCCTTTGGAAACAACAGTGAGGGATTTGGATTATCAGATAGCAGCTGTATTGATGCAGACACAATAGCTGTCTGTCAAGAGCATGCAGACAGCTTAAGGACGAAATTGCACTGGTCCCAGCAAACACTGGCATCTACTGTGGGAAGAATTGATGATGGCTATGGATGAGGCACCTCCTGAATGGAAGGTTTCTGTGACATTGCAGCTCAACATGCTTGGAAAAGTTTTGATGAAAATGCTTTCTATAGAACAGAAAATGCAATTTTATCAAAACTAAAACACCTTCTATGAAATTGTGGATCTTGAAAAAAAATTACTTGGCAAAAATTGGAGTGACTAGTTTGTTTGGAGGAAATGAAATATCTGTACCTCATCAATCATGTTTTGGGAAAGTTTCATTTGGTTTGTTGAAGAGCATACTCAGGCCCCAACTGCATTTGGTATTATAAGATGCATTTGAAAGTGAAAAAAGAATGTTTGAGACAAGGTTTCCCTTGACTGAAATTGGAAATGTGAATCTAAAAAAGATTTTTACTAGTCTTACTTAGAATTTGGCATTTCATAGCCCTTCATGCTTGTTAAGACTGAATTATTCCTAAATATCGTGATGTTTTTCAAAAACAGAAACTGATTCTTGACTGGCTTATCCACAATAAATCATTAAATCCATATAGCTACAGAGCTGCTAAAGACTCTTCAGGACACTAGTCTTTTATTTCATTTAGACTGCTAACCTCTAAACTTGAAATGATATCCCCCTCTCCAGTCACAGAGTTTTGGCAGGACCTTATCCTACCACAGGGGAAGGAGGAGCAGGCAGAGGAGGCACAACCAGCCCAGCATCACATCTGGGCTTGATTTACTTTAGACTCCCAGGCAGAAAAAACACAAATGGTGCAGCCAAACCCCCCGTCCGTGTTAGTGATCTGAGGGGCCGATGGGGTAGGTTTTCGTCAGTGTGACTGTACTAATGCTCAGGTGTCCTGGGCCCCTTGTCTTCCTCTGATACCTGATGGATCCACCCAGTCTGCTGTACCTCTCAGAGGTCGTTAACATGGTAAGGCACAAAAGAGGGAAAGAGGGGTGGAGGTGGCTGTATACACTGAAACATCACTCAGGAGAGACCCTCCGGGTCTGTGAGTTGCTTTCTCCATTTTTCTGTGAAAAATGGCATTTGGAATAGGTTGATAGTTATATTACTGTTATGGCAGGGCACCTGTTATTTTGGGCTTTGTTCACATTGTGCTGCTGAAAGTAGAAGGAGCAGCAACCTCACTGGAGAGCAGAGCTCTTTCCAGAGCTGAGCCTTGGGGAAGCAATGCAAGCATCTGCTAGAGGTGTTGCTGGGGAAGGGTGGGGAGTGTGAATAGGACTCCTGCAACATAAGGGAATGTACTTCAAAATTATCACATTTGTGGGCACTTCTTTGACTACTTGAAGGAGGAGGGTCTTCTGTTGTGCTGTAGTGGTCCTGGAGGATACCATGGTCAGATGGAAAAACCGTGAGATTCAAAGATTCAAAGTATGTTTTTGATGGGAAAATGAAGTATGAGAGACAAAGCAGGAGTGGAAAGGAGAAACCCCTGACCGGCATACATTGCTTTAGAAGGAGTCAGTGGAGGTTCCCTGGCAGCAGGGCCACTGGCCTCCAGCAGATTGGAAAATTATTATGGACTGAGCAATAAGCAAAACACAGGGCCTGGGAAAGGGCACATTGTTCTTCAGTAGGGTTTGAGAGTTATTTCCCTCTGTCTATTCCTGTCTTGCATAAATACTTTACACTGGTACCAGCCAGTTGCATATTTTTCATCCATCAGCTTTTTGAAAATGTGACTCAGAACTGCTTAGATCTGAAATTTAAGTTTAATTTTAAAATTAGAAGGAGTGGCTTTTGTGTATGAGGAAAATATACACACAAAAAAAGCCTTTATGTAAAAGGAAATGTTTTAGTACACTTATTTTTAAACACATTATGCCATTGTAAAGTGGTGCGAATCAGGTGTTGATTCTCACATGGTACCCAGAAATAGGAAAGGCTGTATGGAAGAGTCAAATAACACTGAAATTTAGAAGGTTAAATGAGCAGCAAAAAGAGGGTTAATGCAAGTAAAACACTAACATGACTTCTAGGGATGCAGAGCTGTTTGATCAGACCTAGTACTGTATCTGCATGTCTTTTTCTGTCTGAAAACTGTTTGTTGTGCAACTTTAAGTGTGATAGAGGGAAGAAGGTACTCAGTGTCATTCATTTTTGTCAATGAAATGCAATGAAAGAGTGGAGAAGTCACTGCCATCCCCCAGAGAGAGTTCATAGGTGATTGCAACCTTTTGTAGACACCAGAGAATCCATGCAAGGCAGCCCTTGTGAGTGCCTCTGCTGCAGGCAAAGCCACCTTGGGAGGTTGCAGAGGTTCCACCCTTGTACTGGGGTAGGCTCTGCTCTTTTAGCATATTTACTGAAAACGTTTGTAGTGGTATAGTCATAGAATGATGTGCTGAGCAAAGCCCTATTTGCTGGAGAATGGAGATGGTAGAGTGTGGCAAAGGTGATGGGCACTGACCCCTCCATGCAAGTCCAAAGTTAACACATTCCCAAACTACTATGAACACAGAGCTAAGATAGCTCAGTTGCCTGAGCTCCTATCAGCAACATGGCAGAGGGGGAGAATTCTTCCTCTAGCAACAAATGTGAAGTCAAGATGTGCAAATTCCCACCTTGGAGATTGCTGCTTTAAGGTATAAAATGGTTATTAACCTGCAGAGATTTAAGGCTACCTCTGTGTTTTAAAAGTTCTGTAAATGTGTAAAAAAATTAAAAAGGGGGGAGGAAGAATGAAAGTGTGGCTTTTACAAGATTGCATTCACAGATGCAAACTGTGACATGTTTCTGCAGGTTTTTCCTAGTACTGGTTTCCCATTAGTAGGTGGTGGAGTTGTTCAGTGGACCTGCTAAGGAGAGGTGCAGTTTAGGAGGCCTGCATAACTTGATTCTCAGGCATCTCATTGCAGGGCTCGGTTTCAGAGCACTCATTTCTTCTTGCCATGGGAGTTGACCATGGTTGCTTTCAGGTGGCATGTGTGACTGCAGATTTTCAGTGTGAGAGGGCAGCTCTTTTGGGAGGGGTAAAAATTAATTCCGGCCAACATGTGGCGGCTTGTCAGGAGTGTTGGATGATGAGCCTGATGTTGGTACTGAATCTTCCTTACAGCTGATCTAAGTCTCATCTTTGTGCTTGCAGGGGAAAAACCTGCTCCAAAGTGTCCTGTAGACTGCGCAAGGGTGGGATGTGACAGTTCTGGTATAATACTCAACAAGAATGAACTTCAGGTATCCCACACTATGGTGACCCAGTTATGAAATGGCATGAAGCCTATCCTTTAACAAGCAGAGCTTGTATATTCCTGATGATGGCCAAAATAGGAATATTTTGCTGTGGAAGGAAATCTTCTTAAAGCAGTGGTACGGTGTAAATGGTGGTTTTGCTGCTGACAATTTTAATTGTGGAAAAGCTGTGATCTCTTTAAAGATTCTCAAAGAGGCCAAGTTACTACTTTATAGTTCATTTCCTACACTATGGAAGTGATGTGCTAGCCATTTTATTTTATGGAGTAATATGGAATGGTGTTAAACATTTAACTTTAGCAAAAACTTACGGAACACTGAAGTTTACAAGTGAAGGAAAAAATCCGCTGACCAGTATTAACAAGAAATGGTGTTATAAGAGTCAACAAGAAATAGTTTTTGCAATGCTATGCTCGACTGTAGAAGAGAATAGTACAACTCTAAGCAGTAAAACAGAATACTGCTGCAAAAGGGTTTAATTAAGCAGTTTTGGAAATCCAGATTTTGAGTTTCTCTGAGACTCGCGTGATGGAATTTTGTGTGTCTCAAATAATAATTTTAGATCCAGACCTCTTAGATCCCTAGTTTTATTGTGCTGTTGTAATGCTTTTGGAAGTTAATGAGAAATAAAACCGAGCATGTGCAGACCATGTTGATCATTAACACTATCAACTGATGTTTTCCACCTTAAGCTGTGCTGTATTTTGGGCACTGTTCCTTTCCTATTCTTTTTATGTGGTGGGTGGTTTTTTTTTTGGGATCCTGGCTTTATTGAAACTGGTCAGACCCTAAGCCTTCACACTTAGGGGTGAAATTCTTACACTTCTGCAAGGTGCAGCAAGCAAAAATGATTTTGTTCCATCCAGCACAAACACCAGACATCGCCTGGCTGCGCGTGTGTGAAAGGGAGCGGGATCTGGCAAGCAAAGGAGCAGTGACTGCCTGTGAGGTGGGATTTGCTGCTTGTGAGCACTGCAGGCATGCCCTTGGTCTGTGGTTAGTGTGGACTGGGCAGTCAGTCAAAATCACTTGAACTGGGGAATAAAACCCAAGTTTTGTATGATGCATCAGCAAATCAGTACTCTGTGGTACTCTTGAAGAATGATGATTATGATGAGGGTGGTGAAGCTCAGGAATAGGTTGCCCCAAGGTGTTGTGGATGCCTTATGAATGACAGTGTTCAAGGCCAGGTTGGATGGGGCTTTGGACAACTTGGTCTACTGGAAGGTGTCCCTGCCCACAGCAGGGGGGTTGGAACGGGATGGTCTTCAAAGGTTCCTTTCAATTCTAACCATTCTATAACCCTATAAAGAGCATTCTGGGGCCTATCCTTCAAGGGGGTAGTAGAAATAGACAGGCAATGGCTAACCCAATTTGCTTCTGAGAGGGCTTAAGAGGAGATATTAGGAGATCAGGTTTTGGAAGAGAGGGTAATGTGTCTCTGTCTTCTGAGAGAGAACATGGGATACTTGTCACTCTTCCTCTTTTGCTTGGTAAATCCATGCTTGCTGCAGATGTTTTAACCTGCAAGTTTTCAATCAGTCCTCTGCAGAGGGAAGCACTTGGATCATCCCTTTTCAACACCACAGTAGTTTTCATCAGTCTTTAAAAGATGATGCAGCTAATGTGAATGTGTCCTTTATTAATCAAACTTAACTAAGTGTTGGTATTGTCTTGCTTGTTAAGTCTAGGGAAATATGATATAATCAAACAGTGGATCAGAAAAGTGCTCTTCAAGTGCTAGTCAGGATCATTATCCAAATGAAGAAATTCATCACAGAGGCCTCACATCAGCTGGTATTTTTCTTGATGACTTGGATGATGGAACAGTGATTCATGATTAAATATATTTGAGAATGGAAAACTTGGGATGGGAGTGGGGTTCGGGAGTTCCAGGCAACAAGTTTCTGGTTCAAAATAGCTGAAAAAAACTGAAAAAAATTATTTGAAAATAGATTATAGTCCAGGGAAGACAAAAGTGAATTTCTGTATTGTAACAAGCCATAACTTTTTTCGGTTAGTTACAAGGTGGGAAACAAATGGATAGACTGCAATTCTGCAAATAAAGATCTAAAAATAACAGTGACTGAGATGATATATATATATATAATCAATAATATATATTATCAGTTATTCCCCAAGGTTAAACAGACAGAGGTGATACGACATGCAAAGGGATCCTACTCCCTGTGGAGGCAATTTTGGTAAGAGCAACTGGAGGGGCTTGAAGGAATGAGAAAGACCAGGGCCCTATACCATGAAGTGAAAGGTATGGGGTTGTATAACTTAGGAGATGGTAAAGCTGAAATAAACCAAATGAGCTTTTTGTGAAGACAAAAGCAATACACTGTTCTCTGGTCCATGGTGGCCAGAAGAGGAATTAAGGTGGTTTTGCTGCAAGTAACAGTCATTGGTTCAGGCAGCTTGCAGTAACTCTGTTCATAACATGTAGATGACCATGCCAGT
The DNA here is from genome assembly GCA_035584735.1 of Pseudotriccus pelzelni. Taxonomy (NCBI): domain Eukaryota; kingdom Metazoa; phylum Chordata; class Aves; order Passeriformes; family Tyrannidae; genus Pseudotriccus; species Pseudotriccus pelzelni. The sequence continues at coordinate 19,748,125 of JAWMRA010000001.1, forward strand.
CAGGGGTGGTGTGTGTGCAGCTGATCCTGCCTGGGGGCATGGCTATGTGGTGTGAATTCATGAGGCCCCATTTGGTCTTGCACTTCTTCGATCAAATCAGGAGGTGGGGGGTGGGAGGAACCCTTAACCTGTGGTGATCTAGCATTTTGGCCAGTGCATTCTCCTGCCTTTCTTCATCCTTGTGCTTCTAATTCCTGAACTCGGACTCTTTGCTCTGCGTGTGTGTTGACATAAATTATGCAGCAAGTCCTTTCAGGCAGGGGCTTTGTTTACCTGCCCATTTGTCTGGCATCAGTGGGGCTCCAGTGTTGACTGACGCTCCAAGCATAAACAATAACCATTGTCAGAGTAGATTATTCAGAGCCGAGCAATCATGAAGTCATTTGGTTATGAAAAGCTCCCCAGAGCATGAGTGCTTGCTGTGACCCAGAAATGTTGGCATGAAAATCGATTACATGGTAGGATTTATGTGGCAAACTTGTGGTTCTTCCTTGTGCAGACAGTGCATGGTGTCATGGGGATGGTGCCTATTGTGTGAAATGCATGTGCAGCCTTCCTAAAGAGAACACAAACTCTAGCCACAGGAAAGAGGGCTGAAGGAGCCCATTTGTTGGGAAAGGCGGTGATGAAAAGCCTTTGGAGTTCTTGAAGTCAGATGATATGAACAATAATTGTTGGGGAGAGAGTGAGATATAAGGGCCAAAGATGCAGGGTGTGAAGCCGAGTGACTCCCGTTGGACACATTCTCTGAAGTCATGGCAGCACTGTTGCTTGAGAGCTGATTAGACAAAGCACTGGAGAATACAGAACTCTCTTTGCAATGGGCCCAAAGCCCTTTCCTTCTTTCATTTCTCTACCCTGCTGCTTTCTGCCTCTGATGAACATTCCTGCCAGATCCTGCTTGCTTTTTGGTTGGTGAGGAGAAACTCGGTGTAATTATTCACATCATCTGCCCTGTTTCCACAGCTTTGCTGCTGCTGCTACAGCCTGGCAGCAGCTGAAGGTACAGCATCTCCTGAATTGGGGATTCAGGCCCTGGAAACTGCAGTTGTGTTCCCCACCAAAACTTTTGAAACTGTTGAGAAGGTCCCCAGCTGTTTTAGCTGGCAGGTTTGCCAGAGCTGTTAAGGACAGCCACCTGGGCAGACACACTGTGAGTGCATCACATACACAGAATCTTTATGAAAACTTGGATTTCTCTAAAAATAGCTTTAAAATGCAAAATTTGTGCTGAACAAAAAGAAAAAACAACACAAAAACAAACAACACCCCACCTCAAAAAAACCCAAACAAACAATCAAACAAAGCTAACTAAAACCCTCAAAATGGCTAAAGGTCCTAATGGAAACTATGTTAAATCTTACTCTGAAATGAAAAATCAGCCCCAAACACTGAATGCATCTGAAGATGATCAAAGCCATTCTTCCAGTGCATTATAACTAGCATGGCAAGGGAATTTCCTAGCAAGTCATTGTTGGTATGTGAAAGTGCAATGTGTTAAATCTCAAAAAGGTATGCTCAGCTCAGAGCAATGAAACTTGTCTTGATTTCTGCTCTGGGCAAGTTTCAAAAACACAGAGCTAGAAAAATAAAGCAACAAGGAGAAGATATGCATATCCAGCATCCATACCTCCAGCTGGGGCAAGTACTTAATACTTGAGCCTACAGCAAAGAAACCACTAACAGAGTTATGAATTGGTGTGATAGTTTCATATGCAGTAAGACACAATTTCTTTCCTAATCCATATGGTGATCAGTGTAAACCATGAAGTGTGAAATGTGATTACCCTTGTCCAGTGCTTGAATTAGGGGGCTGCAATAAAGGCTTACTGATCTGACTTGCATGAAGGAGGGGAAAACACGCACAAGGACTAAGAGCTGCTTCTGCATGTCTCTGTGAGGCAGGGCAGAAATAATCCTCTTCCATTTATTCCCTGAGATTTAAGTATGATGAAATAGATAAAATTCTCTCAGGAGGGCTTTAATACAGGTCTTTGGTAGGGGCAACAGCTGTTATGGAGGACAAAAGAATGACATTTGATATTAGTCTTTCTCCACAAATTGGAAATCAATTCTTGGGAAAAACAAAACACTTTGAAATGAACATTTAGCTAGTGCCAGGCTTTTGGCAGTCCATAACCACTTATGCTACAGGTAGGCTCACAACAAATTGGCTTTACCTGAACATGTTAGTTGGCACAAAACTCAGAGTGCAGCTGCCTGTGAATTAACTTGCATTTGCAGATTATTTTTCGTCCTCTGGTAAGCCCATCCATTCTGAGTGGGCCTCCTGGTTATATGAGGACAGAAGTTGACAGGAACCCTTGTTTCCTTTTTCAGCAGTTGAAGAGATACTTTGATACTTGATGCTTTGGCACAAGTGTGGTGCTGTGACTAGGAGTAGAAGCCACGAAGTGGAAAGACTACCACTTCTATCTGCTGTACAGCAGAATTGGGGATGCCTTATGGTAATGCTTTGAACTGACAAATAGGTGTCAGTTTTGTCCAAAAACATGTTCCTCACCATGTCTAAATGAAAGAAATACAAGTGTGTTTACAGAAATACAGAAAAGACTATTGATGGTGGGCTGCAATGCGTGACCTGGAGCCCCTTCCCTGCCCCAAAAGGTTTTCTAATTAATAGAAAAGCTTCTGTGTTTTGCTGTTGATCTAACACTGGTACTTTACACACTAAAAGGCTGAGAAATTCAGTTGGGGGTTAGATAAGCTTTTTTTTTATTATTTTTGAATCTCTGCTGCCATTTGGGCTGTTACCTTCATAGAGAAACCACAGTATTCACTAAACTGTATGTCAGGCTAGAATGTGTAAATGAAAACAGCTGAAAATAAGTGGTGGGTGTCACTGAAATTCCAAGTGCAATTTTCTTTTGCTTCTTCACTTGTTTAGTTTCTACAGACCAAATTTCCATTATCTAACCAGTTCTGGTAGCTTCCTAGAGTCAGAAAGGTTGCTGCCCTGCTCTGGAAGCATCTGTATGAAATGATTTGATTTTAACAGTGTGGCTTCATCTTAGTGCACTGGCATTCTTTGACTGCCTTTTGAGAGACAAATCCCATCATAGCTCTGTGTAATCAACTGCTTGCAAGCACTTGACTCTGCAGTTGCTTGGACTTGGACATGTTATAATATTCATGAGATATTGATGGTCTGTGTCAAAAGAAAAGAATTCATTATGCTAGCCAAGTCTGAAAGATAGACTTGAAGAAATGCACACGGTACAAAAATCTCAGCTTTAGTTTTAGTTTCTAGTTGGGCTCCTGATATGTGGTTGGTCTATTGAATTCTAACAGAATGATGCTGTTTGCCTGCCTATAAAATGCTACACAGCGAATACATTAGAGTGGTAAAGATTAGTAGTCTTTACCCTTATTCTTAAAGGCTTTCCACTGGCCTTCGAAAACAAACTTACTTTCAATATTTCAGTATTCACTCCATGCAATATCTACTCCATTGTGTAGACTATTGGCAAGCTACCTACAAAGAAATTCCATTCTGTTTGCCTATTGCCCTTTTCTGTCATACTATTGATGTATTAATGTCTTTCTAAGCATAAGTCTGTGCACTGGGATTTTTTTTTTTATGGCATTTTTTTCCACTCTGCTGTGTCCTTGAGGAAATTCTGGTGGGGTGCTGAAGAGCTGTTGTCATACTGGGTGTGTCTCACTGCTGAGCTCAGGAATTTTCACTCATGAGCTGAAGCCTCCTTGACCCAATTCTGTGACTTTGCTGCTCAGTTAGAAAAGACAGTGAAGGAAACAGAGTGGTTTCAGGCTGGGAGCCAGGGAAAGTGGGGGATTTGGCTGGGGTTTTGGGGTGCCTTTTAATGAGCCCCCCTATTCAGCAGCAGCAGGGGTTTTTTCATGCATACCCTGTCCTGGGCTTGAACTGCCAACATGTAAGTGCAAGGCAGTGGATCTCATGCGAGTTAGTATTTAAAAGGCCCATTTTTTATTGTAAAATAAGCAAGTACAGATAGGAATGACATAGCTTGAGCTATGAATCACATCTGACTCACATTAAAGGTTACAAGTCCAAATCTACTTTCATCTGTATCGAGTGCTGTTCTGCTATTGGTGCTAATACATGCAAAAACAGGTGTTAGTACAAGAAAGCATTTAATACGAGGGATTCATCTTACCTTGTTTCAGACTAGGTATTTCAACTGTGTCATCACTTGTATTTAGCAGTTGTCAAAACAGTTAAGGCAGAGGGGTTGTTTCTCATCAGCAAACTTTGCAGCCTGCCTGACTTCACATAATAAATCCCTTCATAGCATAAGATATTTTCCTATGGAGAAACCAGTTATTAACTTTTGCCTTCCTCAACATTTTAATAATATGCTGCATAGAGGAGATACCTGTGGTTTGGATGGGTGGGAGATGAGAAGAAATATAGCAATTTATTTTTACATATTAAGCAATATGTCTGGATGATGGGGGATGTGATAGAATTATTTATGTAAAGCTGCAGTGACAACTAAAAAAATGGAGCGTACAAATATGGATGAATCTCTTGACTGTTGCTAGTGCTGGCCACCACAAATAACAGACTATGAAGTTGGGCCTGCTTGGTTAGTTCATTATTTCCAATTAACTCTAATTTCCTCCAGATGTATGTGGAATTAGTCACTTCTGTATGGTGTATATATAGTTTGCTTAATATTTTTGGATTATTTGCTCTTCTTACTCTGGGCTTGGTCTAGTTATACTGATTATGCTATCTCTATTCACCCACTACACGACTGAAACACACGGAAGAGCATTAGAGAAAGAAAGGAAATGTACTTGGACATTTTAGATTTCATAATCTCATTAATATTGATCAATGCTCTAGGAGCCACAAACACTTTTGCAAATACTTGGTAATCTTCAAATATTTGCAAGCAATTAATATTCTGGTTTGGTAAATGAATGCAATGGTAAATTAATCCAAATTAAACTTGGGTTTAATTATTTTTAAATCTGTATATTAATTTAAGCTTTCTTTTCTGTTCTCATGCTACTGTGTTTGATGAAATTGTTGCTAGCCACAGGGGTTTGTGTTTGTCACAGGGTATCATTTTCCACAGGAGGTTAGAAGCCCTTGGGTTCCTGAGGCTGGGAGTTCTCCTGCTGCACTGCTGTGCCTTGTTCTCGGGGTCTCTGCCCTAAGCACAGCCATGCTCACCACTGCTGCCCTGGCTGCTTTGCCTTTTCTTTGCTACTGCACAAACTCAGCTGTGTTAGATTGGCATGGCAAGGCTTTGGTAGCGGTGGGGTTACAGGGGTGGCTCCTGTGAGAAGCTGCCAGAAGCTTCCCCCATGTTCCAGCCGGCTCCAGGATGGACTCACCGCTGATCGAGGCTGAGCCCATCAGCGACAGGAGTAATGCCTCTGTGATAATATGTTTAAGAAGGGGGGGAAAGTTATTCTGCAGAAACAAATTGCAGTCAGAGAAGAGAGGAGTGAGAATATGCGAGAGAATCAGCTCTGCAGACAGAGAGGCCAGTGCAGGAGGGCAGAGGGGGTGCTTCAGGCACTGGAGCAGAGATTCTCCTGCAGGCCATGGTGAAGACCACAGTGAGGAAGGATGTCCCCTTGCAGCCCATGGTGCAGCAGATATGCACCTGCAGCCTGCAAAGGACCAGAGCAGGTGGATGCCCAAAGCAGGCTGTGTTCCTGTAGCCAGCCCGGGCCTTTTGTTATGTCTTCTCTCCCCTGTCCAGCTGAAGAAGGGAGTGATAGAGTGGCTTTGATGGGCACCTTGTGTCTAGCCAAGATCAACCCACAACATCAGCTTAGTTGAAATAATACATTTTTTTGGCATTGGCAGTCACTCTGTGCCTACTGGCTGGTGCACAAGGTTACAATAAGCTCCTGAGCTGTGTCTCCATGCAGCTCTTGTGACTGGTATCAGCAAGTACCACCTTCCCACATGAATCCTTATCTTCTTCTGTCCATCTCGTAATTGTTCATTATTGATCCATCTTCACTTAGAAGTGTGGTTCCCAAAATCAGTTTACATCAGGATTGACACTGGTAAGAGCAGCAGCTCTGGACTCTGTGCTTTGTACACAGGCAGTAGGAGATGGCTGCTGGTTCAGGCAGTTTCTGTAATATGAGAAGTATCTGGCATGCAGCTTGTCTGGGAAACCCTAATTAAGACCGTTCAGGTCCTGCAGCATTGTTCATTTATGGCTGGATGTAGAGTTGAGGGGATGTCATGGACCCACCTAGAGCCTCAGCTGTGAGCCTCTCCCTCTCACTCTTGGTACCAGACTTCTTATTTCCGCTTTTCTTGAATCCTTGGAAGAAAGTTTGGAAACAAGTGACATCTGTCTTGGACATCTCTTCTTCACATGCTAGTAATGGATCTAATAATTATCAAGGAGACTTTGAGTGGAACAAGCAACAGAGAGGCACAGGCTCCAAACTTTGCAAGGATTTTAACTGTGTAGCACCTTGAGATGTTTGCTTCATTTGTGTGCATCCTAAATTTTCAGGTTAATTACTTGAAATACAAACTAAGCAGGACATATAATTGTGTAGCCTTAGTAGCCTTTGGAAATAAAAATTGTTTTGCTGTTAGGTCCCTCCAACCTTGTCAGGAAAATCCAGCTTCATAATATCAGGCAAAAAAAATTAAACTTTACCTTAGCTGAGAGCTCTCTGGATATTTGTACAACTTTGTAGGATGTTTTGGAAATGTCTGATGTAGATAAGCATAATAAATCTCCTGCAGTGTCTCAGCTGTAGGCAAATGGCTTTGTCTCTGAATGATCCATGCAAATGGTTTGCTATCCTTGAGGGGCAAATTGTATGATTAGGCAATTAATACTAAAAACTGCACTCTTCCCACTGGAGAGAAACAATATTCAGCTGAATGTGTTGCTCATTTGTTCCTTGTAGTTCTTTTTTGCTTCTTAAACAGTCAGCACTGGTTGAGTAATCACTTTTTCATATAAAAAACCCAGCTCTGATTGCAGAGTCACCGCTTTCTGTAGCCCCATACTGAATGCATCTCAGACTCATTTCCCCTTTTGGACCTACATGTAGAAGAGTCATCAATACAAGATACTTTGCAATTACCTCTGCTTGTTCAGAGAAGGCAATTAAGCATGTGATTCTTCATCTTGTATAGTGATGTTTTGCCTCAATGGACCATTTTGCAAACAAATTCTGAGGGTCCGCTGAGCACGGGGGTTCAAGTGCTGCAGCCATAGGCGGTAAATAAAGCAAAGGGATATATAGGCAGTAGCAGCCTTTTCATGAGGGTATATGATTTGGTTAAGGGAGAAAATATTAGTAGCGGGGAAAAAAGCAATCTTCCATTCCTCACAGCATCAGTGATATCCAGAAGTAAATACATCACTGTCTCACTCTTTCCAGTGTCATCAGTTTTAATAATATGGGCTTGTCTGTAAAAAGCCGTAGAACTTGCCTAAAACAGACTATGCCTTTGACAAGCCATTACTTCTCCTTAGAAAGGATTATGTATATTTGCTGACTCATTTGGCATAGGTATGTGATTATTTTACTTTGTTTGATAGTATTAAAAGATATTTTTTTGAGATGATTTGGTTGGTGAGTTGAAACATCCCCATGACTCGCACAGAGAATAAACAGTCTGGAGGAAGATGTTTAATCTGTCATCATTCTTCATTAATAAAGCAAAATCTAAAGAAAAGTGTGAAGATGGACCCTAGTACAGCTGTCTTCAACCTGGTCCTGAGGTATTGCCTGCTCACACTATCTAGCTTGGGCTTCTCTGGTACCAATCAAAAGCTGAGATCCCCAGCATATCCGTGCCCAGTGCCTCCCATCCTCTAGGTATGGCTGCTTCTGGTCAATTAAAAATATATATATTTCAGTGATGATTAAGGCTCAGTTAGAAAAACAGTCTCTTCAATTTTATAAGAACTGAAGATACACCTGTATAAGGACTGGAGCCGACTTAGGATTTGAGTCTATAGGAATATTCTTTAATCTATTAATGCTGATAGATGATTTTTGTATAGGAACAGTTTTTAGCTTATAGAAGATTGATTTTCAGCTTTGAATATAATTTTTTTTTCAGCCAGCTTTAACTATTGACACTTCTAACACATTTATCTTCTTAATGTGAATCTTCTCACCCCACCTCCTTTTCTTTGCACCTCCAGAAGATGTTCTAGCATGTCTGACCATATTATTTGGGCTGCTGGTCGATGTCTGAACCTGGGCAGTCCTGGCATATGGAGGACATAGAAAGGGAGGTGGTTGAACACCCACTCTCACCCTGGCTTACAGGACAGGCATGGCCTGAAGCTGGAGGAAGGCAGCACATGTATGCACACACCCGTGTCTCTGCCTGGCCTCTCAGTGGGCCCTCTGTCACTTCTAAGGACGTGGGCATGCAAGAGCTGTCTCTGAGGACGGAAAGGCAGAACGGACATGAGGGGTGGTGGGAGAGGCTGAAACACCCAGTGCACCCTGTACACTTTGGATGCCGTGAAGGTCAGTGACTGCACTCCTAAAGGCAAACGTCAGCTGGCCAGAAAATCCAGGACCTGGGCTGAATGTCTGAAGGTGTTTTGTATCACCAAGGAAAGTGCCAAGGCCATTTGGCCCACCCAAATAGTGGGGCAAGGCTGGGAAAGCCTTTCCTCATGCAGGCAGCTTGGAGCAGGAGCATTTCTTCAGTGCAGTACTTGGCCAGTCCTTACATCCTAAACATCATGGGCTGTCAGTAGCTGCTGTACTGCAGGAAAGGGGTTAGTTTGCCCACGGCAGCCAGCAACCCCTTGGGGTTCATATGTAGGGTTCAGGCCATGGCTGTCCTAACCAATCTGTATCATGAATGAGCTGCAGAAGCAGCAACTTGAGGCTGTCTCTTTCCCCAGGGAATTAAAATCCCCCTTAGACCAAAGCTGTCCTTATTCCATGGCATGGAATGGCTGGGTGGGTATCTGGCAGCTCACAAAGGAAGCAAAAAAGGATTCTCATGACATGGCTCCCAGATACTGAGTTGTCCCTTCTTCAAAGGTTTATTGGTGTCACCAGCTGCTTATACATCCCTGATAGAGATATCAAAGAGGGTGCATGAGGAGACTGATTCTGTAGTGTAACCTCCTGAGGTAGGTCCTTCAATTAGACAGTGAAAGTACCCCATCTTTCCCTTGGCAACGAAAATAGCTGTTTAAAATTTACTTTGAGAATTGTGACCAAAAACTGCATGGTGATCAATACTGAAGTCCCTGCTGAAGCACAGGCTGAAATTGCATGGCATAATTTTCTACAGTGACTATTGGTGGTGTCTTCCCAATGGTGTCTTCTTAAAATACACCATGTAGCATCTGGGTTTTCAGAGGGAAAGTCTTCAATACTCTCTGAAAAACAATGCCATCTAAGCTGCTCTGTGTGTTGCATATGCAGAATCAGAGATCCAAACTCACAGTTGCTTTGGAAAATACAGACTTGAATATTTAAAAATGAATTCTTCATATTTTTATTTCCAGGACTAATTCTCTTGACTTCACCACCGACAGAGATGTTGTCAGTCTTTCAGTTTTATTACTATTGCTGTGGGTACTTAAGCAATGGGAGCTTTATAATACTTGCAGTTCTTACGGTGCAAAGAAAATTCCAGCCTTTTTTAAGAAACTTGTTTGCTCTGACTGAATTCAGAGAAAAATCCTAGCCTTTGGCTTGGGTATCATAATTAGAATTTTGGTTGACTGGTGACATGTTGAAGGCTTTTTCACAGAATCACAGAATCAGTTATGTCGGAAAAGACCTCCGAGACTGAGTCCAAATTTAGACTGAACACTACCATGTCACCTAGACCATGGCACTAAGGTTTTTCTACATGTTTGTGCAAATCTAGATTTTTCTGGCATATCACAAATCAAAACCTAAGTAAAGTGGAGCAAGACTTAAAAATCTTAGTTTCTCCACATGTAACAATTGAGCCCAAGATGTTCAAAGAAAAAGCTTTTGGCTTTCTACCAAGATATCAATGACATTTGTGATAAACTAAAATAAATTTTGTTAATTGCCAAAAACTGAAAGCATTTTGTGCAGGTATAGAAAATTATTCTGACTCTTTCCCATTACACTGGGTGGTAAGATCTAAACTCCTTACTCAGGCTGAGGCAGATCCATGATTATTCTTCCCAATTCAATACCTAACTCATATTTACAGGCAAGTGAACTCAATATTGCTCAGGTACTTTCTGCAACTTGAATAAACATTCCAGTTTTTGAAGAATAATCACTTCAGATTAAACTTTTAAAAGGTTTACGTAAGTCTTAAAATGTATGCTTATTTTTTCAATATTTCAAATTGAAAGTACAGAGAAGTCTGTTTGTGGAAAATAAAGCCATGTTTTGATACTGGCTATATCTTGCTAAAATATTTTCTGAAATTTAACAATAAGTGGAACTTCATAGTTTAGAAAAAGAAAAGCTGCTTATTTAGAGATACAGGGAGTTAAATTTAACAGCCTAGTTGCAGGCATGAAGCATTAGAAGTAGTAACCAATAAGTAAAAAGACCTTAAATTAAAACAGTAATAGTGAAATTTTATTTTGGATTAATCTCTGAAAGGATAACCTGCAAATTAAAAACAAAATACTGGATGTTTCTCACATTGCAATCCTTATAATGCTTTCTAGAAAATGGGACTTACTTGCTTCAGTTAAGTCCCTGACTACACATGCTATTACTTTATCAAACTGTCCTGACCCAGCAGGATACAGATTGAGCTCCTGTGCTGAGATAAAAGATAAGAAAGATAGGAAATCCACCTAAACCACGTGGGCTGTCAGCTCAGCTAAACTGAAGGCACCCTGTTAATGTTTCTCTGGGGCCAGTCCTTTGTGGCAGAATCCCTGCTTGGTCCCCTGTCCCTTTTTGAGCAACAGCAGCACGGCTGTTTGTGTGGTGTGTGTTGATGCTGTTTGCCTGAATAGTTCCTGCTTAAGGATAATAAAAATCAGAGGATTGCTGTTGGAGATACTGATACAGAACTGCACCCTTCCGAAATGTGACTCTAGTAGACTCAGAATGAGTCAGGCAGTGTTAAAATGTCATTAGTTTGCCTTCTAGAAAGTGGATCTAAAAAACTTCCATGGTTTGCTTTTCTTCTGAGTAGCAATATTCAAAGTCCATCAAGAGGAACACACAAGCATTTTGTTGGTTCTTGTGCTCTTTTGTGTTTGGCCTGAAATGGTTCAGCAAATTTGATCTGAATCTGTACTTTTAGTTCAAATAAGTTTGTCACTGTATTACATTAATACTTACTTCTCTTGCTAATACTGAGTAAGAAAAGAATTTCATTTGTGCATCAAACTTCATGAAGCAGGAGTATAGAGCATGCTCTGGGATTAAACCATTAAATTTAGTGCATAATACAAATGACAGAATTAGCAGAGTAAAGCAGCTTATATATAGTATTTATTGTATATTAAACAAGATAAATACTTCAGTCATTATTAATACAGCAGAGAATAAAATCAGGAATCAGAGACAAAAAGGGACACAAGACTAGTTTTTTAAATATTAGTTTAAGTTAATGATTAAAAAAACTCCAAATATCTGTGGAATAGGTCATGGTGGGAGAAGAAATGAAGTAATGACAAGTCAGTGGCTGGTGTACTCTTAATATAACCTATGGCTCCTTGGGCCCCAAAACTCATCTTTGGAAGGAAGAAGGAAGGCTTTCCAGTGAATTTGTGCTGGTTAGACAGGGTCCTACTGGCTTGAGAGCTTCTGGAAATGTTTCCTGTCCTAGTGCCATTTGGATACCTGTTAGTCATGATTAGGTTTCCAGACCATTTTGGTATTTTGGAGAAATCTGAGAATAAAAAACAACTATCTCATCTTTTGGTTTTTTTCATTTGAAATGTTTTTATAGAAACCAAAAGAGACTGCTTTTTAGTTTTAGCTACAGAAGAAGCTGGACTTTTCTGAGGGACAAAATAGGATGGCGTGAGAAATGGCATGTTTTAGCACTTGTGTGTTCTACACTAGATGAAGATGGCAGATGTCACTTTTTTCACTTAGAAACCTCCTTCAGTTAGAGCCACGTGTCTTTCAGTGTGGTCTTTACCTATTTGCAGCAAGTTACTGTGTGAAATTAATTAATTTAAAACATACTATTTGTATTGAGGCCACACAGAATAGGTTTTAATCTAAATCTTCAAAAAGTCTTTGACCTGAGCAATCAATCTCTTTCTTGTCCTTTATATTCAATCCAGTTTTCATTCCATTCACCTCACTGCCTCATGCAGATACTAAACACATACTATTCTTGTTTACCTTTGGTTGCGATTTCTGTATCTCTGTGGGGTTTTTCCCTCCACCCAGCCAGGAAACAAAAAGCAGGGAGTGCTTTTAAAGGCAGGAAAGTAGCTTTAAATATCCTGTTGGAAGAACTGTGAGATTTTTTTTTTTTTTTTTGCTTTAAAAAAGGCATCATTTTTTTGAAGGCTCTCAAAATTTGTGGCTTTGCAAAATATTTATTTTAGAGTCTCTTTCTGAGTCTAGCAGTGAAGCTTCTTCATAAGCAGGACTTCCTTTTCTCCTCTTATCCCCCTGCCTTCCTGGGGCCTTACAAACAGCATTTTTCCTGTAGAATAAATAACTTCACCGGTAAAACTCAGTCTGTTTATAGCTGAAACCCAACTGTTATTCTGCAGCTGGTCTCTGTAGTTCATGTTTATGTTCACAGAAGGTTGTTAACTTCTCTGAGATCTTTGTTTTACACATTGGTTCCTTTCGAAGGAGAAATCGACCTTGTTCTGACCTTTCTTAATGATAATTTCTACAAGCAATAGGTACAGGAAGGCTCAGTAAAATTAGCTGGGGGATAGTGAATATTTACAAACTGTTCAGCACACAGACTTTCCAAATGGGGAAGTTGCACCAGAGGCAGGAGCTGGTGTCAGGGCTGGACGCAGCTCTGGCAGTCATCGAGGCAAGGAGAGGAAGGTGATGTGACTGTGTGCGGAGATAATACAGACCAAGAAAAAGCTCCACGTAATTATCACTATTCCTGCTCTACTAAACTGTGCTGCTTTGTTTTTTCAGTTTTTGAGGTAGGGGAAGAGAGATAGAGACAAGGTTTATAAGTTAATCTGTGCAGGGCCTTTTGTAGGTAAGTTCAGGAGAGCGCTTCATTTTGTAATAAACTATAACTTCTAAGCCATAGGTCATGGTCATAAAAGGTTCATGATCCTGGGGGTGATGTTCTGTGCCTAGAAGCATGAATAAGAAATGTATTTACAAAGCAAAAATTTTGGGAAGCAGCCCTCTCTTTTTGTCAGAGCTACTTTTAGGTTCTGACCACAAGAAAGCAAAGTGTGGAGACAACTGGAAAATTATGTTGCTGTTCCAGTTCAGGTGGTGGTGTCAGAATATGCAAGACCTAACAAGATTAGAGCAGTTTTGCCCTTTAATTTGAACAGATGCAAGTTGAAGTCACTAGTAGATTTACATCATAACTCTGGTTCAACCCTGAGTCATGGTTATTTCATTCTGCTGTACTCATTCTCGATGAACCACTTTGCTCCTTTTCTTTTTTTTTTTTTTTTTTTGTGTGAGGGTGGGTTAAACAAATGCTAATTCCTCAGAGAAAAATTTCTCCCTTGTTGAAACTTGAATGGGGATATCTTACAGAGTGCAAGATCAGAAACCACCCTTCATGCAATAGCTGTTGCCAGAAATGGCTTACCAGGAAAGCAGATTGCCGAGGGGTGGGTAACATTAATGAAATGGACAAAGGGGGGGCTTTTTAAGGAGTACTTTTATTTTTATGTTTTTCTTGTCTTGTGACATTAATCTGATTTTTAAATTTTTTTTTACTGAAGCAAGCTGGATGACACACATTTCTTTTATCCGAGTTGTTAAAATTGCCAGCTCTTGCTCAAGCACACTGTCATTTCTGCTTTTCATTACAGTTGTTTGACTATTTCATGCCACAGAAAAAGAGGTTATTCAGATCACAACTTTTCTAGCTGTGAGCACCAAAGGGGACCATATCTACCCGACGGCTACAGCAAGTCCAGGACCAGGTAGTGACTCTGGATTTTGATAGGACCCCTCGTGTTCAGCTGCCGACAAGGGGAAATGGGCAGGAGTGCAGAACCACGTCACCTACCTCACCCCAGCTCAGGAGGAGGCCCAGGCCATTTGCAAAGTGTGGGTCATCTCTGCAGCTCCAAATTGCAGCTGCTACAGCATCATAGGAAAGCACTAAACTGGATCTTAAAAAGAACGGGAAAGGACAAACTCAGTGTAGAAAGAAACTGCAGGCTAGCTGAAGGATGCAGAGAGGATTTTAAGATAGACCTGTAATATTTTCTTGTAATTCTTACCCTATAATGAATGGAAGCATTCTCCAGGATGGAGAATAAGATATAGCTATGTATATAGTCAGACTAGGCTTGACTTAGAGTGCCTTGAAAAATAAAATCCTATTTAAAGCAGAGTTTAAAGTATTAGGAAAAAAGACCATTCATGCCCAACACTGATTTTTCCCTGTACATTTTACCTATGTTTAAATCTGTCATGCTTTCTCTCCTAGAAATTAAGTCCTCCCCAAAGCAGACTATGTAGCTATAGGAGCAAGACTGCACTGCTCTTGGAAAAATCTGCATGCCTTTGTGCTTACATTTCCTTGCTTTTGCGTCTGAGCTGAGCCCCTGACAACTGAAAATATTTGAAGAAGAAAAACTAAAACCTAATGAATGTGAAAGGCATCTGCACAAAAACACAAGCTTTCTTCCCTCTGTCTCCACTGAAATACCCTAAATGGCCTGTATAGGCTATACAAATAAACAGAGCTACCCATTCCCTTTGTGCTCTTGTGCGCCGGTTTCTCTGTCCTTATTCTTCACCCTAATAAAGAACCCCAAGTAAAATTTCTGCCTGTGTAAAAGCTCAGCAGCTACGTGGTCACATCTTCTCCGTATCGTTTTTCCTGTGAACTTTCCGTTCCTCCTCCTTTACTTGGAATAAAATCAAGCACTCTGTTAATGGTCAGGAGCCTGCAGCGGGAGGGCCACACCACAGCTCATCTGGGCCTGTGGATGCAATAGGTGAAATGCTATCAGTCTACTGGAACGGTGATTAGTATCTTTACAGTCACTTTCCTGTAATAGAAACTTAGTTTAAGAGCAGCAAAAGCACGGGGCTGCTTCACGATTTCTCAAGACCTGCTTTTGCCATGTAAAGTCAATTGGCTGTAAGCTGTGGACCCAGCTTGGCTTCCCAGTGTGCCTGGCTCTTCATTCACAAACTAAATGCTCTAGAGAGCTGCCAAATTGGGGAGATTATTCCGTCTCATTTTCTGGCAAGCTGCGACTGCGTGTACCACTTAATTTATATGCTAATTGAGGCCAAGCCTCCAAATACACTCCATACAATATCAGTGTGACTTGGCTTTGACTCCATGGTTATTCTGCCTTCCAGCAGCCTTGGTGTGTGTGCTCCGAGCCCGACAGGGTTTAGTATGTCTTCATCAATGAAGTCCCGTGTCCTGACCCCAGCTTTTGGAAAGCAATGGCTAAACTTGAGGAGTGCGGGTCATTCACTCTGAGGATCTACCCCGTCGCTGTGAAGGTGAGCTCGTGCCATTTCTTGACTGGGGATCTCAGACGTTTCAGGTCTGAGGAAATGTTGATGTTTCTTAGGTCAGCTGGCCTAATAAGAGGTTGCAGAGGGCACAGCTAATTATGGGGACAGGGTGTTGCCAAGCCAGCTAAGCTGAACAGCTGGTTTTGTTACCTCTTCTCCTCTGCCAGCCCGTGCATGACTGAATGGCAACAGCTCACAGTCTCCTAGACTGCCCATTTTAAAAGCACAGTCAGGATCCATGCTCTGTCAGCCATTCCTTGAGGAGCACTGTATTGTTGCAGAAAGAGCAGATACAGATATATGCACTCAGGACTACTTAAAAAATATACACATTAGGGGTTTTATTTGACAGTTTAGGATGTTGTGAACTCCAAAAGTCAAGGATGAACTATTCAGTAAATGGACACGTGCCTCATGCCGAATATAGGATGTTCCACTGAAGGCTTCTTGAACTTAGGTTGGGAAATGTATATACTTTTTCAGAGAGGTATATTAGTACCTCACGCGTTAAGGCAGATATGTGACATTGGCTCTCATGCATACTTTACCATTAACTCCACAGATCAGAGTTTCTGTGTGATATTGTTTCTGCACTTTTTAAAACTTTCTTTTAGAAACAAGGTATGTTTTTAAATCTTGTTAAAAGAGCACTGATTGCTTGAAAGCTATAGAACTCCCAGCTATCAGCCACCTTGCGAATCTTTTGTGGGTCTATATGGCAGTAGCACATGTCATTTTGGACAACAGCAGCATGGGAACGTGGATTTGCAACATGCCTAGCTTTTAAAAAGCAAAGGCTCATACTGCAGTTCCAAGTCCTGGTCTAAGGGTTCAAAATGGGGCTTACTAGCCATTGCATACTGGAGAGAGAGCAAAAAGTCATGGAAAGGGTTTAGACAGAAACAAAAATGTGCCAAAAAATTCCTGTGCTCTCCCAAACTGAATGTATGCTTACAGGTTTGAAACCAGGATTCATGGCTTGAGCTCAGGCACCTGTATTGGATCTTTATATATGGGGGATTTGCTGCTCTCTTCTGAGTTGTGTCAGTGCCCATCTCTCAGCCAGGAAGCAGGGGTATCAGTTCAGCATGAGTCCTTTCCTGTGGTAGCACAAATTTACACCTCCTGTGCAGGATAATTGGCTTATCCAGTTAAAGAATTGACACAGAGAGGCTCTCCACCTCACATGTAGATGTAAAGTCATGAACTGTTCAGAAAAGGAAGGAAAGACTCATCAAGCCACAGAGTAAAAAGCAAGAGGTAGCATGACTGCTCTGCCTAGTGATGAGGCAATTTCCTGGGATGGAGAAGTTATGGGATCTGGTACTTCCCAGAAGTATATAAGCATTTTTGCGATCTGCTCGTCATTCATCAGGCAAAAATTTCATGGGATTTCCAAAGCCTGCCTGTTCATTCAGTTTCCTTTGTTCCTGTGAACAGCTTGTGCCTGTTCTCAACAGTGTGTTGCCTCTGGGTAATGACCTGTTGGTTGGCAAAAACAGGTGCCAGGTGAGGTACCTGCCAGGGCATGACCGTCAGGCTGAAGAATCCCAAGGAAGTGGCTCATTTATTTCCATGACACTGTGCTCCTTTGTGTGCTTTGTGCAGCAGGTCTTGGCAAGCGGCACTGAAGCAAGTCTCTCTGTTTAAAGTGGAAAAGCTCCAAAGCTGATAAATTTCCTCTGTCAAGTGGGTCAGAGAAAGGACATCCCTGTTCCAGGCAAGGCTGGTGTCATTAGGTAAACAGGGATTGTTCCTCAGCCTTGGAGCTGGCCCAGCCTAGAGCTGAGCATTCAGAAGCTGTGCTAAAGGAGGTGATTGCAAAGGGCAGGATGAGGGTGGGCGATCAGCTGCACCGCAGGGAGGAGAGCTTGCTGCTGTGCTCAGAGAACCATCCTGTGCTTTGTGAAGCTCTGCAAGGGGCAGTAGTCCTTGTTCCATCACACATCAGCTTTTGCCCAGGAAGCAAAGGAAGTAAAAAGAAAAATGAACAAGCTGTGGAGTACCAAGTGGGCTCCTAAGAGACCTGTATCTGAAGAACCACCCAAAAGCCTGAAAATACCCTGTGAACAGTGGAAACTTACAGATTGCTGCCCAAACTCCATTGCTACTAGTGCTGTGGTTCTGTTACTGCTGGAGTACAATGTTTGGTCCTTAGCAGTGTCAGAGGCTTGAAGTTTATTTATTCCTTGATGGAGTGAAAGGAGAACTGTTTGAAATGTTCCTCTTTTTTACATATATATTTTTCCTATTAACTCAGTTATGTTAATGTTTGCTTTTCAACGCTAATGGGTGCTTTAATTCATGAACCTTTTTTTTTTTTTTTGTGGTATCAGGCACTGGCCTGACACAGGATCTTACTTCAAATTCTGCCCAAGTTGGAACAGAGGTTTTTACTCCACACCTGCTCAGGTGAATTAAGTAGGATGTGGGTGTCTCATTGTCAAGAGCTTTTCAGAGTATGAAACCAGCTTCTACTCGTTGCCAAAAATGTCAGTGCTGACTGAAAGGTAAAAATGTCTTTATTCCCCAAGATACTCTGGCTACTCTGTCTTACCACATTAAGACTAGCTGACAATACGGGTTAATTTTGAAATGTGTAGAGCTGTGTTTCACAAAGGTATGAATCTATGGTTAAGGCAAAATCCAGATTTTTCAGCAAATAGAACCGCCTGTTGGCATATTTAACTGGAAAATGGAATTTGTTGGGGAGAGGAGAATGATTTAAAAAGCAGGATGAAGAGCGGAACAGGCCATTTTCCTGTAGCACTCAGATTCTACCTTTGTCAAGGAAAAGGGAGCTGCTGCATTTAAATACAGAGCTTCTTTAATGTAGGAATAGAGAGGAAGGTGGTTTGCAGCTCTAGAAGTTTCACGGGAAGCGATCTGTGAGTCTGAGAAAACTTGCCAGTCAGTAGTTAGTGTCCTGTTGAGTAGTTCTGAGGCACATAAACACAGTGGCTGGCCTGGGTACTAAAAATGCACACTTTGTGATGCTGGCAGTTGCTGAAGGTAGTGGGTGTAACAACCACCTTTCACTTAAGTCAACTGCAAAGTGCAATTAGGCCTTAGGGAATAGATAGCTGAAACAATAGGAGCCACCACCCCAAAAATGAGGATATGTACAAAGCTGTTTAAGAATGTGTTGTGTAGGTGGAGGGTTTGATAACAGGCCGAGTTAACATGCAGGTGGCTGAATATTGTTCATGTGTAAGAGAAACCAGAAAGACAACAGGGCATCATGCAGAGAAGGCAACAGGAAAGTCACAGCCAAATAAATACTTTCTGCCTGACTGAATAAAAGCTGAGTTTTCAGAAGTCAGGCACCTGGAGCTCTAAGCAAGCAAGGTATTATCTGCTCTGAATTGTCACTGATGTGTGAGAACTTGTGTTCATGGAGTTGCTCTGAAATCAGAAGGCTTTGTATCAGAAGAATGCAGTACCAGGTTCCAACATCTGTCTGTCTGCAAGAGAGAAATGATACAAAAATACTGACCAGCTAGAACGTGACAATGCTCAAATGATCTCCTCATTATTGCAGTGGCAAAGAAGCAGGTACCTCTGCTTCTAACTGTAGTTAAGCAAGTTTATCTTTTATATGGAATGAAACTTCAGATTTCAGTGTGGAAAATATAAATGAACATCAACTAGAATGGAAAGGCCAAGTCAGAACAAAACTCAACTAGGCCCACCTGGCCTAAGTCAATTCTGCTGGAGCTTTGTACATAGGAATATTTACTTGCTGCAGAGTTGAACTTGGCAAAGTGAGACTTACACTTGGCTTTGGAGGTTTGCTTTTTCTCTCTATTATACAGTCAGTTTGCTCACAGTTCACCTTTATTTTTTGATTACTACAGTGTCCTACATGCTCTCTCCACTGAATGAGCTTTACTTTGTTATTCACCTATCTTATTGCTTAGAAGACACCAGACTTTTTGCACAATATTTGCTTTGCTGACTATATTATATAGCATGTGACCAGGTTGTCTGGCTATGACAGAAGTGTTGTCCCTTATGTCTTTATTTAAAAAAAAACAAACAAACTTTCGACAGTCTGTTTATAAGCCTGACCTTAAGAGATTTCTAACATTATGAGTTTGGGCTGCTACTGAGACAAAGTTCAAGACTATCCAAACTGTCCCTTCCACAGATATTTCCCCTGGTTTGAAAGTGTCTGCAGGCTCCACATAGTTACCCGTGCAACTGAGTCTGACTTTTATTAAAGCATTGTCTGCATCTGACTTTCATTAGTTGCATGAATGATCACTAAGTGTAGATTTAGATTCTTCTTATACTTACATTGCAGAAAATGAAAAGCAAATGGGTTCAAGGCAAAACTGAAGCAAGGCTGTATGTAATTCTGCTGCATTCTTCTGAACCCCAGCTAGCTCTCTGGTGAGGCACTGGCCAGACTACGGGCTTTTCTGAGCTTTCCAAAATGCATTACCTAGAGTTCAACCTCCAGACATTCTTTCACATGTATTAAAGAAGTTTTTCGTCAACTTTCAAAGTGAGTATATAATCAATGCAAGAATTTATTTCTCATAAAATAGGGAGCAGTGTGAGCTATCACACAGTCTACATGGAATAAGCCACCAGGGTCATCCAATCCAATGCCTCACAAGTGTAGGGGTAATAGTTGGTTAGACCCAAAAGGTCTACAAATCACCCATTCTGCATATACCACAGGCCACAAAACACTCCCCAATGCTCTATAACAGCTTTAAGAGGTACAGTACAACCCTTTCAAAGCCACAGACTGTTGTTTGCCACAGGCAGGCTGTTGCAATCATGGCAATCTAACATCTCTTATCACATACCACAAGAGGATAGCAAAGAAATCTAAGGCATTTTCAACATCCTAAGCACCAAACACCCAGAAGGCCTCTAAAGGACAATGCACTAAGCAATGTATCCCACTCCGCTCTTTAGCCAGATTTCAGCACCCTGCTAGTGTTACGTACACTCAGCACAGCACACCTTGCACTTGCACATGCATGCACATAAACACAACACCTGCTGAGCTTTCAGAAACTGCTTTTCTGTCCTCATGGCACATTTCTGTTGTGTCTTCTAACCGCTCCAGAGCCAGAGAAGAGAAGTGGCACCTTTGTCCTTCCCAAGCACTTCCAGAACCTGTCAACAAAGCAACCTGAGGGTTCAGCAGCCTTGGCCATGACCCAGTCCAGAGGCTAAAGGTTTATTGGTCTCTTTGGTCACTGGAAAAAGACAAAAAGCTCTGCTCTGTGTTTGAGGTGAAGCACGTTTTGGGTCCCAACCATCTGAGCAGACACATATCCTGGGACATTCACTGCTCAGACATAGAACTTTTTTTCCTCCCCTATGCTGCTGATGACTTTTATTTCTGTGAATAATTAGGTGTGAATTGCCAGGGATATTTCTCCTCCCATGCAAAACCACCTTCTGTAATTTCAGAAACAGCTGTGTGTGTTAAATATCACCATATCTGGATGCTTCTAGCAGAGTTGCTGTGCCCTGATGTCTGTACATGTGCAGAAGAGATATAAAGTATTTTCATTTGCTTTTCTCCCCCTCTCAGAGCTAAACATCAAATACAGTACCCAAAAAGATATGTGTTATGCAGGACCGTATAGAAACTAGGTGTGCTTTCAAAAAGATGCTTGGTTTTAATTTTGAGATTTAGTCCAGTTTAGGTCTTCACTTACCCAAAACAGCTGCATCCATCTTAATTTAATAAATGGAAATAGCAGTTCTACTAGGGACCTAAAGCTAGTTCTACTAGGGACCTAAAGCTAGTTCCAAATGAAATCTGAGGAAAAAAAAAAAAGAAGAAAATCTGAGAGAGTACCGTCTGATAGAAGGTAGATGAGAGCTTTGTTTCAGATGGAAGATGGGCTTGGACTATTGGCATCCAGGCAGAGCAGCAATGTGACATTTTTTTCTCACAGGAAAATCCTTTCCCTAGGGTAGAGACAGGAAATACAAAATGAGAGGAGGTAAATACCAAAGTACCACTGAGGAAAGGGGAGGAGAAAGAGCAGAAAGCACTGCGTTCACTTGTGTCCTCTAAGGAAAGGCTCAGGAAAGAAAACTGCATGAGAAATAAGTGCTTATTTTGATATTATATGAAGTGCTGTGATTGCAGGATGAACCACTTCCGTGCTGTGAAGCTGTAGTGCAGATTGTTGTGCCACTCAGTGAAGTCTTCATTTACTGTGTTCTTTATTTACC
Organism: Pseudotriccus pelzelni; assembly: GCA_035584735.1. Lineage (NCBI taxonomy): Eukaryota > Metazoa > Chordata > Aves > Passeriformes > Tyrannidae > Pseudotriccus > Pseudotriccus pelzelni. The sequence continues at coordinate 19,769,956 of JAWMRA010000001.1, forward strand.
TAAAAATCATTGAATTCCTTTGGGGGAAAAAAAATTCTCCTTATTCAACTAACTTTTAGTTTGTTCACAGCAGTTTTTCTGACAGCTGACCACTAGCTTCTGTGAAGTCCTTGACTCTTTTGTGTTTTGGTGCAAACCCAGTACTCCAGTAGCGGGTGAGGATTACAGCAGCACACATATTTAACTTGGGGACCTTTTGCCAGCCGTACCTCTTCTAGGATAACAGAACCTTCTCAGGCCGCTTCCCTCTGAGCACAGGATGCTACGGTTCAGATGTAACGAGGGGTGGGAGTGGCAGGAGCCAACCCACTGAGTCTTGCAATGGCTCCTTGAACTCACTGATGGGAGCTTCGTTTTGGACCGATGCTGTCACATCAGCCTCCCCCAGAGCTCAGCACACAAATGCTGTGCAGGCACGGGTGGGTAGCAAGAGCTAATTACTTCAGCGTGAAGGAACAGGGTAAGGATAATTCGCCTCGTAAGGAAGGGCCACGCAAGGCTCTGCTGTGTGGTGCTATTGAGGTGTTCCGTGACAGGGAGGCTGTGAAACAGGGACTCTGAAAAGGACATTCTTCACGTTGGATTTGCTGACTTGAGGTTTTTGTCAGCTGGATCTTTGGGCTTCTTGCCAGCCCAGAAAAAGCTAACAAAGGCCGTTTCTACTGTTGCATATGATCAGGGAAGAAGTAAAGGAGGAAGAAAAGAAATGAGGGACTGTAATACTTTTTTAAAAGAGAAACGTTTTTTCCAGGGAAGTAAAAATGTCTTCTTTGTATAGATACTCAGCCTTTGGTTACTGTGAGCCCCAGCATAACTTAAATCTTTACAAAGTGGCACAGACCACACTGTGTTACGTTTTTCATATGCCATTTGGTACTACGTGAAAAGTTAGGATAGCCTGGAAACTGGAGCTAAAGTCCTACTGGGGTCAAAAATTAGAAAAGATACAACATTAACACTCAGAGGGAACTGTTTGAACTGCAGTTGTTAATCAAAGGCAAATTTATTTAAAGTGTTATTTTCACTTCTTAACATTTTTTTCACTCAGTTTTGTGTGTTCTTTGGAGTGTTTGTGCTGCCTTAAGACAACGTTAATCATGGTGGTGTGATTTCTGTGCTTTCCAATAAAAAAATAGATAGGATACTCACATATCCCTATTTTTCAAAGCTCCTATTTCAGTTTTTCAGCCATTTAAAAGCTGTCCAACTGAGCTCAGTGATTTCATGGTGCTCATAGCCCCTGGCCATGGCATATTTGATGAAAGTTGAGCTCTTAGATAGCATTTCCCAGACAAATTCCAGTACAGCTACATTTTGACATTCTCTTCCTGAGCTGTGACCAGATACAAGTGGCACCATTTCATTGCCAAATTCTATCCAACGTCTCGGAAAAAAAAAAAAAGGAAAGAAGAGGGGTGAAAACAACCAACATTTTTAATAGTGAAGTATAACAAACTGTTGCTGTCCCTTCTCTGTATAAACTGTTATCAAGACTTTGAAGTTCTGCCAGCTTGTTTCCATTACAAGGAAAACCTGATACCAGCTGGAATTTTTGGAGTACAGAGGGTGCAATGGCAATGGTCCTGCTGACTTAAAAACCGTGTGTCGTGTCCTGAGGTTTAGGAACACAAACTAAAGAAACTGGAAACAATTTTCTTTTTAGAGGTCTTTGCTTTTTCAAGACCCCTAAGAGGCTTCATCTGTTAAAACTTCTTCCTAATGTGATATCCACAGGAACTCTTCTCATTCTCTCACTTGTTTTCCAGGCTTTCATTTCTTGTCTCTCTTGCCCATAAGTAGTTCAGGCTATCAAATATTCCAGCCCTGTGCTTATCTGCCCCATGAGAAGCTTCCCGGCTCACACAGCGTAACTTCTACTTCATGTTTTGGGTGTTAGCTTCTGGGATTTTTCAGACATCATTACCCCTAAACGTCTTCCAGTTTGCTTAATGCAAGCCTGGGACCGATGAAAAGGGTGATTAACACTTTCAGCCTAACAGCTGGCTGCAGCTAGTGACATAAAAGCCAGCTGCCGTGTTCTGTTGATTGCACGCATCAGCGGGCAGGTAAAGCTTTATAATCAAGATAATCTGTGGTAAGGGTCTTTCCTTGGATACTCAGTATGCACAAACAAGCTGCAGCCCTGCTTCATCTCCTAAACAGCGCTCAGTTTCAGCATGTGTACCGTATTAGGCTTTCTGTGCATCTATGTAAAAAAAATCTTCTGCAATATGTCGTGATTTGAGCCATATGGTGTGTGAGAAACAGGTGGAGCAAAGGCTGAGCAACAAGCATCGAAAGAAAAAAACAACTATTATTTTACTGGTCAAGATAAAGGACTATATTTGTGGCCATCACCTTCCAAACAATTATTATCAGAATAAATAGTCAAGGCCTTCCTAATGAAGAGTTTATCTAGAGAATGGAGGCTGAATATAAGAAGTTATCCAGCAGTGCTGCATGCCTGAGAGAGGTGCTGCTAACAGTTCTGTGGTGTGTGTTGTCTGTGGCCATAAACTGCTACAGGACTGCTGTCTCTGACTTATATATTTTGCGTGTTCACAGTCTGCTCCTTTTGTTATGATTTTTTTTTCACCTCCATCAAGGAGATTTATTTCAATGTCCCGATTGTGTGATTCCCAAACCCACTAATACTCTTTTCAAAGTGGTCACTGGAGCACTTCCCAAGTAAATATTTGTTGAACTGCTTATTAGCAAGACGCTTTCCTTGGATATTTTCTGTTTCCATAAACATTCTTACTAGAAATGCTAACAGAAATGAGAGGTAATTTGCAAAATTTGTTGATATTTCTAGCATGGTTGAATAGGATGGTTTAATCAGGATATTTACAATTGCAAGCCTCCTTATTATTTTGCCTTTTGCTTGACATCTGTTTTCTTTTTATAACAAAAAAAATACTATGCAGTTGTATGTTCCTATGGCAAGTAAAAGCCAAAGCAGCCATCCAGCTGTTAAAATTAGTGTTAAATCTGAATTTTCTATGGATTTCCCACTGCATGGCAGGAAATCAGCTTTCATTGCTGCTTCCCCCTCCTCCCCATCCAGCCTCCTATTAGATTAATACCAGAAGCATGAAGTAACGTTTAACAGAAAGTTGTTGCTTTTAGCTCTGGGAAAACTTGGCAGCCTCTCCAGAAATGAAGGGGGAGGGGGAACCTGAAACCTCCGTTAACTAAAGAGGCGATCGGAGGCAGAAAGAAACATTTCTCTTCCGCTAAAATTCTGAGGTTTAAAAAAACATGCTAATGACAAACTGTTCCTAAGTCTAACGAGGATCTGCTGTCAGCCCTTCTCTCTCTTTACGCACTAATCGCCTGGCTCCTACGGGCTACTTTTGTGTCCCCATTTCATGTTGCTCAGTAATTTATATTCTGTTAGCAAAGTGTATCACTGAGATAGTGTGTTTCTCCTCTTTGTTAGAATCGGCTTCTAATTTACAGGATGGTTTGGGGAGCCTGCAACCAAAATGAAGGTTGTTGCTCACCAGCACTGGGGTGCCTCCCCCTGAGTGCTGTAAGGTTTCAGTAGTACAAATTAAAAGAAAAAAGAAAAAAAAAGAAAAGCAACTTGCAAACAAGGCATTATGAAAAAAAAAGCCAGACTACCCCCAGCTTCCTATCTCAGATTTCACAGTGGTCTTTAAACTACAGTACCAAATTATAATTTATTAAAACAATGTGTTAAATATTGTCATATGTTAATTTCCTGTGATACTGTGGGATCAGCAAGCATATTTTATTGCTTCCTGTGGGCCTAATCCTACATCAGTCAGTGGAAATTTCATGGGAAGCATGTGGTATCATGGCCACACCAGTGCAGGCTCAGAGTGAAGAGCACATATAGGGCTTTGCAGCAAAGAGGCTACCCAGGCTGCCAGGAGCAGCACTGCGGGGTGGGGATGGGTGCTCTCCAGTAAGCAACATAGACAAGGATATGTGCATAAGTCAGCAGACTTCTCATGGTCCAGCTCCTGTAAAGCAGCATTTCCAAACTACTCGTATTCCCAAAATCTCTGTGTTTATTTGCTTCTTGGTTCACCTTGTACCGTTAGCTGGGTGCTGCCCTGTAAATCTTTAGCTTCTGGTTAAAGTGCAGGGTCCCCAGCCGGCACAGTCTGGGCGGGTGGAGAGGTGCGGAGCTTTGAATCTGAAGTACCCAAGTGCTTTACTTTCTTTACACGAAGATCATGGTGCCAAAAGCTCTTCCAGCAGTTTGCAGCCTGCACAGAGGTTGAGGTCATCTGGAGCACTCCCAGTTTCATCCCCTGCCCTGCCTGCCAGAGCCCAATCGCGTTACTAGCATGACGACAGACTCTGTGGGGAAGGTGGCACGTCCAAGAGCAGGCGGAGGGAAACAGTGTTACCAGTAGGATGACAGGACATGGTCCCCCATTATTCTCCAGGGTAACCCAAAATGGGGCTGACATAAGGAGGAAAAGGAAGGACAGGATAGGGATTAATCTAGCACAGGGCATATATGAAGGGTATGTGCTATATCCTGTCTTACAGGGCCTTGCACACCAACAAGTTCTCTGGTACAGAAGCTGTCCTGGACACAGATTTCTATATCACCCATCAGTTAAAAACCTGTGGGGAGATGCTGGACTACCTTCCCCTGCATATTCTGATGGGAGATTTGCTCTTCCTTTGTGCTGACTGCCCAGCCCAGAGTATGTCTTTATTCCATTCTCCACTACCCTATTAGACTTTTAGGATTTTGTTAAAGGGGGTGCAAGTGCAGTGGGGAAGCTAGATGGTGGGTTGTCACTCGATTTCTATTTTGGTTTGGGTTGATTTTGCCTTGGGTATTAGTGCATCTTCAGGATGTCTATCTTTGGGTTTAGTATATTTTGTCTAAGCATTTAAGACAATTTTAAGTAGAAGCTTCGTAGGGAGAGAATGCTTATAATTTGCATTTTTCAGATGCTTTTAATCCTTCCTCTGTTAGGAGGAAAAGGAAACAGAAATCTGAGGCTAAAATATACCTCTGCATCTTACTCTGCCTGCCCCTACTAGTGTGAGAAAGTAGTAGTGATACTGTGTCATCCTTTGTGCTGTTAATGGGACATAATTCCACATTTGGGGGCCATCTGCTGAGAAGAAAATCTCTACAACCCTTCTCAATGCACATATAAAAACTTGCCAGCAAAGGCAGCTTCATGAATCAGTCAAGAGAATATATTTTATCTCAACTTTGTTAGGCAAAGCTTTTTACTTTACAAAAGACCAAATGACTCTTAACAGAATGACGTAAGTTTTGACAACCATCTTTACTTTTGGTACAAATACACTGTTTTACCTCTTTTGACTGTACTAATTAATTTAATTCCACTTGAAGGGGAAGAACACTTTTTGCAGGAGGAAGAAACCAAATGAGAATTTACTTCAACACAGAGAGACCTATCTTTACAAAGATTAATTGTGAAATTAAAGTAGTAATGTTAGTTCTTTTGTTCCACACTTTGCCCCCACTGAGATTTCTTGTGTAACCTCGAACAAACAGCTTAAATTCTTTTAGATTTCTTCTCACTTCCTACTGAAGAAAGTGCTATCTCACTGACATGACCCACAATATTGTTATATATGCATGCAGATTTGATAAATAGAGACCAAAGGAGAACAGAAAACTTCCCTGGCTTGGCATCAGAAGCAAATCATAAGGCCCCAAACTAAGATACATGTAGGAACTTTTGTCCTGTGCACGGTTAAGATTTGGACTCAATGACCCTTGTGAGTCCCTTCCAACTCAGGATATTCTGTGATTCTAGGAGTAACTTTACTGTTTGCGGGGGAAAAACACAAGACTAGAAGGGGCAACTGTAAAGTGAAGGTACCCACGTATCCAACCACTCAGTATAAAACGATTAGCTGCCCTAATCTGTGACTATAATTGTAAACCAGCGTAGCTATAGAATTCACACCATGTCTTCTGCCAACTATTTTCCTACTATTTTGGCATCTATGAGGAGCACTGACCAAGGTTTTGCCTGCAGACCTAGTGCTTCCAGTTTTCAACATGTTCTCTCACAGATCATACATCAAAAATGTACTTGTGTACAGGAAAAAACACTTTGGTACCGCTGTAGAGAGCCTAGCTGCTGTAGCAGCTAATGAAGCCCAAAGCCACCCCCACTCACCAACACGCCCTGATTCTAGGAAAGGGAAGCAATTAATCAGCTGTGAAGACAGAGAGCCATACACAAGCTAACAGGGGAATGCCCCTGTGAGTCGAAGCAGTGTCTGTCCTGTGTTAGCAAAAACTCTTTTGATCGCCAAAATGCTCTATTTAAAGAAGAAATAGCATGATCTTTTATTGCACTAAATGGTCTAGTTGCTTAATAAAAATGGTTACCTCTCCAACAAATCTTGTCTTGTTTATATCTTTAGGCCATCAAGGCTACAACACTGCTGCTACTTAAATGAGTCATTATGAGTTGTGCAATTATTGACTGAAAGATTTTTTAAGGTAACTACTTGTTATTAACAGAAAATTAGCTGCCTAAATTAGTCTCGCTTTAATGGTAGTTCTGCAACACAGTCATACTCTGGGCAGGGCAGTCAGCACAAAGGACGAGCAAATCTCACAACTGCACTGCAACTCCAGGCAAAGCCTCACAGAACTGCAACAAAACTCACCTACCAGACCTGCCCCTTAAGCTCTGAATTCAGCTGCAAAAGCAGCCAGTGCCCGATGATTCAGAGGAATGCAAGACCTAACTGCTTTCTTGCCTTGCAATTACAATCTAGTTAATTGTGTACAACTGTGCAAAGGAAGAGAGTGAGGAAATTCCTTTCTTGACCCTTCCAGCAATTGACTTGTGCTCTGGAGCATGAGATTTGATTACTCATGTAACTTATTTTCCCTCGGCAGTTTCTTCTTGATAGCTCTTGTGTGACAACTTAGGTTTCAGGCCGAGTCATAAGAACACTCCACTGGTTGAAGACTAACTTACATTATTATATTGTTGTTTGATATACATCCCCTTCTGTGTGCTGCATTTACAGATTTTTAGATTTTTAACTAGGATGACCTACTGGGTGTGATTTTTTTTCACTGGAGTGGTACTGATGAATGCAGTCATGCTTCATGTTGCCTTTTCATTTTGCAGAGATCCCCAATGAGCCATAAAAATCAAGTTTCTTTCAATACCTAGCATCCAGTCTTCTACACTGCCTCAAAATGTCTTTGAGGAAGTTACAGCGGAAGAATCACTGCTTGCTTTGAAGTTTCACCAGAAGTTCTGATTGTGACAATTGTTATTATTTTCAAGCTATAAACAATTGTGTAGTTTTAATCTGCAATGGCAAACAACAGCTGGGGTTTTTCACAGTGGTTCAAAATGCTCTGGTTAAATGATAGAAAGCACTGAACCTTATGATTTCATTTGTTGTGACATGTTTGTTCAAAAAAGGTGCAATTTAATAATCCATTAGTGTGTTGGTGATGCCAGTTCAAGAAACAGAGGTTTTGTCTCAAGCACATGGCTCAGACCTATTTCTCTTCTCATCAATCACCCTAATGCAAGTACTATTTGGAAATTTGTCGGAAGGGGTAAAGGTGCAGGGAAGGAAGAGGTTTTGCCTGGATTATTTTCTTGGTCTGGTTTTCACAAATAACTGCATCGACCCTCCAAAGAAGGTCACAAACCATAATTCAGGAACCCAAATTAATAGTTAAGGCAGGAAAGGGAAGAAACCAGACCAGTTTTGCCACCAAAAAAAAGACTGAGTGTAACAGCAGCCAGTCATCAATGGGTAGCTTTATCTCAACCAATTTTGTCAGGCTCTCCTCCTGCAGGTAACGTAAAGCCTGAACCAACTCCCAGCTGTGGGCTCTGGCTCATTTGGCAGAAATGCAATCATGTCCACACCTGATGTGGATAAAATCTGTAAAGGTAAGGGACCGGGTTGTAATTGTGGGTGCCTGCTCAGAGGTGACTTCAGTTCTGAAGCAGCTGATCTCTCCTTCCCTCTTACAGGAACATGACATTGAAATATGGTAATAAAATGGTATTTTATTACCATTTTCAATGCTTCTGATTAAAGCATGATTTTTGCAAACATTCCAACATTTGATTTCTACTTATATGAATTACCATGGAAACTAAACTTTTATTGGGTATGCTTGCATGCTGAGGGGTGGAGAATTTTAAAAGCTCTATAATATGCAGTACAGTTGTTGTAGCTGCGCAATTGCCATGAAAACAGTTTATACAAGCTAGGTGGATTGTTGAATCCATCTGTGGCTTCTAGCTCTTGTGCCAGTTTCCATACACTTTTTCCTGACTTTCTTTAATAGTAGCATTGTTACTTTTATTTCAGCAAGAGTTTTTAGCTCTTTAGTTTTTGGAGTTTCACTTGTTTGCTAATTTTTAAGTATTTCCCACTTGTAAAAATTCCAAGACGGAGTTTTTTTTGTTGTTGTTTTAAATTGCCAGAGTCTTGCCTTTTAGACATTACAACCTACCAAGTTATTTTAGGGCCTCAGCTATGACTGGTTTTAAGTACCTCTTATTATTTAAAGATAAGTCCTGTTCCTTACTTTTATTTCCTTTGCTGCCAAGAAACAGATGACACTTATTGAGATAGAGTTGTCCCATCATACAGGTATCAGGGGAAGCACATGGTCTGCTTTATCCAGGTGTGATTCTACCTCATGTGTTGAGTAGGAGCTAACTGAAGGTATGTTTCAGCTGGCATATCGAAAGTCCTTCAGACTAACAGTTTAATGGCAAGAGCAAAGTTACAGCTTTTGTTAGACTTCGTTTTCTCTAGGGAGATTTTTTTTCAGACTGTTATCCAGAGTTTTCCTACTTAAAAGGAAAAGGAAGATCATGTGAGATGAAGGGAAGTCTGGCTGCTTTTGGTTCTGGCTGTGGCAGGGTTAAGATTCATTCTCTACCAGCTGTGAGCATGTCCTTAACTCTGCATTAATTACATGCATCTGCCTTTATTTTTTTTAACTGTGTGTACTCCTTTCTTGTTCAGTGAATGAAACAGAAAAGCCAGGTTCAATGCTAGTGAGAAATGAAGCATTGGGATGTTTGTGGAGGCATCACAGAAGAGCCCAGCTAGGTTCTGGCCTATCAGAGTAAGTGGTCTCAAAGCATGGTTTTTTTTAATGTAAACTGCAGGAGACATCAGGATAGCCAAGGGTGTTGTTTTGTGTGGGTTTTTTTTTTCTTTTTGTTTGTTTCTTTATTTGTTTTAATATTCTCTGGTATTTTGGGTGTTACTATACAGATTCCAGTTATTACAACGTTTATATTGCAGTAAAGTAACTGTTCTAGCCAAGTAAAATATCCTCTGGAATATGCCAGCCGGGAACTGGATCACGAGGGTCCCCATTTCCTCGTGGCACATGGGAACAGTCAGCAATCACGGTAATGGTTTACCTGGCCGAGGGCTGTGTGAGCTTTGACTCATCCCACAGGACCCCCTGCGCCGCAGGTATGTGCGGCAATGCCCGAATTTCCTCTTTGAGTAACAAACGGGAAAAGGTAGAGTGACGAGGCCACACAGCAGGAAACAAGATCGCTATGCGGGATACTCTGGCTCGCTGCCCTGAGCACAGCCCTCCAGGCTGGCTCGCATCTCTCATCGCCGGGCTTTGCCTTACCAAGCTGACGCTACACGAGAACTTGGAAAGCCAAGGTTGCTTGTATGCCCTGGGCTTCCAGCACCCAGTGATCCCAGGGGTGGGATGACACTTCTCTGGAGGCTTTGTCCTCTTTCCCTTGTAACAGCTGCAACCCAGTGGTCAGCCTCGCTGCCTCTGTCACTGAGCAGCCTCCTGAGCCAGGAACCTTGAAGGGTCCCGACTGGCATCCCCAGGCATTTGCCAAACACGAGATGGGTGAGATGCGCTGATCTGGCAAACTTGCTTTGCCGAGCCAGTGGTGGTTCGTATGCTTCCTTTGGTGTGAAAACCCCTCCAGCAAGGGCCAGACGGGTTCAGCGCCCATTGCCCCCTTTGGGACAGCGAGATGCTGGCGGTGGCAGCTGACACCTGCGTGCATCCTTTGCTGATGCGTGGGGCGTGGAGGGGGGTCTTTTGGGACCCCCGGGTGTGTATACACACACGTGTGTCTGTGTGCGCACACATACGTTCACAGGCGTACTTTTCTCAGGTAAGACTGAATCTCGGGACGCCTCTGGCAGGTGGCAGCAGGGTGTGACCCCGGGCTGGGTGAGAGGCAGGGACACCCCAACCGGGGCACGGAGGCAATCCGGCTCCGCTCCGGAGTCAGAAGGGCGGAGGGCAGCCCCCTCTGCAACACGGCTTCACCGGAGATGATGAACAGAGGAAGATGAGGTGGCGGGCGAGCGCAGGTAAACGCAGCCACAGCCCTGGGCACGGAAAATCGGGCCCGCGCCCTGCCAGCGCCGCCCTGTTTGCTCAGCTAATCTCGCTGGCAGGAAATTGCCTGGCGACTCATACGTATGGATCGTGAAGAGTCCGCGGCAGCCCCTCCGGGGGCATCCCTATGCCCGTTTCCCCCTTTTCGCCCATCTGCCCCCGCTCTCCGCACCCCCCCATCCCGGCTGCCCTTCGGCCGCCCCGCTCCCGCGACCCTGGCCTGAGGGGAGCGAACCATTCCGCCCGCGGGGGTGCCCCGGCCGCGCCGGGGGGCGGGCGCTGCGGCGGGGGGCGGCTCCCGGGGGCGGCGGCGGCGCTCCCAGAGCCGGGCGGGCAGCGGGGACCGGGATGCGCGGGGAGCGGCGGCGGCCGGAGCCGGCGGTGAGTGCGGGGGAAGCGCCGTCCCGCGGGGTGGATGAAGCCCACCCGGGCAGCGGCGGCCCCGCTGTCGGCGGAGCCCCGCGGGCGTGGGGAGAGGGTCCCTCCCGCGCGCACAGAGACCGGGCTGACCCCGGCTCAGCCACTCGCGGTCTTCCCCTGTTTTTGGCTACTTTTGGGGGAGTTTGTGCCACCTCCTCGCCTCCGGCCCCCTCGCACGTCTGAAGGGTGGGGGCGCCGGGGTCCCCCGCTTGCCTCCCGTCTCGGCAGGGACCCCGCAGCTAAAAGAAACCGGGCTCCCCCCCGTTGTCCCTTTCGTCACCGGACGCTTCTCCCTCCCTCTTCGTCCGGGTGTTCCCCCCGGTTCTGTCGCGTCCCCGCCTATGAACAAAGCCTCTGACCCGGGCGGTGGCGGGGGCATCCGTCCCCGCGGGTCCGTGGTCGGAGGAGGCAAGGGAGGAACAGCAGGGCTGACTTGGCTTGGCTTGGTTTGGTTTTCCATCGTCAGTAGTATACCTGATGGAAGGGAAGACGTGGGACAGGGCTCTTTGTCCGCGCTCCTTTGTTCGGCTGGTGGCTTTTAAAGGCTCCTGCGGCTGTGCGAGGGCTGCCGTGCCCGGCGGGGATGGGTTCCCGGGGCTGAGCCGGTGATGGATGCTGTCTCGGCATCACTGGAGTTTAGCAACAGGAACCCGGCGTTACGGCTGATCGGTTTGCGGACGGAAATCGAGGGGTTTGGGCTCGGTCGCCCCTGACAGATGTAGAGCTCGTAAGTCCCCCCTCGTGTAGCCCTGTCAACAGCCGGGGTGGGATTCCGTGGCGTTGGGAGCCGGGCGCTCGGCGGTGAATTCAGCTTGGAGATCCGAGCTTTCTCAGAAAGATACCTGCTGCCCACCAGCAAAAGGAGGAACGGGATGAAAACTACAGCCCCCACTCCTTCTCCTGCTCCAGAGCTGCCTGAGGAATTTCCCCCTGTGCAGAAGTGTAAATAGACTGTCTGTGCTTGCATAGAGGCTCAAGAGATGGGCTTTCTGCTCCTGCCACAGTGCTTGCGTGATCTTGAACACATGGCTTTTGTCACCAGTTCCTTTTCTCCCAAATGCTCATCTTGTCAGCCTGTCATCTTGTCTCTGAGCCTTGACTCCACACGTGCCCGAATTCTCTGTGTCTGCATCTCCAGGGCATCTGCATGAACATGTTGGCAGTCAGAACATGGTGAATATTTCATCTTTGTGCCACATATTCCTTCTCTTTGGGGGGAAGAGTGGCACAGGAGTGGCCCTTTTTGCAAGTTTTCACGTTGGTGAACTTCTCAGTTTGTCCTTTCGCTATAGTCTCATGGATAACGTCACCAAAGATAAGGTATTAACATGGGAGGAGGTAAAGCATGATAGTGCCAACTGAAATTTCAAAGGATGAGGATGGGATTACTTTCCCGCAGCAGAAGGAAGCAAAGTAGGAAAGATAGAAGATGAAGTAATCGGAAGATGGGAGAGTGCCTGCCTTTGCTGTCATGGGGAGGGGTAGTCTGAACTGAGAGGATAACAGAGAAAGAGATTCTTTTTGGGCTGTCAAATAGTAATACTCCGTCATTTCTAGATAGTTCATTTTACACACTTCCTTTTGCACACCAGCAATTTATTTCCCTACCATTTTGACAAATGCTAAATGGACTCACTTGTGTGTCAAGGTTTTTACTGAGGGAATGGAAATATTTGCCAGCAAGCAGGAGGGGAAGAGTAGTAATTTTTTCCATATCAGTTACTGTCTACACTTATCAGATGCAGTTATCAACCAGCTCCTTGAAAGTAGGCAAAGGCACCAGTAGACCATTGTTGGGAAGGAACAAAGCCCATCATTAAAAATTTGAAGTATTTTGTTTGTAGACAGGAAGCTGAGAATGGGTGAGGTTAAGAATGCAGATCTATCTTGAGGCTGGAGTTGGATCAGAAGGGCTAAAGGGGTTTGTATAGGAAGTTTTCTCTGTCTTTTTCACTTGAAGATCCAGAGAAAAGCTGAAACAAGCAAAGTGGGTGGGGGGAAGTGCTGGTGACTGTTAATGCTGTGTTTGCTCTACATGGAGCGTATTCTTTCCATTTTAATTTGTTAAAACAGTTGATTCTGGTGCGTACTAGCTGTCAGCACAGGAAGCAGTGTTTTCCACTGAATTAAATGACTACCTATAAGAAGATGCCCTGCTCTGGGTGTTCAGAGCAGGTGCTGTTCATTTAGGTTTTGTTTTAGACCGGCGGAGCACATCCAAGATGCCACAGAAATCCAAGGGGAGTTTTCCCCTGTAGAAAGGGGGTCTTCCAGAGACTGTTATATAGAGTGAACTCCATAAGTGTGACCAAGCTTGGTTTTTTCTTTACTTAGACCTCAGGCAGATGGGGTCAGTTTTTAAGTGAACTGTTTTATTTAACTTCCTTAATTATAGAAAATACTGTAACTGTAGGTATAGTACCCGTATTCCTTGCTTAAGGGAACTTAGTCCTGGGACTTGCTGCTAAATGCTGTCCTGTGTTTGTGCAAGAAGACCCATGGCTTGGTAGCACAGCAGCCACAGCGGGTGCCACTTGAGCTATCACTGTCATGATGGGGTTTGCCAAGCAAGTGTGATGAGCAGTATTTAGTCTGGGGGCATGCTTGCTGCCCTGAGAGTGCTGGAAAATGAAGAAGCGTTAAAGAGCTAGAGGGGACGTTTGGAAATATGGGGCAAGCATTTCGGAAAAGAGACAAATTGAGGAGAAATGGAAGAATGAAACGAGAGACAGAAACTGTCAGAATAAGTGGGCACTGGACAGAACTGATTAACGAAAAGAAGTGACAGGCACAAAGTGGCAGTGAAAGAAATCAGCACAGAGGAAAGCAGATCGTGGGAAAAATTTGCCCAAGAGACTGGGAAAATGCAATAGATGGGGAAAAATGGTGAGGACATCCAAGAAAGAAAGACATAAAAAAGAGTAGATGATCTTTGAAGCTCTTCTGATTAGTTTTTCTGACTGCTTAGATTTCCTTGGCCTTATTTACCTGCTTTCCTTACTTACCTATAGCAAGCTCTCATAGCATTTGTTAGAGGTGTCCCAGAGGCAAGTTGATCATGTCAAGTAGGATGGGAAAAAGGAGAAACTTTTCTGTAAGGCCTTTATGCTCTTGTATAGTGTTTTTTTTATGATGTGAATTTGAATACATAATTGTTCTGCACTCCATCCCCTCCTAAAATTTTAGGTGAAGAAAGTCTATTTCGTGGGCTTCAGGAGTGAGAATTATATTGATCTAGATATTACTACACCAGCTATGTTGTTTGATTTGTTAGTGGTTGTTTTGTTTTGTTAGTCTGTACAATGAGATGTGAGCGGTCACAGCCCACCAGCCACCAGCAGAGCTTTCTATTTGCCCCTCCTTGTGAAATTTTAAAGTCTCGGTTTGCAAATCTTTTGAGCATGCTCACAGTTTCAGTAGGAAAGGAGTTAATGAAATAGCGTCAGAATGATACCAGGGAGCTTTTGTCATTACTGTCATGAGATGAACCAGTCATTGGTCAGACTCTTTAGCTTAACTACCAGAAAGTAGCTAGTACCAGAAAGGTACCAAGACGGAAAAGAGGCATATGACTGGCGTTAGGCTTGTCCTCTGCCAACCCTGCCTTTCTGTGTGAAGAAAGGAGTTAATTGTTTTAACAGAGATCTTTTCTAGTATGTTTCTGCCTGTTGGTGACTTCAGTTTGGGCAGAAAAGAATTAACTCTTCTTCTTCCTTTAACTTCTCTTGGTGAACTAGTCCAGATGAAACAGTGGTTTGTGTGACTGTAAGATAAGGAGGAGGCAGTGATGTGTACTAAAATAATATGGTATGAGTAGGTGGTCTAGTCTCTTGTCCTACCAAATGCATAGGAATGAGGTTAAATTCATTGAAATGTGTACTTTAATAATTTCAATTTCAGGTAAGAGTACCTATTATGGAACAAAAGTTATAAAGCTTCAACTTTTCCCCTGTCAGTTTTATTTGGGCACACTCAGCAGTTGGTGTCTCATATACCAATGGCTGAAATCTCAATTTGTAGTCACTAAAGCATAGTATTTACATGGTAATGAATGTTTTCATTTTCGATGTGCATTTAAAATTGTCAGCTGTCGTGACCTGATTAAAATGATTACATCTGTCTACTGGAAAGAGCAATTGATGTGACAATGCCTACAACATCAATCCTTATCAGAGAGAATCATGTTTTAACAGTAAAACAGAATGGTTAAAAATGCCATATTTAGGTGCAGGTTTTGGACTAGTTGGGGTGGTTATTACAGGAAAATAGATGCGATTTATGAGGGAAGTAAAGTTATTTAGGGTGTTTTCTGTTGTATTATTTTATTTGTGCTCCTTCTCCAATATCCAACACGATAATTTCTCAGAGGAAGAGGTAAGCCATAAGAGCGACTTCCTGTGCCACTCCCTTTTCCACATCGGAAACCTGCAGGATTGCAAGAGAGTGACTTAGTCAAATCTGATTCACAGATATTTGATTTTTAACTTATTTAGTGTTGCTGAAGGTGCCAAACTGAGTTTTAGGAACTAAAACACCCTTTGCCTGTAACCAGACCTCGTGCTTACTTGCATACAGGGACCTATGTGTCGCAGGACTTACACTGTGAAAAGTCAGGGACTGAGCAGATTTTAGGGCTACGCTGGCAGGAAATTAGCTGTGGGTTTTGGGGTCTAATGTACGGTGTTGTGGGGGAGGTGGAAATGAAGAAGGGTGTTTAAAGTGACCCTTAGATAACAGCTTTGCTGAGTTGTCCAGTTTTTGGCAGAGACGGCTTTGCTCTCTCCTAAGGATGTGTCCATTCAGTAGTTCACGGGTACACAATCTCAAATTATGCAGGCGCCCTTCCGTGAATATACTGTTTTAGTTTGACAGTGGGCTTCAGGGGGTTGGGGAAAGAGGGATTTACACCTAAGTGTTTTGGAGGCAAACAGTAGATCCCAGTGAGTTTTACTTTGCTATCAGATTTAGCCTATCAAGACTTTTGTTTGTAAATGAGGAAAGTAAATCGGGAGTGGGGGGGAAGGCTTGATTTAATCAGGAGCAAGTACATTGTCCTCAAATTATGCAGGAAAAAGGTAAATCAGCTTGGTAATGGAACAGTCTGTTCACTCACATAGGTGTGCTATACTGTGGGAAAATGAAATCTCTGGATACTGAATTTTGTTCAAGGTGTGTAAGTTCAAGAGGCTTTCATGTTTCCAAAACAGTGTGTGTTTTATTGGAATAGTTGGAACAGACTCTAATAATTTAAAAATCTTGTTGCAGAACAAATGAAACGTTAATGATGACAAGATGGTGCCAGTGATAGACTTTTGTCCTCACCCTCCACCACTTGGGGTTTAGTCTATTTCCAAAAGTGGCAGTACACCGCTGTAGGAGCTTCTGAGGAGAAGTGTCAGAGATAGTAGAGGGAACAGGAGCTGCAGGGGAGCTATGTTAATGTTTTGAGAGAAATTGAAAATGAAAACACAATGAAGAACAGAAAAGCCTTAAAAGAGAGATGGTCAAGTTTGAGAGCTTTGTTTAAAACTATTTTCAGGCAGAGGAGGGTTTTAGCAATGCTTGAGGCACTGCAGCCCTCTCCCTTGGCAAAGTAAGAGCCAAGTGGGTGCTGTATCAGTCTCTGCTAAAGGGAGGTGGGAATCAGCCCAGGCAGAAGTAAAGGAAGAGGTGAGACATTAATGCACTGAGAAACATCTACCTAAATCTATGGACTAAATTCTGTGTCGAGCTGTACCTGTAGCTTAGTTGAGCTGCAGCTTTAGGCTCCTAAGCCAAAGTGTTCTGATTTTGGCTGGCATTTCTTCCTAGTAGCTGTTACAGCATTGTGTTTTGGATTTAGTAGGAGAATAATGTTGATAACACACCAATGCTTTTAGTTTTTGCTAAGTAGTGTTTCTTTTTAGTCAAGGACTTTTCAACTTCTTATGCCACGCCAGTGGGAAGGCTGGAGGGGGCACAAGAAGTTTGGAGGGAATGCAACTGTGACAGGCTTACCCAAGGGATATCCCACATCATATGGCATCATGTGCAGCATATAAAGCTGGGGTAAGAGTGAAAAAGGGGGCACAACATTCAAAGTGATGGTGTTTGTCTTCCCAAGTCACTGTTACATGTGGTGGAACCCTGCTTTCCTGAGGATTTAATTCCTTATTTTGCTTTGCCTTGTGCGTCACTTTTGTTTTACCCATTAAACTGTCTTTAACTCAATCCATGAATTTGCCTTCTATTACTCTTCTGGTTCTCTCCCCCATCCTGGGGGGGAAGTGAGCGAGCCAGTGGTGGGGCTGAGTTGCCAGCTGGGGCTAAACCACTGCACAAGGGAAAGGAGTTTTTACTGTAGAGCCACCTGGTGTTATAATGTCTTCAAATTGGAATCCTTTGTTAGACTTGCTGCCTGTTTGAGTCGTGAATCATTGTTTCTTCTGGTCGTTAGTGGAACAAAACTTAATTTGGCCTGGGCTCTGTAGAGATGAAACATGATTGGTAGTGCTGTATACATTCACTTCAGATGACTTTATAAATCCCAGATGAAATAATTTTGCTTCGTTCCAGACAAGGCAGAGTGTAGCATGTGCTTTGTAACGAGAGTCAGCCTTGCTGGAGGCCTTGTTGGAGGCTCTGTATAACCTCATCTGAAAGCATATGATTTCATGAGAGTAGATATACTGTGGATTTTGAGACGTTTGTTACCTTAGCTCATTAATTCATTAATTGTTTCTTTTTTTTTTTGCTCACAGTGGAGAGTTTTTAGGAAGTTCTCCTCTCCCCTCCAAATCCAGTTATTACTAGGTGATGACTTCTCTGATCTCTCATCCTCTTAGAAAAGAGATGTGTAATGAGTTCTCAAGCTCAAACTGAAACCATATAAATATTTAACCTTAAAAAAGACATTTTTCCTTTTAGTTATTAGCAAACCCAGGTGTTCACCAAACTGAATTGAAGATTAAATTTTCAATGGCATAGAAACCCTTCCCTTTCTGCCGTGCTCTCCTTGATGTTTGTCACATTGATTAAGTGATAGTTGTCATCTCACAAGATAAAAAGGATGGGGTTTTTTGGTGATCTTAACCATAAGGCAGCAATGTTAGAGATGCAGGAAATGCAATTACATCTTCCTTTCTTTTTAACTGACCCTTTCTTCTGTCTTTTAATTCCAAGTTGCCCATATTTTGTTTTTTCCTATTCAGTGATACAGTGACACTTTTTTTGCAGAACAGGGTGAAATGTTGAGAGTCACTGGTTTTCTGTGTCAACTTGAACGTGTTCTAGAAAAGTTAAAGTTCTGGTTGTTCTCTGGGGCGCTCTGGGCTTGAAGTGCAGTATTTTTAATAGAGATTACCCAAGCAACATGCCAAGATGGCAATGAATTGGCAGTATTAACTGGATTTGTGTCCTAGTGCTTCACGTTTGGAAGGCAGACGAAATGCAGAGACAAGTGGGAGAACCGCTGTTACCTCTTGCTGGGGTCAGCTGCCTGGTGCCACAGCCCTGCCAGGGGTCCGTGGGCAGTCTCCCAGACCTGCTCCAGCAAAGTTAGGCTCCTGGAATGCTAGCCAGGTTTTGAGTTTGGAGGAACTGAGGCAAACTGGGAGGAATTAGGGAAGGAGTCTGTCTGTGGGGTGGAAGACCCAGTGAGATAAAAAGGATGGTAAATGTTTCATGTCAATAAAATAACCTGTTGAGCATGAAACTTGGGAAACTTGGGACATGAAACTCTCTGCTGTCCAGGCTCTTTTCCCCCATCTGCTTTGGAGAATTTCAGCCCTGTGATGCTGGAGAGGGTGGACACCCTCAGGAAGTGCTTCAGGGATCTCTTTTGTCATCCTGGCTCCTTGAAGAGCAGTGCTGTTTTTGGGGAATGGTCGATTGTGTGATCTTGGAGGAAGGCCACTTCTCATTGTGATGGGGAGGAGGTGCCTGGTGGGGTGGAAACTCTGCTTAGGACTAGGAAGTGACCTCTGCCCAGAAAGCAAAAGCACTGCAAAGTGAGACCAGCACAGAGGGGTTCCTG
Organism: Pseudotriccus pelzelni; assembly: GCA_035584735.1. Classification (NCBI taxonomy): domain Eukaryota; kingdom Metazoa; phylum Chordata; class Aves; order Passeriformes; family Tyrannidae; genus Pseudotriccus; species Pseudotriccus pelzelni. The sequence goes on from JAWMRA010000001.1 coordinate 19,788,771, forward strand.
GGGGAAGGGAGCAAAAGGACAGGGACTGGCTTCCCTTTGGGAGAGCAGCTTGTGAGGAGCAGATGAGAGAAAAGCCAGAGGTCACAATAAAGAAGCCTCCCTCTGCAAGGATCAGCAATCAGCTCCCTTCTCCCAGGGCTGTCATCCCAGGAGACTAATATGAAAAAGCATGGCACAGAAAGTCTGTGCACCAGAAACCTGGAACCTTGGGGCTGTGAGGACTGTGGTTAATTAAATAGGTGTCTTGTCTCTAGACAACCCCAGACATCTGTCTCCATTCTTCACTTGTTTTACTGATGCATTTCTATTTGCTTGTCCAGAGTTAAAGCCCAGAGGACCTACAGATGGTGGCCATTAATTGTCACTTGATGCAATTTAAATTTTTTTTTTACCAACCATTTAGAACCAGATGTGTGTATAAAAAAAATAAATCTTTTTATAGATCAACTCACTAGGCATCTTCTATTTAATTTTAGTTTTTAGTGGCTGGAATTTAATTTTGGCATTTCTTTTAAGCCAATTTTCTCTTGTAGCCATATCAATTTTTTTATATTTTTCTTTTTTTTTTAAACAAACTTTAAAGAATCTCTTTGCATTCCTTGTCTGACTTCTTTGGAAACTCAGAAATCATTGTGTGCCAAAACATTTTCTGTGTTTTGGATCACACATCTGGTTTTGCATAGGTTTGTTCATGATTGCAGGATGCTGGTGTTGCATCAGCTGAAACTGGGCTATGGGCTTTCAAAAATAAAATCTTCAGAAGCAAAGTCCAACCATGTTAATGATTTCTTAAGGAAGCCACAGGATCAAAGACAAAACTCAGGAGCTATGACTAGTAACTGCCTGTAGAGAGTGAGAATCATAGATAATAGCTGATTATCAAATCAAATTATATGTACTTTTAAACTGATAAACTAATTGCAGACAGGTGTTTGCTTTGTTTTTTTTTCCCCACAGTCTACACATTAAGCACAAAGTGTCCCTTCCAAATATATTTTTAACTTTTTTCTTTTTTTTTTGAGTTGCCCTGGGAAATTTCACCTTAAGAAAAGCCAATTGTTGTCTATATTACATAGATCAAAAATGTTCTGAGAATGCACTTCTTAACAGAATGTTTGTTTGTTTTTCTTTTGTTATTTATTTTCAGGTCAAAATTTATCTCCTTCACTCTAATTAGCATTGTTTTAACCATCCTGTAGAAGACAAATATGATGCCGAACAGAAGTAACCTCTCCTCCTTTCAGAGTGTTGGATCAGGTAATCAATTAAAATGAAGTTAGTTTGTAAATGTACTGAGATCTTTCAGCGTTTCTGATTGATTTTGGTCCTTTAATTCTCCTGACACACGGATAAGATCAGCGCTCTGTTCTTATTCCACGCCTAACTCCATTTACCAGGCAGAACAAGGCCACAGCTGGATACGCTGCAGACAGCCAACCCTCCCCCATCAGTTTAATGCCTGGCTGGAGTAGATATCAGTGACCCCCAGCTCAACAACTCGGGAGAGGAAGAAAAGGAATGGGAACGGGGTGGGGGGGGGGAAGAGAATATAAAAAACTGGAAGAATTTCCTTCTGTAGCTCCAGGCAGCAAATGCTTTGCTAAACAGAGGACCCTTGTGCTGTGTGCGAACACTGGGGCTGACCTGGACGCAGGATGGGTTCAGGGCACGTCATGTCCCAGTGCTCCCGGCCTCAGTCTCTATAGCTGCATGCGGAGACAGCATCAGCCAGGATGTGTAATGCATCCTGGCATATTCATAAAGTCTCTACCCAAACATTGTCCTAAAAATAAACAAAACAAACAAGATCTGGTTTGTGGGAAGCAGCTACGTTTCATCTAAACATGTGCTGTCATCCGGTTGGGATTTAACCATATGATTGCAGGCACTGGGGTGCTGAAACCAGTAAATGCAGAGGAACTGGTGTAAGGTATAGTAGAGAAAAGCTGAAATTGAGTGGCTACACAAAAGTATTGTCACCTTTTCTTACTGTACTCGTTTGGATTTCAAGTACAATGAACCCTTCACTGCTGTGGTGAATAGGCATGCAAGTTTCCATTAACTGACTTGCTTTTTGGCAAACGCATCCAGTCTTTGTAGGATTAGATGTGCCCTACTGATGTAGCAATAGAGTAATGAACAATTATTAATGTCCTATTAACATGCCTGCTAAGCTATTTATATAGAAGCCAGTGGAATTTATGTAAAAATATTTGACCTTCAGCTGTGTTCAAGTCAAGGTTTGGACGGTACAATTTTGATATGAAATTAGATTTCAAATTTAAGAGAGATTTGGAAGAGAGGAGGAGAAAGAAAGGTGAATATGGAAATTAGGTTCAGTTCCACAATGGAAGGCTAAGTATAGAAGGCATATATACTGTGCTTTATATCTGTGCTCTTAAATAACTTCTACATTTTATTCTTCTTCCTTAAAACACCACTAATATGATGAATGCTTGATTTTCCAGATGATGTTGTCTTGTCCTGACAAGAGTTTTTTTGAATGTGTGTCATGCTCCTCCTTTTGTTCATTAGAACTTCATTATTGCTGTTATCAAAATTTATGAAAGTAGCTAAAATGTGTCAAGTAAAATGCCTTATTATAATAAACTGCAGTTTCACTGCTCAAAGTGTGAGGAAGACTCTGTGAACTCACTGGTTCAAAGACAACTTAGATAGCTGGATCATCATAACGATTTTGTTAAAATTAGGAATACAGTATAAATCACATAATCATAGCCAGTACAAAAATATTAAATTCTGTGTAGTGGTAAACTTGAGGTTTAGTTTTGAAGGTGCAAGTTAATGTTTTTGGCAACTACCAGAGATTGTAATTAACAGCCACTTAGCCAGGTCCACTCTGCTCAAGAAGGTGTTTGATTTAATTTTGGGGTTTGTGTGTGTGTTCTGTAATGCTGGCTCCTTTTACCTTCTGCCTATTCAGTTCTATTATTAGTGATGTTTACCTTTGTTCTTAAACTTATGGGTTTTTTCCTTAAGAATTTAGGAGAATGTGTTGTTACGAACTTGGACTTACTGTGGTTTGCACAGAGGAAGCCTCTGCAACAGAGGTCTGTTGATGCCTTGGACAGTAATGAATTACATGGGATTTTGCCTTATTAACAAGGAAGGTCCCAGCAACAAGGACTCTCGTGAAGAATGCACTGCCATCTTCCACTAGATACCTGAACCCAGTGATCCTCAGTGAAACCAGATCACATGAACTCTGGTGGAGGGCAGGAATCCCCAGTTTTGTTTCTAGGTTCTTACAGTTGCCTGAAGTGGTACTTGGAAGACGACTAAAATATTGCCTCCAAGGATTTTAAGGGCACTCTGCACGTTAGGTGTTCCTGCTGAGTGACACGCTGAAATTAGGTTTCTCATAAGGTGGCTAAAGTCATAGGTGAAATGTGACTGAGCCAAGAGTAAATCCCAGAGCTGACCCTTATATTCAGAATCAACACTTACTGGCATTGCAGGAACTGACAATCGAGTCCTTTATTAGTTTGAAGCACAGCCTAGCGCATCCCAGGAGCTGCTGTAAATGTTAAATAATGTCATATCAACATCAACTGAGGTCTAAGTGTAAGCCTTCTTGGGGTCCTGTTTATCTCCTGCAGTGATTGTCATTGTCAGGAGCTGAATTCCTTTCTTTGCTTTTGGCAAAGTGGAGCTCAGAACTGGAGGCTAGAGCTTGACATATCACTGAACAATAACATCCACCACAATAAAGGCTTTTTTGGCCTCTTCCCTCTTCCAGAATATAAATTGTGGTTCTGAACTTGAACCATTAGGACCTGTAGCCTTAACCCCCATCAGTATTTTTAACAGTCAGGTGGTTTTGTTCTTTTGAATGAAGTAATGGAGCCTAGCATTATACTTCCTTAAGGTTATCTTTTAACCAAGTGCTCTTTGCAGTTGTACTTACAGCTTTGTATTTTAAGAGCAATGAGCTGAAACACCTTGAAAAACGTGCCTTGGTTTTGCACTTTCCCATTAAGCCTTGCAGGATAATGCACAGGGTAAGCAAAAGGATGACAAACTCCTACTGAGCTTTGAGTTGAGCTCATTAATATGTTGGGCTCGGATGCACCAGCTGCACAGGTTAAAAGAAGTGGTGATCCAGAGCGGTATCTTATGTCCTTGGCCCTGGGAAACCTGAGTTTGGTTCTTTACTCTGCTGTCTGCTTTGCATCTTCTCCCTGAGCCTCAGTTCCACAGCTGTAATACATCAGGACAGTAAAGCTTCCTTACATCGTGGACATCTTAAGGGGCTCAGAATTATAAAGGCTAACCCACAGACTCCTGCAATGGATAGAACAGCAAAGAAGGAGTATAGCATCTTTCCAAGTGTGTTGCTGTGTGATCTGTGGTATGAATTTGGTGATGTCCCTTTACCTTTTTCAGTCTCCCATCTTTTGCAAAAACAGAGATGGGAAAATTCTGCATCCCCACCTTCTATTACAAGCACAGTAATTACTCCAAGAAGTGTTCTTTTTAAGTTAATGTGAAGGCATGCACATGCAAGAGGCTACTTACTTGCTAAAAACTTTTTTTTCCTTGTTTTGTCTCCTTTACAGATTCCAGTAAGATTATGGCAGAGTATAGCCACGCACAAAACCAGATGGAATTACAAAATGCTAGTTTGGGAAAGGGTTCTGTGGCAAATTCCCTTGAAAATGGTCTCCAGGATATTATGGAAAACCTCAATACGAAGAAATATTCATCAACTCTTAAATTTAAAACCAACGGGGACTATGCTGGCTCTTATTTAACCCTTTCACAACCTATGCCAGTTAAACCTAATCCTTCCTCCAGTGTTAAAAATACACACTCTATTAACAAAATTCAAGGAGGCAAGCAGTTCCCATGTGAAAGCCCATATCTTCCAGATAAAAGCATCTCTGTAAAGCATTTGGGTTCCATATCAGGTGCGTCACCATCCATCAGCGGGTACAATTTAGGAAGAGCAGACTTTGATATTCATGCCAGCAGAGAAAATGAGAAATCCCTTGGACACATGGATAAGTTTCACTACTCAAAGTACAGTCAGAAAAATAAATCTTATGACAACATCTACTTCCCAGGAATGCTGGAGACAAAGAAGATCTCAGGCTCTCTTCTGACTATGTGGAATGGAAGCTTGGGGAACGAACTGGTGCTTTCACCTGCAAGCAATTCGGGGGCAGCCAGCATGCCTTCTAGCCCAAAGCAAGGTAGGAGGATGAATGTTGAAAACAGCCTGGCCCTTCACATAAAGCCAGTTAAGTACAAGGATGTGATGATGGAAACTCTGGGTTCACGGCCTAGGAAATACTCTGGTGGATCTCTAAGTCATATGGGAGCATACAGTCGCTCCCTACCCAGACTTTATAAATCAACAGAAAACCAGCTGGTGCCATTAAGTTTGCCCCCCAGAAGCTCTTTGGGTAATAGTAAAAGGAAAAAACTTGGAGAAAAAGATCTACCTCAGAATGCTTTAGATGCTGATAATTACCTGAATTTTTCTTCTTGCAGCTCAGGGGTTTCACCACACGCAAACTCTGTCTCTGGGAGTAATCCCTATGTCAGTTCAACTCTTAGTGTTCCTGCAAGCCCTCGAATTGCTAAAAAAATGCTTTTAGCACCTTCTTCCCCATATTTGCCTGATGATTTTGATAGACTTGGGTTCTCAGGAACAAGTCCCAGTAGTTCTTTCTCCCCAGTGGATTTTGACAGGTCGTTCTCTGTCCGAAGAAACCTTTCCACCAGTTCCATGGAACTTGATGACCCAGATCTGGAAAGTTACAGACAGATGCCAAATTCTCTGCAAACGTCCATGCGGGAGCGGAAGAACAGCATTAGCTCAATTTCAGGAAGAGAAGACCTCATGGACTATCACAGGAGGCAGAGGGAAGAGCGACTTCGGGAGCAAGAGATGGAACGCCTGGTAATATTTTTTTTCTTCCTAGTTTTTCGTGACGGTTTGCACTTGCAAAATGTCCATCCCAGGTACCTTTCTGATGGCTAGGCAGCAAAGCATAGGCTGCTCTGTTCTGAAATTCAAATGTTGACTGCTTCAGATGCGTCATTTGTTATCGCACTACATGAAGCTAACGCTTAAATAGACGGCTGCAGTGTAACAGCTTGGATAGACAGTGCTATTCAGCCATCCTGAAAAAATGTTGGAACCCATGTAAATTGCATTCAGTTATCCCGCGGGCTCTGTTAAAATATCTACGTACATAAAACCCATAAATTACACTGCAGGGATCCAGGACTTTTAGTTTTAGATGATGGCACTGTTTAGTGGTAAGTGGGGGGAAAAAAAAGGAATTCCGCTCTAAGCTGCTGAGTCGTGTAAGCTGTGGAGTTAGGAATACATTGGTGTGGGCTCAACATCCATCAGCAGAGCTTCTTCTGCGTAGTTTTTACTTTTCCTCCTGGGTATTTTCATTGAAATACAGGCCTTCTTGCTTCTCCCCCTCCCAAAATGGCAAGTAGCAGAGGGGGACAGGGTTCTTTCTTTGCCTCTAGTCAATGCAAAGCAGTGTATGCTGCTTCAGTTTGGAATTAAACTTGGTAGTTAAATGTTATTTATGTATTACAGAGACAATTTTTAAGTAGAAAAAGTAACAAGGTCTTCATAGCAAACAAAGATGTTTGAAACAGCTTCTTATTGAAACTGTCTCTGGAGGAATACTTAGTAGTTCTTCAAAAAGGTTTTCTAGGTGGCTTCAGGAGTTGCTGACCCTGAATCATGCATTGATATTTCCTGATTTTATCACCCACATAGAAGCAGAGGTCATTAGATGGGCCAGTTGGTATTCCTGAGTCTTAGATTTTAGTCATTAACTTCACGTTTTTGTGCTTTAATTCAAATCTTTATCAATTTGAGCAAAATGGCGATAAGATATTCCTAAACCTGTCTAGTTTGCATACAGACAGTAAGCCTGCAGGAGAGTTCAGTTTCCAGGCAGGCTGGGGGTGAAAAGCCACAGGGAGGCAGAATGCAGGGGTAGTGGGAATGTGGGAGCAGGGGCTGCCTGTAGAGAGCCACTAGCAATGACCCAGCGCCTGTGCAGGGCCAGTGTTCCCATCTCGAATCGCAGGTTCAGCTAAAGAATTGGAACCCATTCAGATATCTCCCCTGCCCTGTCTCACTTATGCCCTTGATGCAAGCTGGTGAGGAACCTGTTAACACAGTCAGGAGCCTTCCTTTTCATCCCTAATCCACTCACTGCTGTAGTTTATAAGATAGACATTATTGTTTGCAGATGTGAAAATGTTCATCTTTGCCTGCTCAAAGGCAGGGCTGTGAAGTTGAAGCACAGGTGTGAGAAGGTGGCAGGCACTGCCCCTTTCATACTCTGTGAGTGTCAGGATGTGTGTAACCCTGCCCTGCTTTGCCCCCCAAACCTCTGCTGGGTCCCCTTGAAGCTGTAGCTGCTCGGGAGCAGGAACTGAGCTCCCCCAGGGTGAGAAGGACCAGCTGGAAGTGGAAATGGCTGGATGGTTTAGGAAAGGTTGTGGGAAGCATCAGCAGAAATGCTGGTGGGTTGTTTCTCTCTCTTCTTGCTGCCTTTGTCTTACTGCCTGTCCTCTGCTCCTTTCAGAAATCTCCTTCCTTCTCCCTAGTCCTGGCGTTTCATGTGTACAAAGCGGTGATTACTTCTTTACGTCTTATCAGAAGGTTTTCCAGACAGTCATGCTGTAAAACCTGAGATAATCAGTCATAAAAGCAACGTATTTGTATTTCAAAGAGAACAGCTTTTTTTTCTTTTTTTTTTTTTTTTTAAATTTATTTTTGGTGAGCGATGAAAGACACAGGGCTTTTTCACTGTTCATGAAGGGTAAAACTGTTCTGATTTTATATTTGGATGTAATGGCTACATTCTCTCCCACCCCCCAGTATTTCTTCTCTTGCTGAATAAGTACTTCCTTCAAGTCCTGATTCTTTAAAAAGAGAATTTGCATACTGTTTTTCCAAGCATGGAAAAAAATGATGTTTTGTGTGTTGCATATAATTTGAACATGAAGGAGCCTCCTCCTGCTTGAGTTCATCTTATACTCAAGATCCTTCTCAATACCTTTTTTTCCCCCTTGTTTGAGCTATCTGGTAGAGGAGGGGAATATCTGGAGAATGCCCCTTTCCAGTGTTTTGAGAGTCTGAAAAACACCATGAACAGGTTTTTAGATCTCTGAGAAGCAGAAATATATACTAAAAAAAAATCCACACGTTAGGTTTTTGTACGTTAAGGCCTGTCCTTCTTTCCTGTTTTGGCTTTGGTTTTATTTTTGTCCTTCTGTGTGAATCCCTGTCCAAACAGGGACTTGATATATTCAGCCTGAGCTTCCCGAGAAGAGTTTTGTTTGCCCTTCCCTGTACATGGACAAAGGTTAGACAAAGGTTAGAGATCCATATCTGTTCAGGTCTCTCTTTTTTGAGCAATGGGGGAAAGTGTGAATAAAAAACCCCAACTAAACAAGCACTCATGGGTATCAAAACTCTCTGCTCTGAGCTTTCAGTGCTGTGTAAAAGTTCAGGTTGAGTAGCTGGTAGGTAAATGGCAAGGGAAATGTAGTCCCTCTGTGCACGAGTGTCAGACTCTTCCATGCTGGGCTTTTGAAGCAAGGTAGGCAGAAGAACAGTGTAAGACTATTCAGACAACTCCATCAGAGACTTAACCTTTTTAGAGGACTAGACTGCTCTATGGCTCAGATATGAAGCGGAGAGTATCTTTCTTTGCACCAGCACTGCCCCTGTAGCTATCCTGCTGGCACAGAGTGGTTTGGGAGTGTTGTGTTTGATAGCTGCTATTTACTTCTGGATTTTTTGGGGTAGTAAAATCTATGCACTTATCGTAATCTGACCTAGTATCTGCCCTTGAGCTCTGCTGTTTACTTTAACTTGTTTTCGTTTTCTTTTCTGTATAAATTATTCTATGAGTTTTACTCGTGCTTAGTTTGCTTTTTAAGTGACAGAGGCTCCTCTGGAAGTTTGCATTTTGAGCTGCTGCTACAGCCTGCATATGAAATCAAACTGTCTGCTGTCATTGCCCAAAGAAATAAACAGAGAATAAATTAAAAAAAAAAAAGGTACAAATAGTGAAAACATGCAAGATTTTTTTTAAGGAAACATATTTTAAAAGTCTGAGTTGTAATTTGTTTCTGTGCACCAAACATAAAAGACATGTATGTACCTGGGTAGGATTTGGTGTTTTTCCCTATCACCTTCTCTGGAGTTGCTTTCTGTGGCTGGGTTCTCTCAAGCTAGCTGAAGACCGATGGCCTTTCTGTTTTGCCAGCCTGTTCCTCTGTGACTTCAAGAGTGGGAGGAACTGGAATTCTCGTGGCTGCCATCCCTCTGGCGTTGCTGCTGCGGGCTGATGGACTATGGGAGCAGGTGGGACAGCATGGGGTTGCTCCTGGAGCTGGCACAGGCAGCAGGCTGGTGGGTCACGATCTGCTTCAGCTTCCGCTCCAACGCAGCTGACCGGACATTGCATCTTGGTGTAGGGATGTTTATACAAGCTGTATACAAGTACAGGTCAGAGCAGCTATTGCTGATGATAGCTCAGGAGCCTTACAAACAAAGAAAAAAATTATCACCATGATCTAATAATATTCAGTGCGATTCAGTTAGTTATTGATTTTTTAAATTTGTTTTTAATTATTATTGTTTAGAGAGGGAATCTCAGTCTTTTTTTTCCTATCTGAGATGAAAGCCCAGTTGTGGTTGCTGCTGGAACGCAAAGGCAGTCTTTCTCTTAGGCCCATGGGGAGGTCAGGGGTGGAACAGCACAGGCAGCAATGCTGGGTAGATATTAAGGGCCATCTGTTTTCTTTGATAGCCATTTGAATAGCACTGGAGCTGAATTTTCTACCACTGGTTTATAGGCAGTACAACGTATTTCCTCTAGATGGTGGTAGGTACTTAAAAATTACATGTGCAGTAACTGTGTGAGGCCTTCCTAGGCCAGCTGTCTGTACGGATCTGTAAACATATGGTTGTTAATGAGGTTTTACTGGATGCAGGACTTGTACTGGGAGAGATTTCAGTTTATCAGTGCCTGACCAAGCAGTAATAAAATTCACGGAGCTTATTCCGTAGTCCACTTTTTCACAGTTAGAAGAGCACCAAATTTCATTAGTTAATTTAGAAGTGGGGAATAATACAGAATATCCCTGTGCCTGGTTTGCATTGGCAGATTACAATTTAGTAAGATGTGCTCATTGTGAAGGGAAAATGAAATGAAAATATTTCTGAGTTTTCAGTGTGGTACTGCTTTAAAATCATGGTTAATAGAGCTTATATGAATCTTCCCCTACAGCTTGTGGAAAATATCATATACATGTTTTATAAATCTGTATTGGTACTGTGTCTTTAAGCATAAAGCACCCAAGCTGTATGTAAAATTGTAAGTGATTAGCTCTTACAGGAACCTCAGCCAAGTAGACAAAGGCTACCTTCAAGGTAATTTTTCACACCACTAGTCTTTGACAGTCTCTATAGTGCTACAGAATAGCTATTTAACATCAGTTTAGTTTTTTAATAGAAAAGTGCAGTATAGTAGGATAAAACCCCACCTGCAGAATATAACCAATATTGATGACTCTATAACTTTTCAGGAACGTTCAGTTTCAATTGTGTTGTAGAACATTTCTTTGAGATCTTTAATAAGCTAAAGTGTGGGTTACATATGCTTAATTTTTGCAGCTCTGTTTTATGCAAACTAACAGTATGAGCCAGGAAAAAGCCAATTTCAGGAGGCCTGTTCTCATTTACAGAACTTAAATACTGCAGTGCAGCTCTAGTCTTCAGGCTCTTGCCTTCAGTGCGATTTGAAAAGGAGCATCTGCATAGGTACTGTAGGGACAAAAGTTCTGTGCTGAACAACACTGTTATTTTGGAAGCTGATGGCATTCCCTGAGGAGCCAAATACACGGCTGCAGATATAGGAGCTAATTCTGCAGAAAGTCATCTGCTCAGCTCCTCCCTGGAGGCTGTCTCTACTCTGTGCCACTGATCTCTTCTGCTTTTACCAGTCTGTTTCTTCTGTGCCTGTACTGGGAAGGTAAGGACGAGGCACACCCAGTCCTCTGCTGTGATGGGGGCTGGTCTTTCCACAGCTCTCTGTGCAGGTGCCCCTGCTGTCAAAGGCTGCCTGTGAGAGACAGACACGAAATACAGGCGCTTCTTCCGACTTCTGTGCTGCTAGTGGTAACCTCAGAGCCAAAACACTAACTAGAGCAAAACAAGGACTGAAAATGAGAAAATACATGAGGCTTTCGTGAGAAACTGGTGCGAACTGGAGGGAAGGGGAGGAACAGTTGGTTAACTGTTCTCAGTCCCAGGTAAAGTTTAGCTCTGAAATAAGCTCTTGAGAAATGCAGGAAGGAAAGAGAAAGCTTCTCATGGCTCTTGTCTCTGGGGCACTGAATGTATTTGTAAGAAAGAAAGTTTGGGGAGTTTCTGCAGTTCTCTTCCCCAGTCTTTCTGCCTCTTTCCCCACCATCCTTTTTGACTACCTGCTGCTCCAAACTTTTGCTGAGAAGATGTTTGTTTGTCTGCATGAGCAACAGTAGAAACGCGCTGGTTTTTGGTAGCTGAAAAGAGCAATAGCCACTTCTTCAGGCAAAGGAAACCTGGCTGCACGGACTAGCTGTAATTCATGTTAGTGTTTGTCACAAGGGATAGACTGCACATGTATTTTTAATGGAATGTGAAGTTATTCAGTTGCTGATGGCACTTACCTAAAAAGCTTCCTGCTTGCCAGAGCTGATTAACTAAGTCTTGCCTTGATGTCTAGATGCAGCATCCCCTCTACCCATTTGTTAAATTCATAAACGCACATGCAGCAGACGAACAAATCCAGAGAAATCACCACTTGGTTAATGTTAAAAAAGTGGGATATTTGCTGTTTTGGAAATTTCGTTTACAGTGTGCCAGTGATGTCTCAGTGTCAGCATTAATCAGTAGCAGAAGAGAGTTATTATCTCCTTATCCCACCCTTCTCCTTCAGCACCTAAATTTGCAGCCAACCATAGGTGATGTGTAGCTTTCTCAAAGCCAGGAGTAGTGAAACTGCTCAGGCAGAAAGCACACAAGACCTGTTACCTCTTTTTGTGGCAGAGAAGAGAACCACAGAAAATACACTGAGGTATTTCAGTCTGTTAGAAAGAACATTTTATGGGGAAACACACTGGCAGGCTTATAAGGCTTGATTCAACACTCCTTCCTCCCACCAAAGGACATTTTAAACCCATTCCTGCTTTTGACGTACCTTTTTTTCTTCCCCTCTGCTGCGTTCAGCATCACAAATAATTTGGTATTTCTTGTAAGATTGTTGACTGGATTTTCCATGGGCTACTCCTTTTGCACTTTCCTTTGCAGGGGTACTTTCCTAGCTTACTGCTTCATTGAGAAATGTATGCTGGAAGCAGTTAAATGCAGGTGTTCTGGAGCTGGAATGAGTTGGCTGAGATGAAATGATGAGAATAGAGTGTATAAAATAACCACAGAGCTTCCTGTCTGTAAGCTTCTCAGCACATGTCAAAATAGAAGTGAGAGATATCAGTATTTCTGTAATGTGTCTGAAAGCTCATCAGGAATTTTTTTGAAGACTGGCAGAGGTTTTCCTGCAACTTTTTCTGAGCGTCTGAGACTTGGGGGGAAAAAAGGAATCTGTTTTTTTCCAGACTGCTCAGCAAAGGTCAGGTTTGCAAGTGAGAGCCCCTCACCTGAGCACTTCAGCTGGGACGAGCAGTGGCCCCGCTTTGAAATTTGCCATTTCCTATTATTTATTGCCAAGGGGATGGAGGCTTAACATGGGGTAACCTGATACAGCCTGTTGTTGCAGGGAAGGATGGGACCTCATGTCCTGATGCCATGTTTCCTGTCTATAGCCATTATGAGAGGCCCGATGCCGTCACAACAGGGAGAGCTGCAGAATTACTGGCAGTCCCAGCCAGCACTTGCTCAGCGCTTTAGGAATTGGGTTGCTTGGCCAAACGACTTAGTAAGAGGGAGGATAGCGGTGTTGGAGGGGCAAGGGAAGAGTCTTAGGGTCTGGCAGTAGTTGCCTGGAGGGAAGAAGGCTTTTGAGAGTTATAATTATGTCAGTCATTTGAGGTTGAAGGATGTCTGCAGAATCTGCTGGACCATTTTGTGGAAAATAGAAGCTTGCAGTTGCTGCCTCAGGCTGCGTTATTTCAGCGGCTTGTCTCTGCTGGTGCTTCAGGAGGCTTCAGAGGAAACCTGCAGTGGGAACCTGGGAATAAGCTACCCAAAGGCAAAATTTCTGTCTCACAGCGCTCTCTTGTTTGGGTAGTGCTTGGAAACGGGTGGGTTCGAATGGGTTCTCTAGCTCAGAAACAGAGCTCTTAACTGCGGGTGATGCGGGGTGATGTGAACGTGTGGTGCATACAGTAGTCTCTTGGTAGCTGTGTAAAAAGCTGGGTGCTTGTAAACCAGTGTTAAATTTTCATCAGTCCAGTGGCTAGCTGTGGGGAAAGAGCAGGCAACACATTTTCCCAACTGCTTTGCTTGATCCTTGTAATCACTTGCTGTTGGGCATAGGAGGTGTTAGGGCTGTCAGAAGTAGCTGCTTTGCAAATCCTGTTTGCAAATCTAATGCCAGGTAGAGGTTGGAAAGCAGACATGTCTGTAGTGGTTCCCGGGGAAGGAGGCTGAGGATTTTGGGGTTTTGGCTTTCTTTTTAAATACTACTAAAAGTAAGAAGGATTTCCTAGAAATCAGAAATGAGATCATTAGTGCAGGTATTAATGCCAAGCTTGGAACTCTCACAGTGCTCTGTTTTTCAGCAAAATTTTTGATAGGCTTATGGTAAGCAACTTTTTATTTACTTTTTGTTTAGCAAAGGTAACATGAAATTACATAAAATCATTACCTCTTAAAAATGAAAAGGTAAAAAAAAAATTTTATCTAAAACAGAAGTTATGGGAAACTATGCATACAGTGACATAAAACAAATATAGCTTTCTGATAGTTTATAAACAGTATCATAGAGATCTAGAAATCCTGTAGGAATTAAATGTTTATAGCAACTTGAAGCACGTCAAGTTAAACTGGCACAACTATTCAGAGTCTCATGTTTGAAATGTTGGTATGAATCCATAGGGAATTTGAATAAACTGTTAAATAAAGATTTTCTCCGTTCTGTGCATTTGACAGCTGTTGTATTATAGACGTGATGCCTGATTTTTCTCTTAATGCTCCTAAAGCTGTATATTTCAAAATGTGGACTAATTTTCTCATAAAAAGGGAACCACAGTTAACAAAATGGAAAAAAATGCAAAAAAGTCAGGAATGAGTGAGTTCATGGAAAATCCGTGCTAGATTTTGCAGCTTGGTAGGAATATAGCATAAGTGTGAAGTGGAACCCTTAGTGATTTACGCAGTGAGATCACTGGACATGTTGTATGTACAAATGGGGTGTGGAGACAACAATCTGAATAAAAAGTTTTAAAAGTACGTTTCACAGAAATGAAAAGCTACTTAAATATGACCTAACACTTATTTATCTTTCCAATGTAGAACATTTTAACATTTTTTAATTATTCTTCCATGTTGACTTTGATTCGTCACTTACACTGTAATTTATTTATGTATCTACGTTTATTAGCTCTAAGTGGTATAGATTGACTTTACCATGGACTTCAATCCTTCACTCTAAAAAAAAAGCCCAACCCAAAACAAACAAACAAAACCCCAACCCAAACAAAACAAAAAAACCCAACAAACTTCTTTTTCACTTTATCTTTAGCTCACATGTGGCACTCAGTGCTGTTATCTCTTTTTAAACTAGGAGCGACAGCGTCTCGAGACAATCCTCAATCTGTGTGCAGAATACTCCAAATCTGACAGCAACCCCGCTGCAGCTACCACAGTTGCTGATGTTCAAAAAATTAACAAAGAACTTGAAAAACTTCAGCTTTCTGATGAGGATTCAGTGTTCGAAGACTCCCAGATGAATCTGGAAATGAGGTTCAGAAGCCACTTGAAATCATCTGCAAGCGATTCAGACTTCTCGGAGCTGAGCAGCCACAGCCGCAGCACTGCTGCTTACCTTCCCTCCAGAGGGCTGAGAGCTGATGAGCACTTCAGTGAAAGTGGGAAGCCACCACCTTTTCCTGCTCCCAGCTTCCTGAAGGATGCCACTGAGTCATCCTACCTAAGCATCACACCAAAGGTAACGTTCTGTAGAAGCAGAGAGTATAAACCAGGCTTTGCTGTTTGAAATCCTCCTCTAGGCTGTGCTGGCAGGGGCCGTGATTAGGCTGGCTTAGGTATGAGAATTAATCTCAGAACTCATACAGTTCTATAAGCCAGCAAATGTAGAAAATATAGCCAGCAAATGTAGCAGCCAGCACATGATTATTTTGTATTTTGTGGAAGCTAATGGTACTGGAAGTTAGGGGCTTTTTTCAGAGAGATCTACAGTTCAGGAGGAGTTTAAGTGTTTTTCCGAGAGAGAAGGATTTGCTTGAACAATTTTAGCTACTTGAATAAGGAAGGTTTCAGGAGTCCTGTTTATAGCATCATCCTGGGATGTAGGAGGGAAGGAAAGCTCTGCTGTTTTCTTCCAACCTGAGCCTCCTGTCTTCTGTAAGAGGAGCATGTTTTCTCATTGTCAAACCAGAACAGTCACATGGAAAGCTGTTGCCTGAGCTGAATTTACTGTCCTGTCTCCTGTCCCAGGGTTGGACTTGAGCCATTTGTTGGATCAGCTGTTGTCTCTCGGGGCACACGGCAGCAGCCAGCCTCCTGCCCATCTAACCCAGCTCCTGCATTTAATAAGCTGCACCTCCTTTCCTGTACACTTCACACTGCTGTTTTCATTACTGAAGAGAAATTGTCCTTTAAAAAATGAGCTAACAGCATTCCTAACTATTTGCTTGCTTGAGCAGCAGGAGCCTTCTCTAGGCTGGGATAAGAGCCTTTTCCTTTCCTTGGGTCAGTTCCTAAGCTCTGCTGTGCCAGAGCAGCAGCACAGCAAGTCCCAGAGACATTATTATGTTAAATAACTGTATTCAAGAGTTAGAATCAAGAGCACAATAAGCCCGATCAAAGCCATAAAAGCAAGTTTCTGTTTAATAAATTCACGCCTTCAAAATACTTTGTTACTCCTGCTCTTGGCTGTTATTTATGCACTGTGTGATCTTCAGCGTGCTTACATGTGAATTGTATTCGACCCCTGCTTAACTTAGAACTTAACAGAAGTATGTGTACGTAGAAGAAGAAAGAGGTGTTTTAGAATAACATTTTCTATTCTAAAAGGTTATCTCTCTGGAAATCTGTCTGCAGATTCTTGTGGTGTGAAATTGTATTGAACAGAAATTTTCAACACAATATAGAAAGAGAATAGAAAGCTATTATGGCTTTACTTGGTCTTTTCGTGTTGAAAAGGTATTAGGACATTTCAAGTTGCTGTGGTCTTGCATTTCTTTCCCATTTGTTGCTTTCTTCATGCAAGTCAGAGATCCTCTTTTAAATCCTTTTTAGGAAGTTGAAATCAAAGATGTTTTGTCAGCATTATCCATCCGAACAGGAGACCAGACAAAAAGAGGCTTTCCTGCTAGGATTACTATTGCTAAATCAAGGAATACCATTCATTCATTCATTGTAAAGGGTGTTCTGCTAAGCCCTTTAGAAAAGCAGTAGGAAGCAAGAACTGTGTTAATGAAACATAGTTCATTGTTTTAAAATATCGAGCTCAGATTTGTTAGGGATAAAACGGCTGCTCTCAGAATAGGCATTCAGTGGCTGAGCTGAGCCTCTTTTGAGCAAGGCTGTGTGGTCCAGTGGTTACTGTGAAGGCCTGCACGCAGCCCACCTCTCATTCCGATGGGGAAAATGAGCAAGCAGCCTTTCCAGACTAATAGGATCACAAACCCCTGGGGTCAGGCGAACATGAAGACCTGCTTGATCTAGCATTTGCTACTGTAAGATCGCAGCTATTTTCTTAATAAAGTTGTTTAATTCTTGGCACAGTTACTGGTAAGTAAATGGCAATGAAAAGAACATTAAGGGTACTACTTCCTCCGTGCTGCCTGGGCGGACAGAACTGACTTTTGTCATTGTTTTATGTAACCTGCCCATCTTAATGGCTGGTTACAAAAATGTCCTGTCCTACCTCCTAGCCTCTGTTATATGAATAGCTGACATAAAAGGTGTCTTCATCTATCTGTGTTACTTTTATAAGGGAAAAATTGGATTGTTACAATCTAAATAGCACAGCATGTGAAGTATTTTCAAAGGTTAAGTTTTAGTAATTCCTTTAGAATGAATAGTATTTACTGTTAGGTATAGTATTTAATTCCAATGCCTGGAAGTAAAGTATCATGTTTGTTTCTCTTGTACACCTCCTAAATATAGAAATAGAAATACAGTAGATGGGAAATATGCAATGGGTTCAAAACCAGCAGTGCTGTACTTGTCTAAAATGAAAACTGTATGAAAAGGGGAAGAAAAGACAGTGTTTAAGTTTTTTTCTAATGAACCTCTGCAGATACCAGAATGCACCAGTGATGAGCAAAGAAGGCAGGAGCTTGGTCGGCTGGAGGAGGAGCGCATAGTAATACTAAACAACTTGGAAGAACTTGAGCAGAAGATCAAAGACTTAAATGACCAGATGGATGAATCCTCAAGGGAGGTATGCAATATGTTTTGGTTTTAAATGTCTTGCTTGTTACATATGTCTACATAGCACAGGCCTGATGGGTTCAGTAAGTACATGGGGAACTCACTGATGTATGAAGCCTTCATATTCTGTGATTTTCATCAGGGTTAGGCACAGAATCATAGACCTGGCTGTCTCCTGTTATGAAGGTTATTTTTCCCCAGCTGGGAGATGGATATGATGCTTGGTTTAGCATTTCCCAGCTGTAACCATTACACTCCTAAGTGGAATTGGAACAATCTTGCTTGTTTAATGGCCACTCAGTTGATCCAAATGCCTTGTGTCACTTGGGAGTTTTATGGTGGTATCTCCTGTGACTGTTTAAAGAGAACGGAAGTGAAACAACTTCCTTTCAAACCTCCTTGGCTTTACGGTGGCAAGAGTGTGTTGACACCCCCTTGACTTCTGGAATCTCTCAGTTGCAAACTAAGCTGGCCAGGCGTTTGGGTTTTGCTTGCACCAATTATCAGCGACAGGAAAGGAACAGCTGTTCCAGAAGGTTTTCCTGACTGAGCCAGGCACAGAGACAGCACAGTATCATAACAGGAGAGAGCACAGAGAAGAGATAGAAAATAGGTAGTTTGGGAAAAAAAGGATCTTCAAGCTAAAGTTGGTGTGGACTTTGTTTTGCAGTATTTTGAGTTGCAATTTTACTTCTTCTGAGATTTGTGATCTCTTTTTAACTTCCGTGGCAGTAAAACATTTTTCTCCCCTCCCCTCTTTTTAAAATACTTCTCTTGTGAATAATCACCAACTCACTCCCCTTCCCCCTTGTGTATCAAGATTTCTTCTGAATCTGGACTTCTTCTGAAAGATGTTTTGTGTTCCTAGTTGGATATGGAATGTGCCCTTTTGGATGGGGAACAGAAATCTGAAACAACAGAGCTGCTGAAAGAGAAGGAAATATTGGATCATCTAAACAGAAAAATAGCTGAACTGGAGAGAAATGTTATTGGTGAAAAGACAAAGGTAATTCAGTTATCTTTGCTGTGTGCTCTCTCCCCTTGATCATCAAAATATATTTATATGATTAATATTGATGGAGGTTATTTTATGAAGTACTGTCTATAAGTAAATTTACTTGATAAATATGGAAGAAAAAATAGTTTCTTTCCCTTTAACAGTGTGTTAATGTGTTCCAAGGTATGCTTGACAAGCAAAATGTAGTATGCTTAAGTAAAAAGACCTGATCTACCGTAAAGAAATTTTTATTAATAAAAAATATATATATGGGGCTTGTACTTGGGTTATCTGTTGTTTAAAAGAACAGTACTAATTGAGCTGTTCCACTGCCTTCCATTGTAGATTATATAATTTGGAAAAAAAAAAAAAAGAAACAGAATGAAAGAAGGCTGCAGGTTTTTTTTCTATTATTTTATAGAATGATGTATAAGACTTTTGTCAAATATGTAATTTTAAAGCAATTATTTTTTAAATTTTGTTTGCTGGCTGACATATTTAGTACTGTAGAACATTCTCTCTGTGATTAAGTCCCAGGAATTAATTAGTTTTCCTATACAGTTGCTCTCAACTGTATAGCAAAACATGTTCCAAAACAGGATAGCACTATAATAAGATTTTAAGTGCAGAATTGGAAAGGGCCTGCAAGATGAAGTTGTCCCACTCAAGCCATGGGGTGCCAGTTCCCTCCACCAGGCTCTTTGCTCAGAACTCTCCAGGCATGCAGTTCCCTTCTCCACAGGGGATGTGCCAGGGCCAATAATACTTCAAGGTCAGGAAGTTTTTCCAGGAATTTCAGCCAGTGTTGTTTCCTTTTTAAATTTCATCCTCTACCTCATAATTTAGACCTGTCACTTGTGGAAATGCTCTAGCTAGTCTTTCCTCTTTTTTAAGTTTTCCAGAATTATCTGGAAGTGTTCTGCATTTCTCTCAGACAAGCTGCACATTTTTAGCACTTTTGCAGTTCCCATTTAATTCACACCTTACAGCTTGCATTGTTTTATTCTGAGCTTTTTGTCTTTGATTTCTGCTTGCCCTGTCATGACCCTGACTGCTATTTTGTGACTGTGCTCATCAAGCCTGTGTTTGAGAAGAATGGTGTTCCCAATTCTCTGTTCTATGGGGAGATAATGCACATCCAGTTTAAGTTTGAACTTCCCTGGACTTCCCTGCTTCCACCTTTACTTGTTCTCATGTGCTCCTCACAGATCCTTCAGCTTTCAGTGTTACCTGTGCTCATGTTTTAAGTTGCCTATGAGACATGTTTCCTTCTTGCTTTTTGGTATAAAGATGAGTTTAAAGTGGGCAGGTAGGGTCGTGCGAGCAGGTGCCCTCCAAAAGGATGCCTCTAGAAGTTTTGGTTGGTAAGTGGTAACAAATGACATGTCCAGAAATTCAGGAGATCCTTTGCCTTTTATATTGGTTCTCTAGTAGCCTCAAAGTTCAATTAAGCTAATGGAAATTACTGTAAAATCTGTGGGTCATTTAAATTTCTTTGCAGTCATATGATGTAACATTAGTGTGTAGCAGTCAGAAAAGAAAAATGCTGGGTCTAGTTTAGATTTTCAGTTGAACTGAAACATGGAAAGCAGCCTAGTAAAGCATGTTGTTATTTAAAAGGCAAGTTCACTCAGAACTTTTTTTTCAGTATGAAGCATGGTGCTAGTCAGATCAGTTGCAAAATATTAGTTGTCTTTTGTTTTGTGTTCCTTTTTGGTTTAAACAAACAAACGAAAAACCACCCCAGCTGTGAGTGTGTCCTCTAAACTTAAAGCCACGCCTCAGTTAATACTGAAATATTCTTTGTAGAAATAAAGCACTGTATAAAAGTGAAAGTTTAAAATGGAAATGGGACATAAGCCTCTGTGAACAGGCAAAATATAAAGCGACAGCTGAAGGGTTTTGGAAAAAGTAGTGTCAGCCAGCAAAACAGATGGCACTGATCATGTCAACAAATAAAAGTCTGGGCTGGCTTGAAACAGTGGCATTTTTTTAAAGCTTGATTTATGTTCAGGTTGCAGCCCTGCAGGTCTGATGCAGGACAGGCAACATCTTGGCTCTGTAGTAGCATAGGATCAACCCTCCACCCCCCAAAAGGGGCTTAGGTGGAGGCAGTAAGTGGTCTTTTGCTGAAATAAATCAAAACTTTGGACTTCCTCAACAGGATTAAGGCTCAGGTTTTGGCCAAGAGTTGCCCCTGTGCTGATGGTACTTTCTGTGTTGTTTCTTACAAGAACAAGTGTCCCAGTGTCAAGTGGGTGGTCATAATTTCTATGAGTTGTCTGAATGTTTCACCCCCACTGATACCTGGGGTCTTGGTTTTGGTGGGTCTTCAAGGCAAGAAGCTGTTGGGGTCCCATATTTCAAACAATTGTTACATTTCTGTCAAAGGCAAGGGAGTGATACCCTCATACACCACATGGTGTTGGTTGTCTGGAGGTGAAAGGGAGAGTTTATTTGACTTGTGAAATGGTGGTGAGGCATTAGTCTCGTACATGATGGCACTTGTCCCTGAAGAGACTTGGGCATCTCGTGGAATTTGCCACTGATTTTGACACCTGTTTGACAGGAAACTCCTTCCTACTTATGTCTCATCCTTACCCATGCACCTGTTTGAAAAACTTGTGAAAGTCTTGAAAAGAGGGATCACAAACTACAGCCTAATTACTGGGCCATGTTATGTACCTGAAATGGACTGCAGGTGGAAGCTCTCGTACTGCCTTCTACCTGATTATTTGATTTTTTTTCTTTTTAGTGACTCATGCACAATTCATTTAGGTGAGGACACAAACTTTTGCCAACTTTTGCATGATTTTAAAGCCTCAGTTTCTAGTCCTTGTGAGGTAAAAGAATTGACTGGAAAACATACTTGAAGGCAGATGGCAGGAGAGTTGTGAGTTCAGTTTTGGGCAGCGTCAGCGTGCTCTTTGCTCTGGTACAATGTCTCTGTGTCTCAGCACCTCTCTTGTACATGAGGAATGTATTCTCTGGGCGGGTTTGTACGTTATATGTTAAGCTGCATCCTGATGTCATTCAAGTCTCGTGCTCAACCCTTCTGAACACGTGGCAGGACTAATGGTGAGGAAGAATGAATTAATTGGTGGAGAAGATGACATAGTACATACCGTGGAGTGAGTTGGGAGTGTTTCCTTTGCCTTTGAGACTGTGCCACCGCTGATATTGTAAGGAGCGAAGAAATTAGTATTGATTTACTTAGATTTTAGAAATAAGATCTGTGAGTGGTTGCCATTTGGAAAAGATGCCAGAACCTTTTAGCACTGTTACAGGACTTGGTGTAGTTGTGATTGTGGTGCCTCTCTGTCAGGTATAAGTGCTGTCAGGACTCAGCTGTCATGGCTGGGGTAGCTGCTTCCAGAGCTGCTTGCCGTGGCTTGTGCTTTCAGCTATGCTGGAAGTCATGCTAGGGTAATGGGGGAAGGTACCACTTTGCCTCCATGGCTCTGCTTCTTGAGCACAGCTTACAATCTTTCATTCTTTTTTTTTTTTTTTTTAATTTTCTTTTTTAACTACCTTGCACTACACGTTTGGTTTTATCCAAAGAAGAGGGTGGCCAACGACATCACAGAATCACAAAATATGCTGAGTTGGAAGGGACCCACAAGGATCATCGAGTCCAGCTCTTAGCCCTGCACAGGACATCCCCAAGAGTCACACCATGTGCCTGAGAGCATTGTCCAAACACTTCGTGAACCCTGTCAGGCTTGGTGCTGTGACCGCTTCCCTGGGGAGCCTGTTCCAGTAGCCAGTATGGACATATGAGAATATCAACACTTAAGCTATTAATCACAAGCTCCACTTATGCAGGGACAGCCTTGATAAGTCACTGCTAACACAATTTGACAGATACAGCTTGAATTTCTGAAGGAAGGAGGTATGTTCCACATATTGAGAAACCTACCTTGAGTGCAGCCTGTTCTGGAGAGAGCTGAGCTGGACAGACCCAGAAATAAGCAAGCAGGTGAACCAAGCTCCCTTTTCACCGCCATCCGGGCCCAGCTCCCTGTAGTTACACAGCAGACATTCATGTTGCTGTACTGTCGTTGTACAATAATATTGTTTGCAGTGGAACAGCACCTCAGGCCCATGGTGAAATTTACACTTACAGCTTCCTCCCAGTGAATCTTTGCTCATGAGACTTAGTTCAGGATTGATGTTTGTCTGTAAGGGAGCTGGAGAAAACTGCATTTGCCTGCTCGAATGTTATCCAGTTCTGCCATGTATTTTCTTTTCATACAGTGCTTCCTTAATCTGTGCCATTTTAAAAAATGAAGTCCAGCATATGTGGAGAAGGATGCCTAATGATTCCCCATGCCTGATGTCTCCAAGTTAAAGCATGAGGTTGAAAGCAGCAATGTAGCCAGGGAAAAAAACAAAAGAGCAGTGAGGATGAATATACTGGAATAACTGGAAGTTAGTAATGAATGCAGCAGAAGTGCTGTTGGAGGCAATCATAGCTAAATAGGAGTTTTGGCATAGAGGTTTCAAAACAATTATTTATGCAGAAGTTGAGACTCTTTCTTAGAGAGAGGGACATTATTCCTGTTCTCCTGGAGGACCTTTGCCTTATGTCATGGTGGCTTCGGAACTCTTTTATCAATCAGGGTTTCCTGTCTCTCTTCAACGGCAGAAATCAGGAGCAGCTGGCAGCAGATAGCTCATCTTTTTTTTGGAATACATTTAATTTTGTTCACATTCTTTTGTGGAAATATTTTTCAGTCATGAACGGAATATCCCAGACATGGCATAACATTTTAAACTCAACCTCTTTGCTGAATTAGTACTGCAAAGACTTTGAAGAATAGGGTCAAGGAAAGAACATGTTAAATATACTGGTGGTCTCTCCTCAGTTCTTTCTTTTCTTCATGCAGAATTCCTGCTGCGGTTATCCTGATGAATCTGACAAATTTATGTCTCATAGCATAGCCTTTTAAATATATCCTGATCAGATTCCAGTTCAGCAATATATAAGCAAGTGTTTCATATGGATGAGTTATCATGTCCATAACATTATCTACCTTCTTAAGACACAATACAGAAGATTAAGGGTTTGGAGGCATACTTGCATCCACTGGGTGTAACCACATAAGGATATCCTGTAGAACACTGATGAAGATGATTACAAAGACCAAAGGAGAAAAATCTGAATTTGCAAACTTTCTTTTAAAACAGTCATGAGAGAAATAGCAGAATGGGTTATACTGCTAATGGGAATCCTCCAATTGTAATCTAGATGTTGAAGACAGAATTTGAATTTTCTAACTTGATTTTTTTTTTCTTCTGGTTAGATGATTATTTTTTCTTCTACACTCATAAAAGAACAGTGCATTAGAATCAGGATTTTTCTTTTGCCTCCCCATCTGTTCACTAGGACAAGACATTGCAGTGGTCAGAGAATGAGCTTAGAAATTGCAAAAAACTTGAGTTGTCTTAGTAGCAAGTTAATGTGTGCACCTAAAGTGATACAATTTTTTTTATTTTTTTTTTTACTCAAAGCAGAGGGATTGCTTACTCTGGTTTAAAATGCTTTTTAACAGTAGCTTTATGCATGCATCCAAAACAAAAATATTGAGATCTCTTGTAAAGATGCCATCACTGATTACAGTCAGTTATATAGTAAATTAGTTACCACTCATACAGAAAAAAAAACTATTGTGAAATACCTTCTTCTGTCTTATTATGCTCCTCTTAATATGCCTGACATACTCTTTATTTTTCCTCTTAATGGCTTCTGTCATGAAACCCACAGGGATTTAATGACAGTTAAATTGTTACAAGTTTTATGCGTCTGTCCTGAAGGAGACCAAGGAATACAAGAAAGAGTAGTCTGAAAATATAGAAGATGAGCACTTTCAGTTTGCACAGGAGGCTCTCTTTTATTTCAACAGTATTTTTTAATGAGTTGTATGTGGTCTGATTTGCATCATCCACAGGATTGTAAATGCTTTTAATTTGTCAGAGTGCTGGACAAATTGGTAGGCCTCAGGTTTAACACTTTCCCCAAATGTACCACTTGCCCTCTCCCTTCAATTGATAACCACTGAAGAGCAGATGACTTTTTTTGCTGTTGTTATTTTTGTATCTGCTTTTTTGTTAGAGAGTAGGCTGTTTTCTTACAAATTCATGGGAAAGGTTAAGCCAATTTCATCCTCAAGTCAAATTTTCTTGCTTTTCCGCTTACTCTTCACTACTATTGAACTGACAAACCCTGTAGCACCACACTATTACCAAGTAGCAGGGAGTAATTTCTATAGTCTCCTCTTTCTCCCACCTTTAGCTTTTGCAGTAGGTTATTCTGGAGAAGGGGGAGGATGTTCGTTTGCAGTGCAAAGAAAAAGGTTTGGCTAGAGGTGAAAGCGTGAAGATGAGGTGGAGAAGCTTTTTGAAGAACTGCATATGCTTCTTATTTCTCAAAAACCTGTGAGTGTTGTGAGACTGATTTTTGTGATGAGAGACAGAGCATGCATATATGAAGGTTAGCATGGATTACAAATGCTGTTACCTTGAAAGATGATTTATAAGTGAGTTGGACTGAGGAAGATTGTGGAGTACTTCAGACTGCGGCATTGAAAATTAAGAGCCTATTAGATGGGAATACATTCAGGTTTGGTTTTTTTCCTTCTGTTTGTCTTGTAGGTTTATTTGCCATTTCTGTCTGAAAATGACACATATCTTGATTTAATAATTTCTACCAGATCTAAAGATTGATTTCCTTTTGTGACCCATGTTGATCAGTTATGGGCTGTGTTTGCATCACATGTGCTCTGCTGACATCCCATGTCTGTGCTCTTGGGGGACAGTGTCACATGTCAATTCTTTCTACTGCTATCCTTCGCAATTTTCAGAAATCCTCCAAAAGTGATCCAAGCTGTGCCCCAGTATCACCAAACCCCAAATCAACCCCGCTCTGTATCCTGGCTGACCCCAAGTTTGTTTAACATGCATTTAGAGGCAAGTTGGGCAGTAGGCTAAGACCAGATGATGTACTTCTTTTCCCTGAAAATAGGACTCAACCAGACTGTAGTTAATGCGCTTCTGGCGTCAGTGCTGGGGCTGGGAAATGGTTGTATTAAGTATTTCTGCAGAGAAGTACTTAACAAGTACAAGCTTATGCGGTTAAGTGAGGGTGAACAGCAGGAGCACATGGATTCTGTTCACAGCTCTGCTGCTGGCTGCTCTTGGGCAAACAGCTCGTGGAGTCAGCCACAGACCTGCCTCAGCTGCATCTTACACTTACTTGGCTTGTAAACTTAGGAATCCTTTCCCTTCTAGAAGAACTTGCCTGGATTCATTTGTAGAAAAGGCTGTATGAAAAAATTACAATTATTGATTTATTTATCTATCAGATTACTTTTTGTGAATTAAATGGGCTTTACCAATGCACAGCCTGAGACGTCAGCAAACTTAACTCCACAGCTGCAAAACATATAATGCATCTTGTTGCTGAAAGTGATATTTCCTGTTAAGACTGCACATTTTGAAGGGAGCCAGTTTGGTGGGATGTTAGCACTTCCTACACTATAAATAGACCAGATGAGTATCACTTTCAATCTCAAAGGCATACATTTCTAATTTCTTGAGGGATGTAACAGTATCTCCGGCAGGATTCTCAGGGAGTTTTATACTTGCTGATGATGTCTCCTCACACTCGAGATTAGAATTGCTCATTAATGAATGAGCACACTTGTTGCAGAGCATAGACATTTAGAGAGCTATTAATGGCTTTAGAGGCACGATACTGCAGCTAAGGCCAGAGAAGTCCTTGCTGCTTTGGATGGTAAGGTGGGTAGAAAAAGGAAGTGAGAAATAATGTGGCAGACCGTAGGTTGCATATTAAATGGTCAATAAGGTTTGTGAGGAGAGGAAGTACCAGTGTATCCATAGATTTCCTTCCATGTTGGAAGTAAGGGTGATTCAGCAAATGGGGCTTCTTGGGGACAGAGGTCTAGAGCTGACCTCTCAGGAGTTGCATGATTCTCCCTCACTGTACAGCTTGCATGTGCTACATCCTCTGTATTTCTGATCCCTGCTGCTGCTGTTGTAAAGACTGAAGCTAGTACAGGAAGTCCAGGTAATAGAATATTTGGGCTCAGTTGCTCATTTTCATAAGCGTAAAAACATACATATTTGTGTTCAGCATTTTGTTTATCTGCTTGTATGAATTGAGAAGCTGCATGTGTAAGTGAATGTAATGGGGCTGTGAATCTGGTTGATATTGGACTTGAATAAAATGCTTCCTGCTGTTGTTTTTAAATACTGGGAAAATTAAATCCCAGCCCCTGATCCCTCTCAGATTTACAGATAAAATCATAAAGACAGCAGGCAGCTAATATATGTTACTATGGCTCTGCCATGCATAAGGGTCTGAGAACCTTGTCAGGCATAGCAGAGAGTGGGTTTGGGGAAATGCCTTCTCACAGTTTGAAATGGCAAGTGCTGTAACGTAAAAGATGTTCCTTCTCTATGGCATGTGCCATAGGAGTGATGCAGGGTGTCTAATCATATAGCACCTGTTATGCCACACATTTGATTTTAAACATCAGTTGGGACTGGAAAGGAGAAATGAGTAGATGCTGTGGCAGAATTCAACTGTTCTTGGAGTAGCCAGAAGATGCTGAAATTTTAGGGCTGATACTGGCAATTTTTGAGTGTTAAGGAGAGTTAGAGACCATCTGAGAGGAGATGTGTTACTACAGAAAAAAAAGTAGGAAAAGAGAACTGTTACCAGTGTTATTCAACAAGGTATCAGAGAGCCAGGCTTCAGGGACTTAGTGGATTATTTATGCCTGGCATATCAGGCATATTGTTTTTTCCAGTTACTAATTGCTCATTTGAAGAAAATGCATCTGCTGTGTTGGCCAGCACAGATGCAAGTGAAAGGTGCTAAGAGAATTCCCTGTGCTCTGATTTATTGTTTCCCAGACTTTGGTCCCCAGATAAATAATAGTCTGCAGGGTGGCTTTAAGTGATCTGCAGCCAATCTTCAGAGCAGCGTTTCACAGTAAATCATGCAGTATTTGATTACAGAGATTAAAAGGCCAAAGGCTTTGGAGGGTGAGAAGTAGTGTGCTGAGCACTGCTGCTTGAGTGGAAGGAGATGAAAGCTGGACTAGTTGGTGGAGACCAGGGAGGTGAAGCTGTCACCTTTGATCCCCATGAGCAGGTTACAGTTCCTGTCTCCTGAATTAAATTTGCTGGATCACTTGGTGTTTCTGCTGCAACAGGACTTCCTGGCCCAGAGTTATTTCTTTATAAAGCTCTGTCTCATTCTGGTTTTTCACTGCTTGCTAAATGTACTTGTCTGTACAGAGCCACACAGGCATGTAATTCATTCTCATGGGAAGATCCATTTCTTTCTCACTGCCAGACTACAGTCATATTCCATCCATTTTGCCTTCTCAAAGCCACTCTTTCTCTCTCTGCTTCACCAGTCACCTTACTAACATGGCTACCATTTCCGTATTTTATTTTTTTTTCATTAGGTGAGACAGGTGTTTGGGCAGTGGGCTTTAAAAGCATCATCCAGGCACGGGTACAAAACACAGTGACGACGGAGAGAATTAATCACCCCACTAAAATGATTTATGTTTTGTTTTGATCATTTTGCATCCCACCGTTGTATTTCAACTAACAAGAAGTTTCTGCCTTTGACCAACGTGCTTCAACTGTTCATTCAGGTTTTGCCACGCACTGTCATAATCACTAACAACTGCTTGGGTTTGAAGGTAATTGTGTTTATTTTCTGGTTCATGCTTCAGGAAAAATTAAAACTTGATGCTGAGAGGGAAAAACTAGAGAGGCTTCAGGAGCTTTACTCGGAGCAGAAGACGCAGCTTGATAATTGCCCTGAGTCCATGAGGGAACAGTTACAGCAGCAGCTGAAGAGGGTTAGTAGCAAGTTTCAAGATTGCACTTTTTTTATTTTGTTGATTTTTAATTTTTCTTTTTTTTTTTTTTTAGTTAAGTGTAACATATTCTCTTTCAAGTGTACAGTGTCTGAACATATTTGCAACTTAGAATATTTAATAGTTACAAGGGTGGGGTTTTTTGTGAAATGGTTGTAATAGGTGATGTGCATGATGGCAGACAAGTAGAGTGCAAATGGGTGGACTAGAAATCATTTTGTATTGAATGTTTTTAAAGTTTAGGGCTACTTGCCTGTTATTAGCCCCTGAGGCCAGCTGAGTGATGTGGAAACTGTTGTGATGTTTAGATGAATGGTGGACCATCATTCTTCACCTGTGTGAGCAAAGACAGGGATCAGCCAGTAAATGTCTGCCTCTGTGAAGCCATGGATAACTTTTTTTCTTAGTATATAAGTTAGCCGTTAGCCTGAAGTGTATTTAAAAAATTAATTTTGAAGATTTTGCCGCTTAGTAAAATAGCTTTGTTTTGTCCTACATTTTCATTTTCAGCAGTTAATCTTTGGTATAAATAAGCTATTCATACTATCTAATTGCTACTTGATTTTAGTTTGTATAGTTTGTAATAAAAAAAAAAGCTGCAACACTGTCTATGAAGGTACCATTGGTTTCTGCGGAAAAATCTTAGTATTCATTAACGTGAAGTGGGTTATACAGCATATGTAGTTAGCTTTAGTGGGGGAGGAAATAATTTTCAAAGCATCTGTATGGCAAGCTCAAGAGGCTATATGAAAGTCGAATCTTTTTTTCTGTCTTGATTGTATCAGGAATAAGGCTGTAATAGCACTGATGGAAAAAAAAAGCTTTTCAACTTTAATGGAAATACTCATTACATGTTGTCTTATTTGCAGAATTCATTGTTGGTTGTTTGTGGGGTTTTTTGTTTTGTTTTTTGTTTGTTTTGATTTTTTGGTTTTTTTTGTTTGTTTGTAGTTTTTTGTGGGTTTTTTTTTTTGTTTTGGTTTGTTTGGTTTGTTTTGTTTTGCGTCCAATGGACTAAAAGTGAAAAAGTCCAGTTTTGGAAATACCAATGTTAAATTCTCAGTTAGTACAGAAGGAGTTTGCTGGTTTTGAGACACTCAAAGATTTTTGTGTGTTACATTTAAAAAAAAAAAAAGCGGTGTTATGTAATGTCTCATAAATATTAAAAGGAAAGCAAGCCTTTCTTCTACAGTCACATAATTGAAGGTATTAATTCATGAGAAGCTTGCAATCTTGTTGCTATGGGAGGGTAGTAAATCCTTTTTTACTATTGATCATCAAGAGGCTTCTAGAAATCTGTTTGGTTAAAATTTGGTTTTGTTTGTTTCTTCCAATTTGTTTTAGTAACAATTTTGGATTTGAAAGTGGAACAAAACTTGAAACGTGGTGGTGTAGTTAAGTGTCCAGTTAGTCCTACTGCGTATTATTCCAGGCCAGTTGCAGTGGAAGTTAGCAGTGGCTGCTCTGGTCAGTGCAGTAGAAGTTACCACTGAATTGGTACACAGTAGATCTCAAATGGATATCAAGTCGTGAGAGCAGTCATGAAATGTACCCAAAATAGACAAAATAGAGAATCTTCTTCCTCCAAAATAAGCCCAGCTCTGGGGCTCCCAATAAAAGAAAGACATGGACCTGTTGGAGTCCAGAGAAGGCCACAACGATGACCAGAGGTCTGGAGCACGTCTCCTGTGAAGACAGGCTGAGATCTGGGACTGTTGAGCCTGGAGAAGAGCAGGCTCCAGAAAGACCTCATAGCAGCATCCCTTGTAGCAGCTGGGCTACAAGAGAGCTGGAGAGGGGTCTTTTAGTGATAGGACAAGGGGTTATGGTTTTTAACTGAAAGAGGGCAGGTTTATATCAGATATTAGGAAGAAATTCTTTACTCAGAGGGTGGTGAGCAACTGGAACAGGTGGTCCAGAGAAGCTGTGGACCCCCATACCTGGATGTGTTCAAAGCCAGGTTGGATGGAACTCTGAGCAAGTTGGCCTCGTGGAAGGTGTCCCTGCCCACGGCAGGAGGGTTGGAACTGGATGATCTTTAAGGTCACTTTCATCCCAAACCATTCTGTGAAATACCTGAGTCTGCAGCAGCTTATGTTGTGCTACTTTACTGCCAACAGGGAAGGTGTGAAGATGAATTCCCTTATTGCTTCATCTCTGGGGCTTCACTAACTTAATAATTTGTGCTTGGGAGAGTGGGCAGCCAATTTCACTGTAGCAGCTGGCTGCAGGGTGGGTCTGGAGTTTGGATTGGGGTGGGCAGCTGGCAAACTCTTGGCTTCCCTGTGTCTGAAATGCATATATACTCTCCCTGCTGGGCAAGAAGTGTATTTTAAATGCTCTCAATTGTCTTTGGCTATCGGTTGCCTTCTGTGAAGTCTGTTCTTCTGCCTCAGTAGCAATTAATGTGGTATGCAATAGGTTAAATTTATTGACTTTCATGGCCCAAGCAAAGCCCTTGTTCATTTTAGATACTGAAAGTGTCTGACCAGTTTGACCGAAGCATTTCTGTATTGTAGGTAACTGCTTTCCTGTAATTTTTAGCCCACACCTTTGCTTTTCATCACTATATTCTACAAGTGAAGGGCACATCTTTGGAGAGTAATGGGAAGATGCTGGTATTTCGTATAGTAACTTGGATTCTTCAGTTTCTGCATCCTTCTTCATCCATTGGAAGCTGGTTTTGAATGACTTTTATAGGGACCTATCTGCTTATCTCAGTCACTAACCTTTACCCTAGGTTAAAATTAGAAAGTAAGTTTGCATTCCTCTAAATTGATAAATTGCTTCCAGGATGTAGGTTTTCTTATGTGACAAGTTAGGCACAACATGCTTATTTTAGAGGGCCTTAGCACTTACTAATGCTGTGATTATTAAAAAAAACCTTCTTCTTCAGAACTCTGGAACCTGTAAGCAGCAATTCAAATTATGAACGCACAGAAGTTTCAGGAGAAAGATTAGCATTCAGTTCTTGTGCTGAAAAGCACCATGAGTTTTATCTCATCATCCCTAAGTGGTGTGTTCTTATTTCATAGAATCATAGAATCAACCGTGTTGGAAAAGAGCTCCGAGATCATCAAGTCCAACCCTTGATCCAACACTGCCGTGGGAATCAGACCATGGCACTGAGTGCCACATCCAGTCTCATCTTAAAAACCTCCAGGGACAGTGAATCCACCACCTCCCTGGGCAGCCCATTCCAATATCTTATCACTCGCTCTATAAAAATTTTTTTCTCAATATTTACCCTAAACCTCCCCTGGCACAGCTTAAGCCCATGCCCTCTTGTCCTGCTGCTGATTGCCTGGGAGAAGAGACCAACCCCCACCTGGCTACAACCTCCTTTCAGGTAGTTGTAGAGAGTGATGAG
>JAWMRA010000001.1:19820744-19857568 GCA_035584735.1 Pseudotriccus pelzelni
CTCAGGTAGTTGTAGAGAGTGATGAGGTCTCCCCTGAGCCTTCTCTTCTCCAGGCTAAACAGCCCCAGCTCCCTCAGCCTCTCCTCACAGGACTTGTGCTTGAGTCCCTTCACCAGCCTCGTTGCTCTTCTCTGGATCCTTTTCTTGGGTCTCCTTTTTTTTTTCCTGACAAAACCTGGTGTTGTTTCAGGGAAATGCATGAAAGTGGATTGATACCTTTTCTGGAGTATTACACCTACTGGCTGGGGTGGGTGACCAGAGTCCTTCATTGCACAGAGACCAATTTTCAGCTCCGGTTCGGTGTCCACAATCAGACTCTGGCTGAGCAACTTACATGGTTGGGCATCACTGCTGAGGTGCTGGCAGCGTGCTGATGGCACACGGCTCCACATATCTTTTGTCTTATCTGACTATGTCTGTTAGTAAAGTCAGTGCTGATACTTGGGATAGTCCTGAAGAAATTCTAACTGCAGTCCAGACTCCTTTGTTTTAGTGTGATTTCCCATAATTAGTTAATTCCATGGGCAGTTCTCTGGTGTTACTGGTATGATCCTTTCTGTCCTTTTCGGTTGGTAAGCAGATGCTCTCCTGGTTTGGCATGAGACAACCTCACTGGGTGGGTTCAGGCTTTGTTGGTGTCCCACTTAGGCTACAGCAGAGAGATCTGCCCAGCCAGTTCGGGAGGCTTCAGCTTGCTCTTAACACGGCAAAACAGCTCCCTCACTCTGAAGGTGCTTCTTAGCAAGAGGCACAGTAGGAGTGATGGAGAAAGCAACATCAAAATAATAATTAGCCCTATTTTCTCTCTTATTATTAAGACAGTAGGTCACTAAAAGCATTGAGCTCCTGGTATGAGATAGGTAAATATCATTTTAGGTTGATTTTTGTGTTTGTAAGTACCTCTGGTGTCAGTGAAAGCACAATTACTTTTTAATATATATTACCGTTTGTTTGTTTGTTTGTTTTTCCCTGTAAGGATGCTGATCTTCTGGACATAGAAAGCAAACACTTTGAAGATTTAGAATTTCAGCAGCTTGAACATGAAAGCAGGTTAGATGAAGAGAAAGAAAATCTGACCCAACAGCTCCTGCATGAAGTAGCTGAATATCAGCGCAGCATTGTCAGTAGAAAGGTAAAATCACTAACAGTCGACTAATTTGTTCTTTGTTGTTGAGTATAAAGGTGATGAAATGGCTCTACAACCTGCTTGTCTGTGGGAAATAATGCAAAATGTTCCTCTTCGAAAAAGTTTTTGAAGCACACCAAAGACAATAGCCCAGTGACATCCCACACAGATCAAATCATTCACTTTTCCAAAAGGAAATAAATCGACAACATTTCCTGCCCTGTTTGTATATTTGCATGTAAAAATCAAATCCTTTAATTTGCTACAAGAAAGCACCAAAGCATATTTTTTAATCCTTTAAGAAAGGAGAGTTGTACACTCTGGACAAAACTACAGTTATTTTAGGCTTGTTATTGATGTTGATGTTAAATGATTTGTTAAAATGATAACAGAACACCAACGGTGAACTCTCATGAATAGGATCCTTGATACAGGTTGTTTTGTACTTTGAAAATGAAACATAAATTGTGATTATTTTCTTTTGATATTAGGAAAAGATTTCTGCTCTCAAAAAACAAGCCAGTCATATTGTCCAACAAGCACAAAGAGAACAAGATCATTTTGTAAAAGAGAAAAACAACTTAATAATGATGCTGCAAAGGGTAAGTATTTATTGTCTTTCAGACATTTTTAGCAGGTAATAAAAGAGCATTTCATAGAATACAAGAATGTAGAACACAAGAAAAGCATCAGTTCTGCAGAAGCTAACAAGTTGTGACAGACAAGGTTTGCATCCATTCACCTTTTAAAAAACAATTTTTTGCAATTAATCAGCAGACTTCTTAAGAGAAAAATGCTAGTGGCATTTTGTAATTAAAAGGGTTTTAGAGGTTCTCCCTTTCCAGAGGGCTCAACCTGAGGACCCAACTTTGCCTGGATGCTGAAGCTAGAAGCTTGTGCTCCCTGTGTGGCTGCTGGAACTGTGCACAAGGAGCTCAGATTTTTGGCTTGTAATAGCCCAGACTAGGCCACAAGATGAGCTCCTTCACATCAGCTAACAGCTGATTAATAAGAAGCTGGTGGGAACCCTTTGTGTCCATTTTATGTTTTGCTTTTAATTATGAGAAAAATCACATTTACAGCAGAATCATTATTTCCAAAATGTTGAAGGAACACTTACTTGGTTTGGCTGGGCTGTGGTTGTTAAATAAAATCCTGCACTAACTTTTCATTCAGTTTTACTGTAAACGGATGGACCTAAAACTCTGCTGTGCAGTTTCAGCCTTCCATCCCAGTGTGTTTCTTCATACACTTAAGAAAATGACTAGCATTTACTTTTTACTTACAAAGCTGTTGGCATTTAACATAAAATGTCTGGTTTTAACAGGAAAAAGAAAATCTCTGTAATCTGGAAAAGAAATATTCCACACTTTCCGGAGGAAAGGGATTTCCTGTCAGTCCCAATAGTCTAAAAGAGGTAAAGAGTTTCACTGCCTTTGACTTTACCATAAGTAACTTTTAATCACACTTCATACAAAAGCACTTTAGTATTTAGTGAAGTCCTAGGCATTACATCTTCCAAAGTAATTTCATACAATTTCAGCTTTTTTAAGTTATTGATGGAAGTCCAGATGCATGAGTGAGCAAAAATAGCTTCTCTTGACAGTCTTCCAGATATTACTGGTATTGCCTCAATCTCTTTCTTTGGAAAACTGATTGGTTTTCTGTGTGTGGAGTGTGTGTGTGTGTGTGTGTATGTCTAATTTTCTCAAAATAGACAATTAGACCTCATTGAAATGAAGAAGAATGAATCCAGGAATAACTCTGTTCAAGTACAAATACCGTTCAGTCTTATTTTTGCACTGTAGATTTATCATTGCGTCCCCTCCCTTATTCTAAGGCTCTTTATTAAAGCATGACAAGTGTACATTCTATTCTTTTCAAAAAGCACTAAATTGAAGGCTTCAAGCTATTGTTGTTGTAAGATGCCTATTGAGCTATTTATTTATATCTTCTTAATAGCTAGAGTAACTGGAAAACTTAGCATTTAAAATACACTGACAGGCATTTATGGCTGGTTCATTAACTTCTGCTAAAGAGGTCCGACTGGGCTTGCTGGATCTGCTTGTATCAAAGCCCTGATCAAGGGCTAATGACGTAGGTGTCACTGTGGGAAGTTGGGCTCTTGAAGTCTAAAGCAACCATGTGTCCTTTTCAGCACCTGGGAACTGGAATCTTGCTTATGTAGTCTCCAAGTTCCTGGTGTGCAGTTTCACGTGCCAGTGGGGTTGAGCACTCTTCTCTACTGCAAGCCATGTTGTAGGTGCTTAGACTTTCAGTGCCCTGGGGTGTGTTCTGACCTGGACATCTGACCTCTCACTAGGACATCTGGCAAGTCTAAGCTGCTTTTAGAGATGGATCTGTTCATTCTCTCTCTAGAGTTCTTCTCTAGTTCTCACTAGAGTTCTCTAGAGTTCTCACTAGTTCTTCATATCCCCATAATGGCTTGTTTAATCACATATTTCAAAATGCAACTACATTAAGTGAGCCTACACCCTTTAATGAAATGGTTTATTTAGTGGTGTCATTTTGTTCACTGCAGTGAAGTCAGTTAGGACCTGCTCCAAGGCAAACAAAAGACTCGACAGCATGAGTTATCTGTTTCATCCTCGATGTTCCCATAGGTTCTGTGTTATAAAAGAAATGCCTTTCTTTGCCAGATATTGTGTTTATCTCAGTCCAGTTTAACTTTTTTCTGACTGTTCTGGCACCCTTAAAAATCAGGCACCAAGTGGCACACAGGCTTGAACAGAGTGCTGGCACGCAGCAGTTAATCTCATCGTGCAGTTGCTCACACATCAGTCGAGCCTGTGGCCCCACTTTTTTTCCCAGGACCTCTTCACCAAAGCACACATTTGTAACTCTCCTCCATCCATTGTGACATTTACTCCCTTCCTGCAAAGCAAGAAAGTAACATGCCCTAACCTCATGTAAGGAGGCAGGATGCTTATCCTAGTACTTAAATAAGCACAGAAAATCAATGCTGTTTCAAAGTGCAGCATTGACAAAATTATTGGACGACTAATGTGACCTGAAACCATTTATTTAATCTAATGTAACAGGGGCCTGAGCTAATGAACAGCACAGTCATTTGTTCTTTACTTTGTGTTTTATGCTCATGATGAGTCCTCATTGGCGTTGTGAGTCAGAAGTGAATATTTTTCATACAATGGTGACAGTGCTTTTATCTTTAAAAATGAACCCATTATTGTATCCATAGACTTGCTGAGGTTTGGTTACTGATAAACTGCTACTACGAGATTATTAAGCAAGTTTTATGTTAATTCATACTGCACTCTGTTTTACTGTAGTCACATGTTTTGAGAGATAAACTTTAGTATCTTACCTAGTTTCCTCATTTAGTAGATTGTGAAATAGTATCAGAGTTAAGATTTGCCTCCTATTTGTACAGTGCTGTGTTCAGTGTATGATACTTTATCTTCTAGAATTGTCTTATCTGCTTGAGATAACTGATAACGTACATTGAAAATTATGCCAATAGATAGTAATGCTGGTATTTTTTCCAACTTGCCTTCTATGATCATTGCTAAATTCAGGCATTTTCAAAAAGAAGAAATACTATAGGAGTCTGTGGCTTCTCTTACTGAATTGCTGAAGCAGACATACTGGTGTGTCGCTGTGTTGGCGCAGTAATAGAAACATAGTCCCTTCAACACATTCTCAATGTGAAAGCAGCTTACCATCCTGATTTAAAAACTAAGCATATTTCTACTTCATCTTTATGACATTGCTTCAATGGTGATTTATCCTTCCTTTTGCATAGCCTTGTTGGATAAGAAATTATGACATTTGATTTTGTTCAGCCTGGAATCCTATACTCAATGCATTAAGAATCCATATTCTATTTTCTAAATAGCATTTGTTAGTTAACACCGAAACACACCCATTAATTGTATTTTGCCAAAATCTCCCTGCATAAATCTGTGCAAGCAGCAGTGCACTCTGATGTCCCTGCCATCCCTCAGTCCATCACCTCCTGTATGGCTGTTCAATTAAATTAAAAAAAAAAAAAAAAAGGAAGCAAATTGTAATGGCTACGGGGCTGACACTAACAGTGTCTTAAATGAGTCTTCTGGTAAGATATAAAAGTCAGAAGCATCTTCCAGACAATGCAACTGAAAGATGATGTGTTAGCATAATTTAAGGGATGGCTTGTCCTTGTGTAAGTTCCTCCCAGTTTCCGTAATCATTTGATTTACTCAAGTTAGCTTAGTAGGTAAGCAAGAAACAAATCAGGCTATTTTATTTAAACATGGACAAAAAAATGAGGGCATAAAAATAAGATTTGTTCTTCCTTTTCCCTCAATTTGCTTTCCTGAGAAATAGCTACATAATTTCTAAAGGGTATTTACATTTTAGTAAAATCTTTTGGACACTTCAGGTACATTTGGGGTTCAATTACACAGATGTTTTTGAAAATAAATTAAAAACAGTTTTCAGAATCCAAGTATTTAACACTTTAAAAGCTTGAGTCTAATTTTATTTGTGATTAAGTATTTAATTGATAACAAATATTTGGCTGTATCACTCTAAACTAACTTTCATTGTACTGGATACATTAATACTCTTGCACGTCTTTTGGCTTTTGCTCCTTTTAACTTCTGAATTCCTCCTTTTAGGGCTATATCAGTGTAAGTGAAATTAGTGAGCTGTATGGCAATTCCACGAATATATCCCCTTCCACTCAGACCCCCACAGATGCTGAAGCAGTTGCCACTGAGCCTTCCACGGCTGTGCTGACGAGCCAGCCACAAAATGAAGAGGTTTGTTTGAGAGACATTTCCCTTTGTTTGCATTGTTCTTTCATGGGTGCCTTTTTATTTTCTTTATTTTTCATTTTTTGATAATTCAACATGTAACAAACTGACCCAAAGGCAAACTGCCATGTGGCAGTTACCACGTCAGGTAACAGATTTAATAGTAAAGCCGAAGGACTATTCCAGTTGTTAAGTGTCTTTGATGAGGTAAATGGGACTGAAGGTCAAAAAACCTGAATCTTTATGACCCAAGCAGCACTAAATGGCAGTCTTTGCCTGTCAAACACAATAATGTAATGCATCTTTGGGAAATCATTTTTGGACAAGCTTAATGATGACTGGATCAGTGATGCTCAGGTGTTCATTTGGTATGTTTTGTAGCTTCTTGTTTTGGTTTGGTTTTTTTTTTTCCCTGTGAGGTGGTAGAAGTTTATCTCGAATATCTGTGGGAGATGGGTAGCTTCTACCTATCTTAGCTATTCCATGGAGTCTGTCCAGTCTGTCTTCTAGCTTACTCTCTTTTCCTCAGTCTTTGTGATGTTTTTGCCTTTGTAATGACCGTAGCAAATTTTTAATAAATCCTCTTTTAAAGGAATGGAATAACCTTATAATTGTAAAGCCACCTACCTTTATGTTGCAATAAGGCAGCAACTGGTTTAGAATTTGGCATTTCTGTGCTGCTTCTCGTAGCTCAGTATGCCTTGAGAGTTGCAATACAACACATATCCTTTCCTGTTAAACACTGCGACAAACACAGTGCTAGAACTGCAGCTTGTATGTGCCGTATCTTTTGAGAAATTCCAAAAAGAAAACTCTGTGTGTAATTTCTCTTTTTCCTATAAAGCTAAGATCACCTCTCTGTTCTGGATTTGTGTTTCCTCACTCTCTTTCTCCTCGCTCTATTGCTCAACTTCCATCAGTCCATTGGCCTGAGGTCATGGCTACTCATGTAGATCCTATTCCTTTATCTGATACACCTCCACCTCTGCCAGCTAAGAAACACCGCAGGCAACAACAGGTAACAGATTCAAAGCTGGTAACTTGGGATTCTTTTGTTTTGTTTTCTTCTCTTATGGTGGCCATGAAGTTGATTTACATGTGAGGTTTTTAGTCGTATGATAGATCATGAGTTGATCATGCTTGCAGAGTGTTGCACTTAAAAGCACTCATTTAAAAATCAACACACTGTATTATAGGATGTTGCTGAACAAAATTTCTCCTGATATGAACAATGCAGAGGCCAGTACTAATACTTCAGAGCCACTGTTACTGTCAGAGGACTCAAAACAATAAAGTTCATGTGCCTATATTTGAAATCCTAAATTAATTTTTCATATACATTTGGACAGTGCCTTTCAAAAGCTGTATTGGTTTTAAGCCACCAATTGATTAGAATAACTTGTAAATATAACTTTGTAATTGAGTTCAGTTTGTATACTGGACTTGAATTTTTAAAACAAAAGGTACAGGGACATGTACACAAAATGTGTAAATGAATTTAATGCATTTTTTTAACCAGTATGCTTTTAATGTGATATTTGTAAAACTCCTGGAAAGTACTGTGAAGCAGGATGTACTCTGTATTTTAGATTTTTGTTCTTTTCCAGACTACTGCCTTCAGTATTTTCCATATAGAGCATAACTGAGCAATCCCGTCAATTCATTTTGTCAAAACTGTAACAAATTGCATTTGAAGCATTTCAGAAGCCTGGAAGAGCGCAAGAAGCAGCACAGGGAATGCACGTACCTGAGCGATACTTTACCTCGGAAGAAAACCGCTCCGTCTATATCCCCGCACTTCAACAGCGCCACGCTCGGACGGAACACCGCATCCAAAGTACGTGGCTGCTGTCCATAGCCTTCCAGCATCCCTGTGAAACCTCTGTCATGTCACAGGCTAGGTGGGGTCGCGCTGTAAGCATTAGGTAATCCCCCAGATTCGCATCTGAAACGGACTTTGAAAGAACTTCAGGGTTATTAACATACAGGAATATGCACAAAGCCTTCTGTACTTCCAGCCGTTATTCTGACCTCTGGGAATGCTGTGCTGTAGTACATTAATCACAAATGCATGATGTGTATCTCAAGGATTGTATTTTCAGGCTAGTTTAAATTGTTTCTAGGGACACAGCATGTTGTTTTCGTTCCTACCTAAGGCCTCTAAATGGTAAAGATAAGGGTATGTCTAAAGTGAAAATACTCTTCATTTCTGCCATAGTAAATGAACAAACAGCTGGAAGGTGGAGATCCTACTTTGAAATCACGTTAATACCCACGCCAAAGCAAAGTTGCTGATACAAAAAAAGAAAATCTTGTAATGTATTTTTAAGCATGTGTTAACAATATTTCCTGCAGGGACATTTACCATTAGGACAAAGCAACAGCTGTGGCAGCGTACTTCCTCACTGCCTGGCAACCATGACCAAAGAGTCAGAGTCAAGAAGGATGCACAAAGGTAAGACCTTTTTATTTGATTCATTTCTGGTTAAAGTCAGTGTTCAGTTTTTCAGGAAATAAGCCTGAAACCCGTGTTGTTACAATCAACAGATCTGTAAAATAAATTTACTTCTTGGTGAAAAAAGCAATTTCTAAATGTAATTTTTTTTTATTATGGGCAAAATAAAATATTAGTATTATGGTCTAGGTGCACATAATAACCAAATATAATCCAGTAAAGAAGAAAAGTATATTGAAAAATACACATTGTGTTAATTGGGTATTTTCTGTGAATGATTTTAAGGCAATATATTACCTGTTACTTCCTCTTTTTTCCCCTTTTTTTTCCTTTTTTTTTCCCCTTTTTCTTTCCCCTTTTTTTTCTTTTTAATATTGTGATCTTAAAAATTGTTTTTCACAGGCATACATTTTTGCCTACATAAATTCCTCATACAGGGAATTGAGAAGCTGTGACTGTGGTACTATAAGTGGTCTTAAATATTTGGGCCACAAAATAGGAAGGGAGAGATATGTTCCACTGTGGATAGATGGCTGAGTTTTGTAATAGGGACACAGCAATTCTGGATCCAAAAGCAAGTTATGTCTCTGAAACATGATCTTGTAGGCTGTGGGATTCTGTGTCTGTTGTTTGTCAACTTGAGTCAATACACTTATTTTCTGCTTTAATGAGGTGGATTATTCATAAGTGTCCCATCTTTAAATGGAGTCGCTCCTCAGTGCCATCTGTCCATTTATTTTCTTTCCAGCATCTGCACTGCTGTTATTGGTATTAGTGCGAGAGGTCCTTATGTAGAATTGCACTAAGGCAGAGCTGAGATAGGATCCATCCTGTTGTTATAGGACTTGTCAGAGCTAGCAGCTCTGAAAGGTCAAAGCAGATGAGTGATGTTAGTCATAAGCACAAACATGACTCGATACAGGGATGGAACAAACATGCTGAGAAAGGATCATGACTTAATACATCCTCTTTATAGAGTTGATACAGTTGTGGGTTTTTTTGGTTTTGAGCTTTAGTTATGTAGCAGGCCTTCTACAAACCTACTGTGTGTTGTAGCTAACTTACCTTGAGGTATTTCAGATGCAATACAAAAAGAGCTTCATGCTCAGTTTGGAAAGCTTCTTCAAAGTAATCTGTGTGCAAAGGTGGAATATCTTGCGAGTACATTCAGACTCATCGTTGGCATGTTTTTTCAGTTTGAAAATCAATAAGGAAATACTTCTGTAAAATGAGTGCAAAAGCACGTTAGTGTGTGACCTAAAACATAACCACGAAGTGTTACCAAACCTAACACAGGCAAGGAGTTTTAAAAATAAATCAGTTTTAATATTTAATTTTTTGTCACCTTGCAACTAAGACAATCTAAGAGTAGGGCCAGGTTTCTTGTCACAAGAGTGAGAAAGAGAGAAACCTCATGAATCAAAATTGAATATGATCTGACACAGAAGAGAAGCAGGGGAGAATGAGAGAGATGTGTTCATTAAGGCACTTGGCACAGTGCTTTTCATGTGCCACTGAGGAACCATGTGCTATACTGCTTCTCATACTAGGTGACCGCTATTTTTTGAAAGATGCAGCAGTTTGAATGGAAGTAGTAAATTATGAAGATAGCCTTAAGGGATTAATTTGTTACTGGGAAA
This sequence comes from Pseudotriccus pelzelni, assembly GCA_035584735.1. Classification (NCBI taxonomy): domain Eukaryota; kingdom Metazoa; phylum Chordata; class Aves; order Passeriformes; family Tyrannidae; genus Pseudotriccus; species Pseudotriccus pelzelni. The sequence continues at coordinate 19,830,744 of JAWMRA010000001.1, forward strand.
GAGGACAGTTCGAGATGTCATTTTCTGAAACATCAGCTTTGCCGAAGGGAAATGATGCTGCTGACAGGTGCTTTATTTGAACCGTCACAGGATTTGCAAAGTAAGAGAGTTGTAACAGGAAGGATATAGGAACATGAGGATTGTTTTTGTCCTCTCTTAGTAGTTAGTGAAGGGTTCATTTCCTTTATGTTCAACACAGAGCTGAATTTATTGCTGTTGGAGGAACTTGAAGAGTGTAACTGCTTTTGCACTGAAGTGCTGTGTTTGTAGGTTGGGAAAAGCTCCTTTGATGGGATAACACACCCCAGAAGTGTTGGCAGGGCTCTTTCTGCCCTGCGGGACAGAACTCGGCAAGGACAGAGATGTCCAAGCCAGGTGGCTGGAGTCAGATTTCTATCCAGTATTTCTCTCCAGCTATACAGAAGGGCCAGACAAACAGTCTTCAGGCACCTTTCATTCAGCATTATGGGCATAGCCTTAGTAAGTGTCACGGTTTGAGCAGGAAAGGGACTGAGTTTCCCCTAGCACTTCATACTCATGCTTAGCACACATAGGGAAAGTAAACTTTCTTCAAGGTCACAAATCGAGAAAGTGCATTTCTGTGGAAAAGTGAGGTTTGGGTAATGTTCTGAATATGATGTGCTGCTTCAACGCACCACACAGTACAACTGAAACGGAATACCATTGTTTATTAAAATTCTGAAATCTTACTTGTCTTCCACTAAAACCAGTGGAACTAGGATGAAGACTCCCTTAAATACATCATTGAAAACCAAGCCAAATGTCATGTCAGTGGACATACTTGGAGATGTTTTCTTATTCTATCGCTGAATGATATATGTTTATAATATCATAAATAGAGTGTATTTATGACAAAAACATTCTTGAGGTAGGTCAGATTTGCCTTTTCAGACTGTGTGAATATTTTTGAGGAATGAGATTTGCTAACAAATCAGTGGAACTCTCAAATGTGTAGAAACTGATTATACTGATGATTATGAGCTTGCTTCTCTTCCTGCTCCAGAAATTAGTTTTTCACCTAAAAAAGGTGATGAATAGCTAAAGTGTTCTCTACCTGTCATGTACTTGCTTTCCTCAGGTCTCTTTTCCCACTTGACAGGTTTTTCACTCCGTCAGTTTTCTGCGTTCAAGGTGATCTATTGCAAACGACACGGGAATCTTGGCTTCCTGATGGCTTGATTGTAGGGCTGCATCCAGTGCCTTGGGTCTGGGGGTACTTGGCTCAGTGGAGAGCCAGGGTCTCATGTGTTAAATGCCACTTCATCCCCTCAGTCTAGAGCCCTGGATATCACGCAGTGCCCCACAAACTGCTGTCCAAAGAGGGTAGTGCACTCCTGAAGTGGTATCAGTAGTTTCCTGTTTTCCTTAGGGCTTGATAGCAGTGAGCAAACTTCTAGACCAGATGTTTTGGGGGGTGTGTATAGATCTGAAAACACGTATAGTCAATGCTGGCAGGAGGAAACAGCAGCTCAGCTTGTTTTAAGGTATTTTCTGAGTGTTATGCCTAAACTAGTCGTGGTCTAAAATAAGTCTCCTCTAATATGCTTTCTCGAGTTTTTCTTATTTCAGTCCAAGAAGGTAAATGTAAAACTCTGAGATGAAAAAATGAAAATTAAAAGTGAAGTCAGGAAATAAAGAATAGCCCCTTGAGTTTGAACATGAATTTCAATCTCATTTTCTTTATGCAGGAATAAGTAATATCTATGAATAAATTTTAGGCTGAATGCAGTAGGAAATAATTTCATAGATTTTTTAAGTACCAAATAGTCTTTATTCCAGGACTACCAAAACGGTGTTTAGTCAGTCATGTAAGTTCAAGAATTGTTATTGAAAGAAAAGGTCACTGTCAGTAATCATAGCCTGAGTTAAGAGCAACTTATAAAATGTTTCAGAGGATGCGTATTGTTTATAAATCTTTAGTGGAAAAGCTGTTTCTTAGCGCCATAGGTACTTTTGAAGCACTGTATTTATAAATTCACCTCCTGTGTTACATGCCTTTGTAACCAAACCACATGCCAAAAAAAGGATGAAGAAGCTGCTCTTTGGTACAGTCTGGAGACCTCACACTGCACAGATTAAGACTTGGCCACAGGGAGCTCCCATGCAGCGTGGGGCACCAGAAGTGCCCAAGGCAGGACTGGGGAGGGAGAGTTTGCCAGTTCAGCCCCATTGACTGCAGGATGGACTCCAGAAGAGAAAAGGGAATGGCTAGCTGGGAATTAAGGTGTAAGACCGGACACAGCACTGGGAACAAGGCTGTTGGGACAGGGAAGTGAGGTACCAGCAGGATGATTATTAGTATTCTTTCTAAGCTCTACAGAAAAAACCAGTATACTGCAGGCAAGGGATATTTGTACAAAGAAAGTATAAGCTTTTCAAAGTAGTTTGCCTTTTTTTTTATTGTTGTTGTTGTTTGTCTGTTTTTCACTCTTTTTCTTACCAAACTCAGGAAAAACCAGAAAAGGTATGAATCAACCCTTTACCTGGCTTTATCTACGGTGTCGTGTTTTTGCTAAAGTACCATTTGCATCAGCACTGTCAAGTAGCTCCCAAAATACTGCAAAACTTTTAAATAAATGTTAAATAATGATAGCACTTCAAAAATTCTTTTCTTTGTGCTGTCAAATACCCTGTCACAACAAAACTTCTGATTTATGCTAATATCTGCAGAGCTATGGCTTTGCATAGGCCTAATTTTTTGCCTCTTTGCTCATAGCCACACAAGTAGAGCAGAAAATTTAGAAGTCTTTGCAGCTCTATGGGTGACAATGACAAAGTAGACAGACTTGGGCTTCCTGCTTTGGCATGTTTCCACACAACAAATGTATCTTGACATGTTAATGTCAATCTTTAAAAAAAAAAAAAAAAGGAAGAAGAAATGGGAAAGAAGGAAGAATAGGAATAAAAGAAAATGTAATGGAATCTTTTTCATGAAGTGCTGGTGGTTTTTTTACATACTTGACAGTGCCACTTTCAATAATAGCTTTCACCTTTAGTTCTACCCTCACAAGAATTTTGTGATGGTATACCTGGTTTTTGTGACTATGCAATAACTTCTTTGGAATATTTTTCATTAATGATATGGCTTTATGGATATTTGCAGTATTTTGCTCTACAGTACAGCTGTTAACACACTTAAGTTTACTGTTTTACTACAGAGCAATGGATCTCTGTAATAAAGGCAATGGAGCAAGAAACATTTTAGCTTTTGTACCAGATTAGACTTCACTGGTACAAATCTTGTCTTGTGGGAAAATTTTAGTTAAGTGCTGAATCTTACAAGGAGTCCAATATTTTTAAGTGCATGTTGTGTGAATAGGCACCTGAGCAGTCAGTAATTCCTGAAACAACAGATTGTGCCTGCCCGCTGTGTAAGGGTGGCTGTAATGGAGGCAGGTTGGTTGTGAGGCTTCTTGGTGTTGGTGCTCAGCTCATCCTGAGCTTTGAGCTGCCTGTTGCTTACAGCATGAAGATAAAAGGAGAACACTGAGTTATGCTTTTTGTTTTCTGTGAATGAGTCTCATTTTTTGCAGCCTAACAAATGTGTGTTTCTTGCAGTGTTCAGTTACATTTGCATGATTACATAAATCTAAGTGATACATGTTTGACTTAAAAGTGGGTTCTTTATCTTAATGGAAAATTGACTCCTTTAGGAGAGTGTTTGTAGAACCTCTATTCTTCTCTACACCTTCTAGATGGACTTATTTTTCAGGGACATATAAGATGCGGAATTAAGATTTCTGAATAGGCAAGGCTTTGCAGAGAGCTTAATAGAAAAAAAACCCGTGCATTTGAATAAAGTTCTTTCAGTAATTTATTTTTTTCTCTTTCCCTAATGAATAATTGATAACCATGTCACAGGAGCAATTAGTCATTCCAAAGGTTTGCGTATGAAAGGTAATTGCTTATCTGCAATAACAGCAGCATCTGCCAAAATAATGGGGGGGGGAAACCAAACTGCACATGTGAATCAGTAACACCCGTGTTGTGTGACGCTGTTACTTATGGCTGCTGAGGTGTATTTGTGTCCCCTTTGTCTCTTTTACTAATTGATGCAACTGAACTTTTTATTGAAATTGAGTGTTCTTTTAAATGGCAAGTAAAATCCCACTAGTTCCTTAGAAACCAGCTTTCACTGTTTGCCAGAAACCTTTGTACCGTACAAAGGGAAGTGAGGAGGAAACAATCTGCCTTGAAAATGCTTGTAGGGCACAATTTCTTTAATAACATGCTTTAATTATTCAGCTGCAGACACACTTTCCAGATACCTACAGCTGTTGTCTCCCTGAACCGGGACTCTCCCCAGTGTGGCATGGCAAAAAATACCAGGGAGTAACCTTGTATGTGCAGACAGAGAGAAGAACACAGGAAAATATTCCCACTTTAAGCATGTTTTCCTAACATCGGTGTCTCAGTGGTGTCTAGCAAACATTTTTATCTGGACCTTGCTGCATTTGTACATTTGTCTGCATTTTTCCTATGTCTGTTTATCTTAAATATGTGGAATGTCAGGGGCTGCCTTCCTGTACAAATGGGAGATTTTCATGTAGTCTGTCAGTGCTTTCTAATCTCCAGCTCTGCCAGCAGCTCAGAATTTGGGTCAGGAATGTGCAGAGAATATTACAAACCTGACTGAGTAGCAGAACTGTGAGAAAGTCTCACTTGTGTTCACTGAAGGAGAAGATGAGCAGTACAGCTGCATTTATAATCACATAGATTAAACAGCCCTTAAAAGGGCAGTGTAAAATACTTCAGCAGTTAAATTGACAACTGTCATTATGCTCTCCTCTTCCTCAGGCAAGCTCAACAGCCTCTCTGTGAGTCTGTGTAAATCCTGCTGCAATATATTCAAAGAGCAATGGAGACATGAGATAAAAATAAATCTGAAGAAACATTTTCAAAGGACACAAAGCCAAGTAAAATTCCCTGGATGGCTTTTCAGAAAAAACAATTTTGTGGAAAAATTATTTTTGTGGATAAAGAATGTTGCATAAACCTTATTTTTCTTTGCAGTCATTGAGCTATAAGGATCTGCTTCAGTCATGTAGGGTGAACTGCAGTTTCAAAACTCCAGGAAAAGTATCTCTACACTAGTAACTACAATGATGTGACAAGCAGGCTGTATTAGCCTGAAACTAAAACTTCAATTTGCAGTTACCAGAAGGCAAAGTTTCCCAAAGAGGCAAAAAATAACCCACACTCAATAAAATTAATCAGACTAGTACTCAAGACCATAGAATAACAGGGCTTTTTTTTTTTTTTTTCCTAATTTAATCAGTGTCAGCTCTCCTAGATCCCTGAATTTAACTGCATTACTTTCCAGATTAGGCCTAATTTTCATTTTAAAATGAAAATTTCATTAATTCAAATTAGGTTTTCATAATACACATACAAGAATGTTTATTGAAAAGTCAGTTATATACTAATCTGCATATGTTTGCATACATCATAGATTAAAACAGTTATTTAAAGCTTTCATTTCAGGTATGATTAACTTGTGAAATTAACTGTAATACTGTAGCACCTTGGTTACAGTGCAGTTAACACTGAGGTGATGTTCAAAATGCTTGTGGTGCTAACAAGTTATGTTCCAGTCACAAAATTTTTGTGTAAAACAAAAGTTTTCTCTGTCCTTTACAGGGTATAACCATCAGCGCATCTGTGAAAACCAAAGGCAGAAGTCTCCTGAATTCTACAGCAGAACAGCATCCGAATCCAACGTGTATTTGAACAGTTTCCATTACCCAGACCGTAGTTACAAGGACCATGCCTTCGACACATTGAGCTTAGACAGTTCCGACAGTATGGAGACAAGCATATCAGCATGCTCACCAGATAACATTTCCAGGTAAATCATCTTTCTTTCTGATCTTCTAATGTCACAGGGTCATAACGAAAAAGGAGAATGTGCACATGTTGATACTATGGTAGTGTGAATGTTGCTAACTGGTTAAGAAAATAGAAGACAATTAGGCACCTCATAATCAGGTTAAACTACATCTCACCTGATTATTTGAAGATGAAAAATAAAAAATGTGGAAAGGTTAAGTGATAATGTTGAAGCTTGCAGAGATATCCTTACAGTGCTTCCTCCCCTGGTCACTATAGGGAAGGGATTTCCTCTGATAGGAAGTTTCTCAAAGACATATGCCATCAATGATGTACACTTGTTCTGTAAGTCCAGCATGTTAATTTACTAGATGCTTAAGCTGAAATACTTAGGGCTCCTCCAGCAGTCTTTTTTTGCCCTTTCCTCTGCCTTTTCTGGGTCAGTAAAAACGAAGAGATGACACTGAAAGGTGTCATCAGTCTTGGCTGCTTTTTTTATCCTCAGATGCCACTCCTCAGATCAAAGGAACATCCACAATCTGTGTTAAAAGTCTCAAAATTGTGTGCAAACAATCATCTTCTGACAGTCTGGTTTTCATTTCTAACAGTATGGTAGTGCTTTCATTCCTCCTCGCAGTCCTGCCCCAGCAGTTTCCCAAGCATAAGTGGAGGCTGATAATTAAGCACAGCCTTGTCACAGCATTACGAATCTCTTGTGAACACAAGGACAGGTTTTTTTGGCTAGCATGTTGTGTTTTGTACAGCATCTGTTTCCTGTGACAGGCAAGCCCCCTGATTTCCCCTTGTAGTCTTTATCACTGCAATGTTAAGTACTTCAGAAAATATCAGTAGCGTTCATTCTGCTGGCTTGTTTCTTTGGGCTTTTTTGGGTTGGTTGGTGTCAGGTTTGGTTTTTTTAAAGTAAAAACATTAGGACTCAAGTTTTGAGCATTTCTGCAGTTGGCCAGTTTCTGCTCGCTGGAGATAGGCTGGGAATTAACACTGTGCAGTGATCTGACATGGCAGTGGTATGAAATCTGTGTCTCTCTGACTTGCTGCTCTGACCATGTTGGAGGAGGATGGGGTGTGTCTGAGCTACATCAGGGCCATCTTGTATGTGCTCCAGCCCAGGACGGGCGAGCCCCGCTGGCTGTTCAGTTTCATTGATGCTGTTTGTCCCTCTGCCTCACTCTGGTTCTTCGTAAGCTCCCAGTCAATGCTAGAAGAAACCAAACCAATAAACAAAACAAATTGAAAAACCAGAAAAGGACCCACTACAGCAGATCTTTCAGTTTCTCACAAGGCAGACCTTGGTGAAGGAAGAAAAGAGTGTGGGGCAATTTTGTTGATAAAATTTGGAAGATAGGCAGATCATTTTCCTTGACAAAACTTCCCTTAAAATAATTACTTCAGGTTGGTTTAGATGGTGGTTGACAGTATTTTCTAGCCACGTCAGACTGTAAGGGAAGACAATTTATGATGCTTTGTTCTGACATATTTAAAATACTTAAGTTATATTTTACCATGTTTAAGCTGAGAGAGACATTTTTTTCCTGGAAATGTGTAACATTTGTCACTGCTCAAGGTACAGAAGAAGCAGAACTGGTGTAGTCATTCATCAAGGTGCCAAACAGCAGTACATCTTTTTTTTGTTGTTGTTGTTAGTGGCTATTGCAATGAATTGGACCAGAAACTATCAACTCCATTCTTAAACTGTCTGATGTTGGACTGAAAAATATTTCTTTAAATACCAAGAATTCCTTTAAATAACTTTGGGCTTCTTTTTTGTTTATTTGTTTGCCTGGGGGTTTTTTGTGCAGTGCTAGCACTTCAAACGTTGCAAGAATAGAAGAGATGGAGAGGCTTCTGAAACAAGCACATGCTGAAAAGACGAGGCTGCTTGAGACCAGGGTAAGCATAACTTCGAGTAAAACTAAGAGTAGTTAGTTTAGATAATATCCTCCTAAATGCAATACTGAACCCTGAATAGTTTATACCTAATAAACATATAAAAATTACCTCTCCCTTCCTGGTTTCACCCTCACACTATACCTTTGAGCCCATATGCAGTATCTGATGTCTCAGTGGGCAGGTTGATGGCAAAATCCCATGAGAAGCTAGGTCAGCATTGTTCCAACACCTGCTAGGAGAGCTGCTTGAGAAGAACCTTAGTTTCTGTTTGCAGTTCTTATTCCGAATTTCAGTCCACTATGCTGGATATATATTTCTGCCTACTTAAGAGGCAAAAAGGGATTTAGCCCTAGCTTAGAAATTGCATTACCAAGTATAAGTTTCACGTATAACTGAAGTTCTGCGTGTGCCATGGCATTTAGGAACGGGAGATGGAAGCTAAAAAACGAGCTCTGGAAGAAGAAAAACGCCGCAGAGAGCAACTGGAGAAAAGACTGGAGGAAGAAACTAGCCAGAGGCAAAAGTTAATTGAAAAAGAAGTCAAAATACGTGAGAAACAAAGAGCACAGGTGAGATATGTTGATATGAAATAGTTTTGAAGTGCAAGACTTTCCCTTCATAGACAGAAAGGACTAAGTGTATTTCTGCTAATGGTAAACAGAGCAGCTTTCAGCTGAACAGATGGATTTAGTATTTCTGAGGTGCGACTGTTTTGCTAAAAGTATGTTTGGGCGCTTGGAGCTTTAGATGCCCAAGTATTCATTTAAAGTTAAATAATAGCATAGATATCAATTTAACATCTTACATATAAAGTGTAAATAGTAATCCTGTAAGGTTTGTTACTGAATATGGGCAGAGCAGGTTTGTGTTTTTTTAGCCAGAAGTTTGTGAGTTTGTCAATTTTGTAAATCATTGATGTGGGGTTTGGGGTGTTTGTTTTTTCTTTTAATACATGAAATACCTCATAATGTGAATCGTTGCTTCCAAATAGTTAACAAAAAACCCAAAACAAAATAACACCAAACAATAAACAAAACAAATTAAAAACAAACCAACCAACCAACCAAACAAACAAACAAAAAAACAAAACCAAAAAAGATTCTTTCCCAACTCCATATCTACTGTAGAGAGGAAATAGTATTTTTTCTAAAGTTACTGGAACTATACAACATGAGAAACACTACTGAATTTAAAAAGTGTTACCTCCTATACATTTTTGCTTCTCTTTAGGATTTAGAGGCATCTTGAACTTTCTTTAGGCTTAGCAGTCTTACCTACTTGTTTATTCTGCCAAAACTAATAATATCTATAAGATACAGCAAATAGAATAGGCAGTCAATGCTAGTATACTAGAGCAAGAAAATGTCTCTACCGTAATAGATGTATTTGAGTGCAGAAGATTCTATATCATATTTGAACATCTTTCTGGTTTTATCTATGCTAGCTTTGCTGGTATTTAACCAGCTGTTTCTAGTTAAATATATACATTCCTTTGTTTTAATATAAAATGTAATTACAAATACTAAATTTTACTTACTCGATTACCTTTTTTTCTAAGAAATTTTGATGACAACTCAAGTATGGCATAAACAACAATGTAATGCTGATATTTTTATGCCCAGTTACAGCGTGCATGTGTTCTAAATAGAATGCCCTATTAGTTACTGCTGATTAGCAGACTTGGCAGAGAGGCTGAAGACTGAGTTGGCAGGAAGACAAAACATATCTGTCAGAAATGACTACAGTTTTTTTGCTAACTTTTTCTTTCCTTTGTAGAGTGAGACCCAGTGTTTTTTTCCAGCAGTTTTTGACCCTGAGAAACATAAGCTAGAGGAAGGAACTCCACCTTTGCACTTGCCAAAGCTGCTGCCAGCTTGTATCATACAGGGTTGCATAATTTTAGAAGGGTGCTAAGAGTTCTTGCGGGCAAAGCAGGTCCTATTGCGTCAAGAGGTTCTCAAGAATGCAATGAGGGAAAGTCCCTTCGATCTGAGAGTCACAGTGGGATTTAACAGGCTAACTTCAGGAATGAAGCAGGGGCAGATCAGTTTCTCCAGGTCACTGACTTCTCTGGAATCCAGGGGAAGAGAGAGAGGAAGATGCTCTTTTCACAGATCATTCAAAGTGCCTAAAATCAGCCTCTGTTCCAATGTAGCCTCTCTCTGCCTTGACTGCCGCAGGAGCCTTGGGAGACATGTCTTTTATGTTTAAAATGGGCAGGGGTGGTTATGCATATACCCTCCAGACACAGAAAACAAGCATATTCCCTCAGCTGGCAGAGATCCCAAATTACTATCTCCTCCTGTTTGTTCTCCCAACTGACACTATCCAGGCTTGAACTGCAGTCAGAAATGAGGCACCATTTCCTGCACTGCTTTGCTGAGTGTTGCAGAGGGACACATTTCATCTCTCTAGACCATACTGCTGATTGTGAACTAGATATCACATTTCATTCATTCAGAAGAAAATAATTCCACTTGGTTCACTGCAATCTCTGAAACTAACTAGTGATTACACTTCACTCTCATTGTTAATTTTTCCTGTAATATCAAGTTATTATTATTTGTATTATATTTTGCATGAAAATACCTGTAGCAATATTAATAGTAAGAAATAATAGTAAGATACATGCAATGAGTATTTAGCCTAGAGAAATAAAGAGTTTGCTTAACATCATAGAAATTAAGTTCTTGGACTTCATCTAAAGCAGCAACACATCTTTCCATTTAATTAGCATCTTAATTCTAAAACAGCCGTTCTATGCTGTGTTTTACCAGCTTATCAGCTGACAATTTCAAGAAACTCCCATGCTCTATCTGGCTTTTATAAAGTTAGCCAACACTGTAAAGTTAGAAGTTTAAAGGACTTTTCTTTTAAAGAAAATTAGGGCTGCAGTAAAAAGTTCTTTCTTACGTTCATTCTTAGAATCTATGAACAGTTTGCAGTTATGTCCTCGCAGCAGCAGAAGTGAAGGAGAAGTTAAAACTCTCTAAAAAATAATATTTCTTTTCTTTCCTGCAGGCCCGTCCCTTGACTCGCTATTTACCCGTCAGAAAGGAAGACTTTGACCTACGTAGTCACATCGAAACAGCTGGGCACAACATCGAGACCTGTTACCACATCTCCCTCACAGAGAAGACCTGCCGAGGCTTCCTGATTAAAATGGGAGGGAAAATTAAAACGTGGAAAAAACGATGGTTTGTTTTTGACAGAAACAAGAGAACTTTTACTTACTACGCAGGTAGGTTGCAGGATCACTGCTAGGGTACATCTGTGTGTCTATTTTCCTATCAGCCTCAGCTGTGTTATGAATGTAGTGAGTCCAGATAAAATGTTTATATTTCATCTCGTGTTTTACGCTTAGAGCTCAGGCATTCCCTTCCCTACAGTGTTCAATCCTAACGTCAGGTAAGGCAGAACTGAGCATACAAAACAAAGGAAGACATGCACGTAGGCAAATAAAAAATGGAAGATGGTCAGGTTTCAAGAACACAGAAAAATGGCTCCACAAAATTTACTTTTAAATATTGCATACTTCCCCCAATGACAGAATGATTTCCTGTACCTTTCAGACAAGAATATAATTTATTATACTTACCACGAAAATTGAATGCTACAGAAGCATGCTCAGTTCTGCCTTACCTGACGTTAGGATTGAACACTGTAGGGAAGGGATTGCATGAGCTCTAAGCATAAAACACCAGATGAAATGGTGAAAAAAAATGAATGGCTGAAAAAAAGACTTTCAGAAAAGTAAATATACAGAGGTAGAGTTTTGAGTTTGCCTTATTTTGAGAGTCTAAGAAATTTCAGATTAAGAACGTGCAGTACTCTAAAGAGGTTTCTGTACACTAAGTTGTGCTGTACAATACCTGGAGACATTATAAGCAGTACATTGCTTTGTTATCTTGGGATAAACCCTGAAATTTGGAATTTAGGAACATACATGTTTGTCCAATTGCTGTGCACATGGTTTGACTTTGAAGTTTCAGAGGAAGCCAGAAAAATGACATTATGTTCTGAATATTTATTCTTAGGAGAGGCCAGACAGGGGCATATGTAGGATGGCTGTGGCTGAAAAGCAGAAGAAAACATCGAATACAAAAACCATCCAAGCAGTTTCATTTACTTTTATGACGTTACTGCTTTCCAGCAGTTCATAAGGAACTTAAAATTGATGATAGGGTTATGCATTGCTCTCTGTCTATCCCGTTTAAATAATGTATTTGAATTCATTATATTAATTCATTACATTCCCACTGAACATTTCTTACTAGTTTGCAGTAGTACTATGAAGAATGTGACAAACATGTTTTATTTTGTTCTCAACATCTGGGTTTTATTGGTTAGCAAGACCTGTAACATAGCGTTTCCATCTGCTACTGATCTCTTTTTTTTTCTTTTTTTAGTAGTCATGTTAACAGTTAACAGTATCAGTTTTGACTGCAGTACAGTTGCCGTAATTTATTTTCAATTACAAAAGAAAAGTTTTCATAAAGTCTCAAGGACTTCAAGCCACAAGAATAGTTTTATGGGAATTCTGTACCAGCTGCACTAAAATGCCACTGCTTGTATGAGTGAGGATATGTCTAGGTCTTTAAATACATAATAGACTTACAAAACAAATACTGATGCTGTAAACTCAGAGTATTTCAACTCTAAGTGAATATACAGACAGTATATACTTTGTGTAGTATTGTGTTTAGTTTAGTATAATCTGTGCTATAATCTTGTAATCTGATACCTCAGTACTTCTACTGGTCCTCTGGGCTGGCAGAGAGATTCCCAGCACTGGATCATTTGCTCTCTGGGATTTCATTTTGCCATCATACAAAGCTTTCAAAACTGCCTGCAGCTACTGGTAGGGTGTAAGCTGAGTTCTGTGAGTGTTCAGGATGACAGCAGGATCTCTCAAGGGACTGACAAAGATGTTCTGCATGACTGTTCAGTGTTAAGGTGACACTATAACTTGGGGTCAGAAAGCACTATACTCCCCTAATACAACAGTACCAGGAGTGGAAGGAAGTTTGCCCTTCACTGTCACGTGCAGTTGTGATGCTTCTTAACAATTTCTCGTCCCGCTGCAGGAAAATGCAGGGTAGATGCTGATCTGTCCCACTCCTTTTTCTTGTGAAACGTTTTAGTTGAGACTGGTAGGATGTTACGTTCCCAGTGTGTAAGCTCCCTGCCCTAATGATTCACTAGGTAATGCTGGGACAAAAGGCAGTATGACATGTCTGAAGCAGTTCAGAATTGACCCCCTGCAAGTGTCTGCTTCTTTCCATTGCCTTTAAAGGGAGATTAAGTCAACTGTGTCTCCATTTTAAGAATCAAAACTTGAGTGAAAAAACTCCCAGCCTGTATTTCAGCTTTGCTGCACTGGGATATTGGTACACACTACCTCTGGATAATAACTGTTAGCTGCCTCCCTGGAAAACTGTGCATTCAGGCATTCCTATTTCTGAATACTCTGAAGCAAATGGGGAGTTTGCAAATGGGAGCAAACTGTGTGTAATTAATTTGGCTTTTACCTTGGGTGTCATAGGAGAGTGCAAACAGATGATTATGATGCTGGAGCTGCTGCCCCAGGACTTTCAACCTCCTGTGTAAACTTCTCAGAGTTCAGCCTCCTGTGTCAGAAACTACAGAAACTTGCCTACAATCTGCTAACCCCATATTTGAATAATGAATATTAGCTTGAGACTGAGGGAGATTATTATAGATGTGAAGAAGCCTTTTTTTAAAAGGTACAAGCACAAAGGCTGTTCTAATGTAAAGCTTTTGCTATCAGATTGTATTGAAAATTTGTTTATCATAACACTTTTCCTTTGAAGGCAAACTGGAGGTCTTAACCTGCAAACTGTGTGAAGTCTGGCTGGCTTTCATGCAGTTGGAAGGTTGGATGTACCTGAGAGACATGTGTCCTTCTGTGGGCTAATACCAACCATAATGTTGAGACACGTCAGTGAAGGGAGTTACGTGCAAACAGAAGAGCAAACTGCAGAATCTTTTTTTCCTTTGAAACAAGGTCGAAAAGAAAACATTGTAAAATCAAAAATTTATCTCTCAAAAAAATGGACAAACTAGTAACAAAGGTTGAAGGTTTCTGTGGGATTTTACAAGCAGGACTATTGAGCCATTAACTTACCAGCTGAACGTATATGGAAATGAAATTAAGATTTTGCTTCTTAAAGTACTGTTCATTTCAGTTCTCAAGTCCATTCTCTTTTCCATTTTAGACAAACATGAAACTAAATTAAAAGGTGTAATATATTTTCAAGCTATTGAAGAAGTCTATTATGATCATCTAAAGAACGCATATAAGGTAAACTTTTTTATTGCTATTTTAACCACATATCATAGAGCAATATCCAGAGTAGGCAACTGCTGTGAATTCAAAGGGAGAGTTGATGATACTTTTAGGGGGGAAAAACCCCACCAACAAAAAACCAGAACAAACATTTAAAAAAAAACAAACAAAACCAAGCCAAACCAAAAAAAAAAAAAACTGGAGTGGAGGAAAAGGAAGAGAAAGTTAATCAGTGATTAACACTGGAGGTTTTTTTAATACTGATGAAAGCAGAGATAAGAGTGGGATAGTCCCACTGGAAAGTGGGATTTGCTGCAAGGAGTTCCTCAGTCCAGTGGCGAGACCACTGAAATCAGGGGCTTTGACAAATCAAGGGATGTCTTTGTCCCAGGGAGGGAGTTAACCGGCACCCCTGCCTCTCATTTGTAATTTAAAGGAGTTGTGAACAAGCAGAATATATCCTTGGCTCAATGGATTCGTGAAAGCCACTGGACGGGGGGAGGGGGAAGGGGGGAGTTTAGTTATTTGGGCATGAAACAACAATTTAGAGCCCTGTATTGCTCTGTATTGTTTTCACTAGTGGAAACATGCTGTAAAAAGTGTTTATGGTGCATGCAAACACTTTAAACACATCTGCTGCACTGTAAGATGCATTTTGGTGGTACAGCATTTTTCTTTTTTTATCGTCTTCTTAACCCTATTCATAAACATCCCTGTAAGCAATTTCACTTCTGGTACCAACAAAATGGCTTTGATTTCATTCTTTTTGAAACCCCTCTTTTGGTTCCGTTTCAGAGTCCCAACCCGTTGCTCACCTTCAGCGTTAAGACCCACGACCGCATATACTATATGGTCGCTCCTTCGCCAGAAGCCATGAGGATATGGATGGATGTCATTGTCACGGGCGCCGAAGGCTACACCCACTTCATGTTGTAGTAAAAGGGGAGCAGTAGGGCATATTGCAATAACATGACGAATGAAGTTAGCCATGTGTAGTGAGAGCTGAAGAGCCAGTGAGTACCCTGAAATGTCCTCCTTATGATGCGCACCCAAAACCACCGACTGAGAGGGGTTTACAAATGCGCTGAAAAGGGGGGGTGTTGTGACCCGTTTTAGTTGACATTTATAGGAATGAGAGAGCTGAAGCTGTTGAGAGAATCGCAGTGCTCAAAAAAAAATGGATAAACGGGCAATTTTCATTACAGCATCTTGATTCAGTGACAAGTTTCTACAAATTCTCTTAAAAGGAGAACTGTCTTCATAAACTCATAGTGAACAGTTTACAAATGTGTGTGTTGTCATCAGTATGCAAAAATTCTAGTACTGGAACAAAAAAGGTGTAATAAGCATATATTTTAATATGCAGCATTTGACATTTATAGATGATTAGGTGATTTTTAAAAAAACTTTTAATCAAGTATTTTATAAAAATACAAACAAAAAAAGCAACCCTAAGGTACACACAGTTCTTGCCTTAGTAGTTAAGTGTCACAACAGAGCCAAAGAGTTGTAAGATTCCAGTATCATGTCTTCATATTGTTAGTTTTACCTGACTTTCTAAGAGGACAGTGCCAAATTCCTTCACGACTTTTAATGTAATTAAATTGTTAGGATATTCTGCGTGTTCAAGCACTCAGAGACGCCACCTCTGTGTTTAAAGTCTGCATCTGTGGAGCTTGACAAAAAAAAGAGAAGGATAGCCTTATAAAGATGCAATTTTTTTCCACAAGGATGTGAAATGAAACACATGTATTAACTTCCTCATAAGGAAGGGTTTTTTTAATCTTCACTGTTGAATAGAATGAGCTGATTCTGGACCCTACAGCAATTTTCTTTTACGTAGTAAGGTCCCAGTGTGGTTCTAATCTTACTCTGTGCCAAGTGAACCCTCTTCTGAAATCTCTCAAACGTTGGCCGCCTTGAAGCCAAGACCACAATCACTACCTATCTAAATTCTTTGGAGCCAGGTTCTCAGCCCCAGAGAGTAGGTTTGTTGTTTTTGTTTAATGTATATCTGCACATAATAATGCTGTCAAATAGAATAAAAAGAGAGAGGCAAGTTCTAAGAGTTTACACTAAGCAGTATATGAATAAAAACCCTGAAAACTTTAAGTAGGAGGGATTGAGATTCCTAAAACAACAAAAACACTGAGGATGCAGTGGTCTCCCATTTTAAAATCGCTTCCAAGTACTTGACTAATATTGCAAAAATGTAAATTACTTAATTGCACTGAACTTCAAGAAAGTCTTTTATATTATGACTTTAAAGAGGTTCAGTTTCTGTAATCGAAACTTACATGCTCTGTGGTTTGTGTACTAGAAGAAAGCACATTAGCCTTCTTTTTGTCTTGATGAAAGTTCATGGCTTTTGATGGAACAAACTGAAAGCAGAATAGAAGTATGCTGGCAGAATATTTTTTTAATATTTTTTAAACCCTATATCTAATGAGAGGGTTGAATTTTTTCTGGTATACACAGGTGATGTGGTTGCTCTAGCATGACAAGCATCAGTTTTGACTCATGAAAGAAGGGACTGTTATCACAAGATAATTGTTATCATCTGTGCAGAACACAGCCTGTAATCTATGATCTAAAACACTATCAGAAATAAATTGGTTTTGTTTATACAATTATTATTTTTCCCTGATGTATCTTGATTTTACTCCTTAGTATGGTTATAAAGGTTTTCTAATAATAATTTTTGTATCCTGCATGATGCAATGAAGGCATTTCAATAAACATTTGTAAAAATATACTTGTTTCAAATATTTTCTTGCTGCTTTGAGACGTTTCTGCTTATCTATTAAATAGTAATATACAGTTGTGCAAGGACTAATGTATTTCATAGTAATGCCTAATTGAGCTATTCCCTGTGTTTCCCTATCAAAAAGCTATGGAAAATAATCTTTCAGATGGCAGGGAAATTAGGAGTATAGCCCGTTTACTGCATGTACATATTATATTACCTTTTTCATTTTTTTAATGAGTCTGTTTGAAAAATTTATCACCAGACTTGGATATAGACAATTTTTTTTGTTTATCTGCAAACCATAAATTGCTCAAGTTTGAGGATTTCCCAGTTTTCACAGTATTTGACTTAGACGTGACTTGAATTGCAGGAATTATTAGCTTGTTGCGAAAGTCCATGCAGTTTATGATTTATTCCTTTTTTATTTCTTATGACTTACTTAATTTCTGTTTGCAGTCATCAATGTGAATGGTGATGGACTTTGTAGTGGTGGACATCAGGACACTGTAAGCAAAGCATGGTGGTAGGCACCATCTTTTATGATCAGTCTTCAAGCTCTCCAGGCTTAACTCCCATGGGAGTCAAGACCCTGCTTACCTTGAAAGATTTTGGGCAATTGTAAACCGCGTAGGCTGCTATTTTAAAAACCTCAGCTGCTGTGTCCCATGACCTACAGGTGCTGGCCTGGCTCGTTGGACTCGATCTTGGAGATCCTTTCCAACCTGAATGATTCAGCAATTCTGTGATTACTTTCTTCCTCTCTGGGTGTCTGCCGAGGCCTGTATGTAAAAGGGTACGGTGAAGAAAGACCTTGTTTTGGCTACCATGCCCACACAGCTAAGGCTGAGGAGAGCAGGTGAGATGTGAGCCTGCTGGGGGCCCTGCAGGCTGACAAACAGCCACGCACCGATGCTGCTGGAGAGGTGTGTGAGGGAGGTAAGCTGGTGTTTCAAGTGCCCTTTCTGACTGTCTGTAAGGGGCAGGTAATTAGTGCAATACTTTTTATTCATATGTGTATATATGTGTGTATGTATATATATATGTATGTATTACAAAATGTATCCTAACAGATACAGAACCCTACATACAGAGAGGCAAGCTGAGGTACAGGTGCATCCAGCCCTGCCTGGTACAGAGGCCCCCGAGGAGGGTGCTCTCTCCAGGACACACACACAGAATGACAGAATGGGTGATGTTGGAAGGGACCACAGAGGATCATCTGGTCCAACCTTCCCGCTCAAGCAGGGCCATCCCGGAGCACATGGCACAGGATTGCGTCCAGACAGTTCCTGCGTGTCTCCAGTCAGGGAGACGCCTCACCCTCTCCGGACACTCCGTTCCAGTGTGTGGTCACCCACACACTGAAGTTTTTCCTCATGTTCAGATGGAACTCCTGTGCATCCGTTTCTGCCCGTTGCCTCTCATCCTCCTGCTTGGCATCACCGAGAAGAGCCTGGCTTCATGCTCCTAGCATCTCCTCTTTGGGTATTTATGCACACTAATGAGGTTCCCCTCGAGGCCGCACAGGCCCAGCTCCCCCGGCCTTTCCTTGGAGCAGAGATGCTGCAGTCCCTTAATCATTTTTTGTTGTTGTTGTTGTTGTTGTTGCCCTCCGCTGGACCTGCTCCAGGAGCTCCTCGCCTCTGCCGCCCTCCACAGCCCAGAGCCGCCCGCCTCAGGGCAGGCAGGGCCGCACAGGGTGACCGCCCGGCTCCCCGCCCGCCTCACTCCCGGGGCGGCGCCTGCGCGGGGCGGCGGCCATGGCGGCCATGGCGGCCATGGCGGGGGCGCTGCGGGCGCTGGTGCGGGGCGGCCGCGCTGCCTCGGCCGCGGCGGTGCCGCTGTCGCCGCCGAGCGCCGCCCGAGGGCTCCCGGGTAAGGGGAGGGCCCCGGGGAGCTCGGAGGAGAAGGGGTGTCAGCCGCAGGGCAGAGGGTGTGGGCCGGGGCTGGCCGCGGGGCGGTTCTCGGGCGGCTGGGGCTGTGACAGCTCTTCCAAGCGCCGTCTCCACCGGGAGCGGCCCGGGCGCGTCCTCCGGTGCTGGGGTGGGGATGTTAAAATCCGCTCCCCTCCGAGGGACGGCGCTCCTGGCGGGTTTCCCTGCCCGTGGGCGGTTCGGTGTCCGTGCACAGGGCAGGGCAGGGCAGCTGCTCTCCCGCCGGTGTTTGTCGGGCTCCGAGCTCCTCCTGCCCCTGCGGCGTTTTGAGGAGCCGGGGATCGGTGTGCCAGAGCGTCTGCTTGGATGTGGAACGTGCCTGCGGGCAAAGCTTCCCCGGGCACCTGAGAAACTTTGCTGGCGTCCGCTTCCGAGTGAGATGGCCCTCTGCCAAAACACGTTGTGCCCCCCACGCCTTCTTGCTCTTCCAGATTCTGTGCTTGTCTGACTTGTTGAGTTTATTCATTGCCTTAAATTTGACAGAAAAGGTGATGAACCTCACCTGGGGCTGCTCAGTGAGTAAAATATACTTGCCACTAAGGGTGCACATTTTGTAGCTGCACTAAAACGACTACAGTGGGGGTTTGCTGCTGTGTTTTCTCCCTTTCTGTGGGATTATAACGATTACATGAGCAGAGTGTCTGATTGATTGAGTGTGTCTTTGAGTGCTCTGGGACCGGGCTAAGCAGCAGTTCCTGCTGGCAGAGCTGGTCCTGCCTTACTCCTGTGGCTCAGGAGATTGCATGAAGCCAGGTGGGACAGGGTTTAGGGCATTACCTGTTACAGCAGCGATATTCTGCTGCTGTTGGCAGTGGGTAGATCACATTGCTGGAGCATTCCCAAAGTTGCTCTGAGAGCTTCTTTGGTTTTGGCATATAGCACTGGTCTCAATCACAGTTTCTGATGTTTATAACACAATTAAAGTAGCGCAGGGATTCAGATATGAAGACGATTCCATAGCATCAGGCAAGAGTCCTGTAGTATTCCTGTAGCTGTCTCCTTCTGTCTGTGACTTGGTTTTATAAACACCGAGTACCATTTTGCACCCTTCAGAAATGCTTCCCTGCTCTTAGCAAGGTCTTTCACTGAAATCAGGAGGAAAAATTACTGGGTAGCTACTCCCATTATTTATGGTTTTGTCTGTCTTAAAGGAAATCTGAGTGTTACTCCAGTGAGCTTTGCTTTTGGGTTGGCTGGGGTGGTTGCTTTAGGGGTTTGCATTATTTGGGTTAGGGTTGCTGCTGGTACATTAAATTGTTAAATGCAGAAGAGTTTGTAAAATAGTTTAGATAGTAGCTGCGTCTTGTAGCTGCAGTTTAAACCCTGCCCAGTGTCAGACCAGCTTGAGGACATCTCTCAGGTGCTGCAGGAAGGAAAACCAGTGACTTCAGAGATGGTTATCAGGGATTAAGAAGGAGAAAAGTACTCCTAATTATTGTTCTGTTAAATTTAACACTTCTTGGTGTCTCTCCTCTGTTACTGGCAGGTGAAGAAGTGACTAATTTAGTCACAGAGACGAGCAAACCAAAAGCCATAGTGTGGATGCCTCTGAATACCTTTACCGTGGCATTTGTTCGTCTTTATAGTAATTTATGCATCGGTAGGATAAAGAATTGTCCTGTTGTGTTAGGAGAAATTTAACGATTCTAATCTGTAGTTCAAATATAATATAATGTGATATAACTTGTGAGACTCTGGGGAAGTGCTGAATTCTGGCAGCATCCTGCATCTGTTACACATCCACGTTTATTCACTCACGTGCAAGTTTAACAACAGCCAGAACCCCCCAGACCCCTTCAATGTGATGTGTCTGACAGTGACAAAACAGAACTCGGGGCTGCACTGTGGTACTATTGGGGTCTGGTTTGCAGCATTTATGTTGTTACTATGCCACCAGGAAGCCCTGAAGCATTATATTGGGTTGTGTAGTTTCTGTACTTCGCTACTGAAGAACTTGCCTTCTAATCTAAGAATTAAGAGTATCAAAGTCTTAGAAGACTTGACCAAGCTTTTAATTTAACAAATTACCTTGATGAGTGGGATAATAGAGTGGATTAAGTCTCCATAACACCTCTCTGTGAATTACTTGCTCCTTACCCTCAGCAGACGTACAATTCCCTGCTAAAGTTAGATTAAATACTGTAGCAGCTGTTGAGATCAGCATAGTTATTAATTAGTTAACATTTCCTTTGTTAATCCTATTTTCTTGTTTGAAATTAACTTAGGGGGTGGTGGTTGATGTTTATGAATGTGAATAAGAGTCCAATCTAGTGTTTGTTTTCTAAATGTGTCTCATTTGTTATTTTGAAGTAAACCAGAACAAAATAATTTTAAGTTTATGCTGATAGGAAAGCTGCTCACTCTTGTAACGTGTTGCAGATTTCTTTGACAGAATTTGCACAAAATGATTTTTCATTTTTTAAATATTTGCAAGCTGCTTAGGGTTGCAAAGTGCTTTGTTTTCGTTCTGGATAAACAGAACAGAATCCAAGTATACTGGAATAATGTAACCTTTCCAGTAAGAATACAGCAAACCATGCAATAGGATATCTTTTGGAAAAGCATAAGAAAATCACAGCTGTACAGTGGTCAATTCTGTTTCTTCTTATGGGATGTGTTTAATGTGTTGCTCTGTGTTTACAGAATATGTAGCTGTGCTTCATATCTGAGAAAACGGCTGATGTTATGCTAGCATAGTGTTAAAATTTTTCTTTTTTTTCAGTGTTCCTGGCAATATTCTTTAACTTAAGCAGAATAGCTGTTGAAGATATCATGAAGAGGGCTAGATGTTACTTATTTCATTTGGTTTTAAGCAGTGCTAATGTTATGTTTTGTTCCTTGTGTTAAAAAAGTTAGTCACAACATTCTTTCCCAATTCTTGATTTTGAACCACTGTCCATCTCGATATATGGTGTGGGTCCAGGATTTTGATACAGCTGCGGTTTTGTCCTTCAGTTTTAATTTTCATAGAAAATTTATCACCTTATGTACTCATAAACTTAACAGTGCACAGCATACCCTTGTCCCAAAATTATACTTTTTTGAAATCCAGTCTGGAAAAAAACAAAAAGCTGAAATAAAAAGTTAAAAGAAGCAGATAAAAAAAATCTTACCATTTCATGTGAAATAAGTAAATGCATTCATGTATAAAACATGAGAACAGATGAAGTCTAGGAAATCTTAGCATTTGTCTTCAGTCAACCACTGTGTAATTGCTGAGTGAACTCCGTATATGGTTGGCATTTAATAAGTTGAGAATGAATCACAGGCAGCTTCCCCTCTCAGGTTCATCAATACTTGTCAGTCATTAAAGATTATAGGAGATGTTTTTTTCTACTTGAGCCAAAATACCATTTTCACATAATGTGCCCATATTTCCTGCACCCTGGGTTTGTAAAATACCAATATTTCTGCCAAGATTATCATGATGATTTTACTAAATAGCTCTTTTTATTAGTTTGCAGGCTGAAGTCATCAGTCAGCTTTCTTACTCGACCTGATCGACCAAATCTTGCTTATCATAAACTAAAAGGCAGGAATCCAGGTGTTATTTTCCTTCCAGGCTTTAATTCAAACATGAACGGTGAGAAAGCAACTGCCCTTGAAGACTTCTGCAAATCACTAGGTCATTCCTTCATCAGGTACATGTGGAGTACTGTTCTTGAGAAATGTAAACTCTGGCATTTGGATTGGAATGCGTCCTGTGCTGTAGATAAGCTAAGAAGTCTTTCTTCTGTTTCCAAACTTAGGATTTCTGTCTGTCGGCAGAGTGAGGTAAATCAAGACAATGTATTCTGAAAGTAATTCAGAAAACTCTCTAATAAATTTCTGTAGTCTAGCCAGTGCTACATGTTACAGACAGGATATAGGCACAGCAATGAAAAAGGAAGGACGTGGAGTTGTCTTTTTTTAAATTACCACTGTCAGCATGGTCCTTACCTGCCCAGTCTGACTAAGTTACCCTGTTACTTCTGTGGTTTTGGAAGAACATGCCCATGGTCAATGATGCCATCCTTTGATAGACTAGGCTGAATGCTGAGTGTGCTAAATCTTCCTGTTTGGAAAGAGAGTTTGTGCATTTTAAAAATACCTTTAAAATTGAAGTATTTGGAATTTTTTTGTCTGTAAGAGAAATTGTCTATTCCTGTAAGTTAAGGTTTTATTATATCAAATTGTAAGAGAATGCTGCATGACTTGGTTGTGTATGCTGTAATTAAACCTCTTTTTTTGTGATTTCTCATGCAAGTAATAAGCAGGACCAAGTAAGAAAATATTTAATGTGGTATCTTGTCCCCTGTTTAATTTGATTAAACAGTAGTATTTAGGTAGTGTCT
Source organism: Pseudotriccus pelzelni (assembly GCA_035584735.1). Lineage (NCBI taxonomy): Eukaryota > Metazoa > Chordata > Aves > Passeriformes > Tyrannidae > Pseudotriccus > Pseudotriccus pelzelni. Next base: position 19,853,832 of record JAWMRA010000001.1, read on the forward strand.
GTGTTGCTGTAGACAGTACTGTGACTTTCATTTTGATGGTTACTTTTTCAGATTTGATTATACAGGATGTGGAAGTTCAGATGGTAGCTTTGAGGAGTGTACAGTTGGGAAGTGGAGAAAAGATGTTCTGTCCATTCTGGATGAACTTACAGATGGACCACAGGTAATATTTTATTTTAAATCCCTTCTTTTCCCCTCGAGGTAGAACATTTATCAAACATATACCATAATAGCTCTGGTCAGCAGTAGCTTCTGCTGAACAACTGACACTTGCTCACTTTTGAGCCGCTTCATTTGAGAGGTCCTATTTGTAGCACCGTTTTTGCGAGCAGGTAGATCATAAAATCACGGAAGCATGGGTTGGCAGGACCTCCTGGTGGCTGTTTATTAGAACCTCCTGCTCAGAGCAGAGCTCTCATCCCAGAGAGTCTGAGAAAGCCTCATGATGGAGGTGCCACCTGACAGGGGACTGGGAACTGTTCCAGTGCGGTGCAGCCCTCTTAAGAAAAAGTGTGTCGCTGTCCCATGCTGACACATTAATTAAAGGATTTGCAGGAAGGTTACAAGCTAAGATACTCCACATGATTAAATACCTTAAAAAAAAATGTCAAGCAGAAGCAGTTTTTGACTTCTTCACTTACTTCAGAAATTACTGTGAGAAACTTGGAATCTCCTTCAGTCTGGACATACCTAGTATTTTGTTTAAAACTATTTTGTATTATGAATTGCGTTGGTTTACTTCTTTCACTGCACTGAGCCTTTCCCGTGTGCATTTATTTTAAGAAGGAAACATGAAGTATGCATGCGATACTGAATTGTTTCAACTCTCGTTTTGTTTTCAGTGTTTCAGTCAGTCCCAGACAGCAATAACCAGCCATGCCAAACAGAGTAATAAATACCAGATCTTGTGGTGCTTACTCAGGCAAAATTTCCACTGGAGGTGACAGCAGTTCTGCCTGGGTAAGGACAGCAGGATTATGCCCAAGGTTTCAGTAGTTAAACAAATTGAAAACTGATACTTTGTAAAAGAAAAAAAAACCTTATCAGCTCTTTTCTCTGTAAAATCCTATATTTTCTTCTCTTTTTTTTTTATTTTTTTTTTTTTCAGATTCTGGTGGGCTCCAGTATGGGTGGGTGGCTGATGCTCCATGCTGCAATAGCACGCCCAGATAAAGTAGCTGCTCTGGTTGGAGTAGCTGTAGCAGCAGACCACCTTGTAACAAGTTTCAAGAGGCTTCCCATTGAGGTAAGTGTTGATGGTTGGCTTTTGTGCAGTCTAAAAATCCATCACCTGTTTAAGAAACCCTGTTGTTCAAACTGTACCTTTCCTGCAGATTTGCAGTTCAGTTTTCTGTGTTTGTGGTGGAAGTAAGCTAAAAATTTACATTAATCTAGAAGTCTGCAAAATACTGTGCATTGTAGTATGAGACTGGCGTGAGCACTACCCAGAATGTGTTTATATCACTGTGGCATATGGGACGTGAAGTCAGATCCCTGCTGTTAGCAGTCCATTAGATTTCACTGTTGAATATCTTATATTTGCATTGAAATTGGATCCTTGTGCTATCAGGGATGGAGAAGTAGCTACTAATGTATTTGACATGACATTGGATGAGAAGAGTATGGCATAGGTTGTGTATGTAGGAAGAAATTCTTCACATCAGTGTGTTTGTAAAGACTGTAAGGTTTAGGTAGTGGAAACTGCCTTTCTGAGTTTCTTCTTTGATGATAATAGTGTCCAGTCTTTAGGAAATTAAATCAGGTGTTATAAGGCAATGAATAACTTGGGCTTTAAAATAATTAAAATATTTTCCTGGTTTTTTTTGTTTTTTTCTAAGGCACTTTGTAGCGTGAGCATTACTACATAGGACTAAGGTTAAAAATCTGGAAGCAAAATATTTAGATACAGTGATTGTGCCAAATACTGAAAAGACTGATGAATGGAAAATTCCTTTTCCTAGGATTCTCCTTGGTTGAGGTTCTGTGAACTGATTGAATCCAAGGAGACTTACTGTTCAGTGTCTATGCATTTTTTTTTCCTGATAGATTCTGGCTGAGAAAGTTAATTTCATTGATGAATTTTAACTAGATTAATTTGCAGGAGAGATGTGCAGAGCAATTTTTGTGACATGGTAGGGGATCTGTCTTCTCAGATGCTGTGAGGAGAACAGGAATACACCTTTGCTAATGAAAACAAACAAGGTGAAATCTAATGATTTGAAGACTTTTACTGCTTTTAGAACAGAAATAAGTTGAGGCATTCCAAAATACTCCTACCATTTGTCTTGTCTCTTCTTTGCTCTCTTTTTTTATAGGCACAAAAGGAAATAGAAGAAAAAGGTCAATGGAAGTTTCCAACGAAGCATAACGAGGAAGGATATTACTCCTTGACATATGACTTTATCAAAGAAGCAGAAAACCACTGTGTGCTGAATAGTCCTATTCCTATAACATGTCCCTTACGACTTATTCATGGCATGAAGGATGGTGACGTCCCTTGGCAGATCTCTATGCAAGTTGCCGATCGCGTGTTGAGCAAAGACGTGGATGTTATCCTGCGCAAAATTGGCCAGCATCGGATGAGCGACAAGGAGGATACGAAACTCCTTGTGAATACTGTTGACGATTTAATTGACAAGCTCTCAACACTTGCATAAGCTGCAGAGTAGCATTAGTGCATGAACTCTACACCTGCCTCTTTTCCTCGAGTAGCAGAAGCCCTGTTCTTAACCAGATGATGGCAGGCCTGTGACTATCACAGTAGGAACTGAGCTTTATCTGCTGTTTTCTTACCTCTGTAATGTAAATACAGGTATTGTATTATTGCTGCATTTGCACACAGTCCAAAATGTAAAGGAGTGCTGCTGCTCTTTTGTTCAGAACCTCCCCTTCAGCACTTAAACCTTTTTTTTCTCCCACAAATTTCCTACAATTTTGTACTGAAAAGTTGATTAATTTTTGTTACTATTGGCTTGTACAGTAAAACTTTATTTTCACATCTTTGACACCTTTTAATATTGTCCTTTTGCTGTAACAGTATTGTATCTTGTGTCTGAAACCATCTGTGCAAGGCAAAATACAACTTGTTTACTGAGGTTAATTATTAGAAATAGTGAATACCATGAAGCACAATAAACAAATTTCAGATAAATGATTTTTTTGTTCTTAAGTACTCTTAAAAAGTGGAAGGCATGCTCTGATGGTGTGCTTGGGGCTTTAAGAAAGAATTTAACTTCTAAGAATTCAGGGCCTCAATTTTAAGACTTGGTTTTGGTTATCAGGAGGGTATATGTTGTCTTCTTCAGGCTGCCTGTTTGTAACAGTTAATTGTGGGCCTCCTGTTAAGGGAACAATATATAATCTTGGTGTGAACTGAAACTGGATCCATATGGTGACTTTTATAGTAACTTCTTTAAAATGGAGTTACAGTGCCATAGGGCACCACCACTGCCTCTTTCCCATGGCATGAGAGCTGTAGGTTACAAGGGAACGGTGTCTTCTGAGTTAGGAATTTGAGCTGCACAAGTGCAGCCCTGAAAAGTTGTAAATGCGATTGGATAGTTGGAAAAATCTCATGGAGCAAATCCATAGAATTTAATAGTAAATGGATTTAATTGCAAACATGACTATTACCTGGGTTTTGTCCAAGAATACAGTGCCATTGTGCTGGTTTAAAAGTTAACCAGCAGGGGAATTGAACTCAACTCAAAAGAGAGATTATAAGTCAGAATAACAAT
>JAWMRA010000001.1:19858020-19880484 GCA_035584735.1 Pseudotriccus pelzelni
TGGCATGGAAGGCTATAGAATACATAGATTTAGGTTACACCTATCCAGTGATGAATTGGTCCCAGCTGTTCTAACTACGACAGCCATTCATGCACTTGAGAGACAGGAACTTAGGTGAGAGGATGAAATTAGTTCAGGTCCTAACATCAGTCAAAATTATTTAGGTTTTTTCCTGGTTTTATTATTTTAAGTAGTAAATGGCATCACTGTTGTTATTTTAAAAGACTAAGTCTCCTGGGGATATGGTATTTCTAGAGAGTTTGGGTTTTTTTAGTTTTAGTTTTGTCACTGTTAGTGTGCTCTGTGGGCTCTGTTGAGGTAGTGGGTTTTAATTTAAAAAACACAAGTAACTAAAGCAAAAACAAATTCACAGCAACAACAGAAAAAAACCCCTACATTTCAGATGAGCTTCTGTGAAGTACAGTTTTGTATAGGTTTCAGTGCTGCAAAAAATAAGAAACTGTCATGTAAAAAATTTGGATTTTGGTAGGAGAGTAAAAAAACATGGCTCTTGCTTAGATGCAGATTTTTTATTTCAAGCATACCAGTTCCGTAACTCAGTCATAGAATCATAGGATGGTTGGGGTTGGAAGGAACCTTAAAGATCATCCACTTCCATCCTCCCCTGCCATGGGCAGTGTCACCTTCCCTTAGACCAGGTTGCTCAAAGTCCCATCCAGCCTGGCCTTGGACACTTCCCAAGATGGGGCAGCCACAGCTTCGCTTTGCAACCTGAGGTGGGACTTACACCTTTTTCTCGAACTTTGCCCTGGTAATTCCACTGGTATTTATCTTTGCTTTTTCCTTGTCTTCATGCTGGAAATTACCAGAGTTTTGATTGTCAACTTGGCACATTTAGATGCTTGAAAGAAAGGATGGTGATAACCAGGGAGATTTACATCCTCCCTCTCACTAGCTCTTGACCTGTCAGGAAGTTTTGACAATCTGAAATAATGTAATACATTATGGTTTCATTCAAAATTGTTACTGTTACGTCCCCTGGTTTAATGCCTGTGGCATTGTTTTTGTCTTTGCCAGTAGATGCCTACACAGTAAGTTATTTTCAGTATTAGTCATGTTTAAAAAGTATTTCTTTCCTCTGTAGAAATACTGTATTAAACTAGGGTGTTGCACATTTGGGAAGCTCTGTATGGTGCGTACTTTTTAAATTCTTTGTAATGAATTCTTACATTCTGTTGTTTTTTTGTTTTTTTTTTTTATTAACAGCTGATTTGTTGCCAAATACAAAGTCTATTTTGTGAATATATAAGATTCATTCAAATATACATTTCCTCAGCAATAAGCTTGATTCTCATTAAATAATCAGTGTCTTATGCTTTCAGAGTTTTACCAACTCTGTCTTGTAGTGCCTGGGGTGGGGATTGGTTTTCTCCAAATACATTAATCTGTGCTTAATTATTTTGAGTAGTGCACTTAGCTGAATTTGTTAGTATTCTCATTGTGTTTTGCTTTTGGCAGGTCTGGAAAATTACTTTGGGGCTCATCTGTCATTGAGTGTAGTGCAGACATGTCAGGGCTGACACTGCTGTCACAGTACAAGGGAACTCTGGACATTAATCAAGCAACTCATCTGCTTGTGTTGCTGATTTTGATCAAACAATACCACTTGAATAAGCACCTCGAGGTATTTGTCTTCTACATAAAGCTTAAACTGCGTGATGTTAACTTTTGCCGAGGAGTTATAGTCATTCACGTTTCATGAGTAAATAACAACAGGCTGTTGTGGCTATGCAGGAAGTTTGATTGGCATACTGAGGAGCAGGTAGTAGTTTTCATGTGGAAGAACCACAAGCATTACCAGCTGGCCTTGGCTGTCCCTAGCCCTTATCAACATTTTCTTTCCGAATCTGTTGCAAACTCAAACTGCTTGAGATTTAACTTGTGAAGCAAACTCTTCTGCCTTCTAAAAAGGAAAAAAATGATGGGGCGTGCTTTCGTGTGTTTGGGATTGAACTCTGCAGTGAACCAGTACGTGCTGAAAGTTTTTGGAGGGTTATTCAACTTCTTTTCTAATAAACAAGTGCTCTTACTCTGCTTATATTGAGTTGTACTTGTACAGTTTTAGATACATGTCTTTGTGTCTTGTTAAATATTCTACTTGTTTTGTCTCTTCTATTGTTTGGCTTTGTTTGTTTTTTTACTTAATTGGTATTAAGTATTTCATGTAGTTTGAGTTTAGTTAACCTATTTTCTCTTGCATCAACACTAAATGCAAACAAATCAGTGTTCACAAAAAAACCCTGAGCTGCGTAGGCCTCAGAACTAACTCCTGCTGTTTCATTTTTATGTTAATTTTGATTATGTCCTCTCTTGGACATGCTGTTACTCAGTGGGACTAAAAGATTTATGGTACCATACTTTTCATATCAAATTAAAACGTGCTTAGGGAGAGGCTTTGAACCAGTGATTTGTCTGCAGCTGCTCAAGTATTTTCAATGCTCTGGTCGTGCTGCAGTACAGAGTTACAACATTTTCTGAACCACTGCCCCAGTCACTTTCTACATTAGGTTTGTGCTTGTCATTTCTCCTTGGCCCCCATCCTTTCCTCTGTGGCAGGAAAAAAATCCAACAACCACAAGTGGGAGGGAAAATCGTGTCCTGGGAAGATAATGAGATTTCAACTTCCTTGGTTTTTAAGTTACTCTGTTGTGCTGTTATAAAGAGGCCTACCTTTCCCCGTCAGATTTTTTGTTTTAGGTCGCAAAAAAAGTTAAAACTGAAGGCTTCCCTGGAAATAGAAGAGGACTGTGTGTCTCCGAGATCAGCAGTCTCTGCTTTGAGCTGATGAACAAATAATTAAGATGTGTGTGAAAGTAAAATTTCACTAAGGCTTGGTGAATATTCATCAACTGCATAAGGAATGCATACAGAAATACCACAAATCAGTGCAGATTCTCACCCTTCTACCTTTGGTCTCCAGCCCAACAGGGACAAAAAAGACAGAGGGAACTCAGCTATGATGTTAAGTAGCAGGCAGCTTGCTAAGTATGAGGTTTTCATGCCACTGTTCCATAGCACTTTGCTCCTGGCAAGTGTTTTCTAGGGGAAGGGATAACTGTTGGGAAAGAGGCAGAGATGAAGGACAAAAATACACTGCTCATAGATTTACTGCTTGTTGGTCAGTTTCTGCAGCCCAGACTGACTTTCTGACTGTAGGACCTCATCTCTCTTCAGTACATATTTGCCTGGAACAGAATAATGTTACTTACAGCCCTGGCCCTGTAATGGATAAATCTAAATTACAGGACTTACTGCAGTCTGGTTGCAGGCTTGACCTTGTATTTCTCTTTCAAGTCCTGCATATGTATTTTATATGGTCCAATGCTCCTATTCCATTAAAGAGAAAGGGGCGTCCTCCACACGACACAGTAATTGTAGCTTGTGATCTGCTCATGGGTGAGCAATAGGCATGTTCCCAGCCTGCTACGGTCACTTGATTTGTGTTTGGCAAGGGGCTTCAGGCAGCTCTGCATTCAGGTTTGGACGGAAAAGCGAATGGCAGCTCTTAAAACTTCCAGCCATTTGGTCCTGAAATTAAAATACATATTTAAAATGTTTCCAGGCTAGCACGTGAAAGGTTGTGTTCTTTTTGGGCCTTCTGATCTGCACCACATTGTCCACTGGCCTCCCACATGGCAACATGAGAAGGTCACTGCTGCCTGTTGGGGTGGAAGCAGGTGCTCATATCTGTGGCAAAGGTATGCTGAACAGTAGCACGCCTAGAGACTGGAGTGATGCAAATGGCCTGCCCACACTTTACTCTGGGAAAAGCAATCCCTGAAGGCTGCCTAGGATCGGGTCTGGTCTTTACAAGAAGCCTTGCTTTTGAGTTTTGACTGAATACAGTTTGCTGGCAGAAAATGTGCCAGTGTGCGCTAGTCCTTAGGACAGTAACTCTTGAAAAAGTTCCTAACAGCAAAGCTAAATCCCTAACCATCAGAAGCAACCTTTATTTATTTAGGGGATTTGATCTTGTTGTTTATTTGTAAATCTTGCTGTCTGTTTTGACCTCTGTTTCAGAGAAACAAAGACGATACTTCCGTTCTGTTCTACTGGTAACCATGTATTGCAGTGTATAATTTTCGCTCCAAAGTAGTTCTCAGGAGGTCCTGTTTTTGTTGGGGACAGATAAACAATTTGTATAATGAAATGTATTGGTTTTCTCTCAAAGGAGTCTGTCAATTCAGCACAAGAGATTGTGAGAACTAAAATGCACAATTTACCTTCAAGATCACCTTGAATCGTGGGAATGCTGAGAATTATATCCACAGGAATTGGTTTCCAGTGTAAGTGGTAAGCTGGCAAGCTGCATGGAAGGTGGTCAGTAACTTACCGATTCCAGAAACACTTCTTGTCATGGCAGTGTTGGGAGCTGCCTTGTTCTGTGGGTTGCAGTGTTAGTGCATTCTGTTCTGTCATACAAATAGGAAGGTCTTTGCTTCCTGAATTATGTTCCTTTTAATCACAAATTCGAGGTGTTCAAACTATGTATTTGCTTGGGGATTAACAACTTCAGAGCTGGAGAACCTTTTTGCACGTGAAAGGGAAGATACTTGCTTAAGTTAGCGCTTTTTGTCTTTGAAGTTTTTTGGATTGTAGATTTCAAAGTAATGGGGAGGTTGGAATTTTTAAAATTAATGTTGTCCCCTGGTTCTGATGTCTCTGCCACTTATTTTTGCACAGTTAAATAGGTGGTAATATTCCAGTAGCTACTTTTTTTCCCTAGTCTGACTAGTTCTCTTGTGTAGAACATCTCCAGGTATCTTAAGACAAAGCAAGGCCATGAATAAAACCAAGGGTCAGCAGAGCAACCCTTGCAACTCCCTGGAAAAGGCCCTGTACTTGCACTGAGCTTGTATTGGACCTGAACATCCTCTGCAACTCTAGAAAACATGACATCACACGTAGATATTCATGTCTGTTCTCAGGGAGGATCTTTGTGAAGGGAGGTTCTCTAAACTTTAAAGCTTTAGAAAACTTCCTGGTTTGTTTTTTGTTTTGTTTGCTTGTTTGTTTTTAACTTAGTTATAGAAGGTCCATTATGGTAAAGTGGCACACCAGGGAAATGGAGCCTGCACTTCTCAGCTATTCTGATTGCTGGAAAGTTTTGTAAGATAGTGCTTTGGAATGGTTGAAATACCAGGGTCTTTCTGAGGAGGGAATCACCAAACAGTGAATCTAGCAAAGATTAAGGGCTGCTCTGTGTTAGGGTAAGCTTTACTTTTCCCTCTGTGTTCGAGTTGGAAGACACTGAAAGCTATTGGGTTACCCTGGATCTAAACGTGGGTAGTGAGCTAGTTAATGTCAGTTTTGTTGTTGTTGGCATGACTTGTTTATAGACTTAAATATATTTTTAAATTTATAGGATAATATTGTGGTTATCTGAAAGCATAAGATGAGCCATAGTGCTTACAGGCATGAAATGCTACTTCAGTTATTCAAGCTTCAACTCTACTTTTAGTCATAAATTCCAGTCTTGTGTTGCCAAGAAAAGTGAGAGAACAAAATCAGAAGCAATAGGTGAAGTGTTCTAATGGTAATATCTTTGCAGCTGAAAACCTTCCCCTTTCTTCCATAACCCATTTCTAACTATCAGGCTTTAGTATACCAGTTTAGTCTGACAGGTATATTGTAGGCACATGTACTTGCCATTTCTTAACTTCTGGTTTTGGTGAGCTAAACAGATAATCCATCTGAAGCAGTTACTGTAAAGGCTCTAATTTTCAATCCTTTGGTTACTGGAATAATTAATTGAATTTACTTCACTCTTCCAACACTCTTTTTGGAGAGTGACTGTCAGAACTGGATATAATATTCCCATTGCTGTTGCTGCACCTCCTGTCTTTTATTCAGCCAAGCCCTTCAACCTCAGTGTCTTACCCGGCATCTGTGCCCACCTGCTTATCTTCACCCTTTGCATATTTTTTAGCATCTGTTTTGTCGTAGGACAGGGTGCTGCCCTCTGAAAAGCAAATTTCTCGTGATGGCTGGCCTTCAGCTGCAATGAGACACGTTTTTGCCTGCTTCCAGGTAGACTGATTTCAAGAAGGTCTCTTTATCTTTTTTCAGCTCACATGAGCTGGGATCTTCTTAGGAGCCTGGACTTTTTTGGTGACTTCTGATAACAAATAGTTCAGGCCTGGAAACATATACTTGTACAAACTGGATAAAATATACACCAGACTGTATCATTACTGATTTTTCAGTTATAGTAATATTACAGTACTTACTAGTTACCAGGTTTATTCTCTAACGTGTCTTGTTGTTTCAGAATCAGCTTAGTTTACTAATTAGTGTGTCATGCCACCTCTAATGTATTACTGAGCTTTTAGTAAATTGCATCAACACTATCACTTGAAAAAAAAATATTATTCCATTGTTTCTCCCAGGTCGATGGCACAGAAGCAGGCCAGATGATTTGTTTTGTGGTACTTTGGAAATATTGGTGAGGGGCTGGTGTTTTTCCAATCCTCTGGAGTCTTCCAGATTTTCAAAGCCTTGTTAAAAATTGATACTGATGGACAAGCTTGCTTTTCAGCTTTCACAGTACAGAATGGTCCCTCGAGAACAGGTTGCAAAGCCAACAGCTGTGAAGGGGGAGACCTCTGCTCTGCAGCTTAGGAGAGTTAAATTACTCATCCCTGCCCCCAAGTTAGGAAACAGAGTCAGAGGCTGATGCAAAGGTAAGTGACTTTCATGAAATCTTAGTGCCGGTGAGCCTGAACGCCCTGGTGTGACCAGAAGCAGCGAAGCAACCTCAGTAGTTCTAAACAGAAGACCACAAAAAGATCCAAAAATGCAAAATATTTTTTGTGGACTGGCCAAAGGGTGTGAAGCCCAGCCCTTAACAATTGCTGGAAGGGAAAGGATGTCAAATTCACGTTATGCCTGTCACTGTTGCAGCTGCATCTGGATCCTTCTCTGATCTCCAGGCTGGGTTTGAAGCCTTGGTTCCTGCGTATTCGCTGTGCCTTCAACAGCATGTTCATTGAGGCGCAAAGTGCTCAAGTGGTGGCCCTGTCACGTAGCACTCTCTGAGTTATGTAACCAAGTGTTTCATAGGGGTTTAAAACTACTAGTGCAGAGAAGAGAAAGCACTAAATGAAATGCCTGTGGAGGACAACAATGAATTCAGTCATCTATTAAATTTTTCATCTCTTGAGTCTGTCAAGCCTGGTAGCATCTGAAGCAGTATAAATCTGATAATTTAAGGTCTTAAAATGAGAAAGTAATGGATGAAGAGACCATTATGAAACAGATACACAAGAAACTGCATTCCTTTCTCCCCCCCCTCCTTTTTTTTCATTTACAAATGCAGCCGGAGGACTTTCTTGGCAAAACTGATTGTGAATCTACCTCAGGTTTATCAACCTCCTTGCATATCAAGCTGAACATGAATCATTTGCCAAAAAGGAACTATTTTGTACCAGGGTGGATAATACAGCATGAATGAAAGACATTTGACAAAGTCTTATGTAATTCAGCAAGAAGCAAAGTTATTTTGTTTAATATAGGATTAAAACTATAAGTCAGACCACAAGAAAAGTCTCTTGTCTTAATGTGCTTTCTCTCCCACATTGTACCACTGCAATAGTATAATCAAAATTTAAACTACTGTACGTGGGCATAGTTCTCTTGCTATCACTGGAGTTTAGCTGACTCATACCAGCAGAAAGTAAAATCCTTGTGCTTTATAGGAGGTTTGCTACTTTTCAGTGATTTCCCCCTGTTTTTAGTGATTCCGGTTGTTTTCTCGGGACACTATTGCACTATTTGATAGCCTAATATATACTAATGATAGGGTGATAATATTCTGCTACCTGCCTTCTCTTCCTTGACTTTTCATCCTGTTGTCCCCTTGTTGAAATTTTTTATCAGCACTTGAACAGGGAAGAAGAGAAATTTTTTTTCACATTCTAAACCTGTTAGCGTCGGGCTGCAGAACAGGGAGGGAAAGGATTTGCTTCTGCTTTGTGATTAAATTGTATTTGCGGTAATTTCTGTTCACCTTCATCTAACAGAATGCCTCTATTTGTATTTGTAACTATCTGTCAGTGGGATGCTCGGTGCAGTTTGGTTTGATGCAGACTAGGTGGAGTAAATCCGAGCCTGTGGGGTGAGCAGCGCAAGGCTGAGGAAAGATGCATGCAAACAGACTGCAGATGGGTGAGATAAACAGGATCCCCGGGCTGTGACTGAGTAGGCAGGCCTCTTTAATGGCTCTTAGCAACGCCCCTGCTCTGACCCTCCTCATATGTGAGGGAAATCAAATCAATACACTGTTCTTCAAACCAGGATGCTGCAGCAGCAGCAGGGCATTGTGGCAGCCTTCGTCTCTTAAATTCATCAACGCTTCTCAGTTTGCTGATCTCTGGATAACCATCCTTGCATCTCTGCTGAGGAAGACTCTGACTGCATCTTTAATCGGATTGCTTGAGCTCCCATGTACAACCTTCTTCTTCTTAGCAAGCATTAGGTAGGCAATTTTAAAGTGCTTTTGGATTTGCAGGCAGCTTTAACATTGATCTGAGAACCCTGTTGTATTCTCTGTAAACATAGCAGAAGCCTCTCTTTAAACCTACTCTGTTTTAAATTTCGCTTTTCTTCTGTTTTTGTGGTTGGGCAGGGGGCACTGCTGTTTTTCCCTTCCTTTTAAAAAAAAATGTTGTAGCTGATTTGTGCTTTTGGAAAAGGATATTCCCTTGTTGATCCCTCCCCTGTTCTGTGGAACAGCTATAACCGGTGCCATACAGTTACTTTCCACGTTCATGAACATCTGTTCAGCTGTCTGACATTGAGGGCAGGCTGCTCACTCTTTTATTCTTTAATTTTCCGGTGCGTACTTCAAAGCTGTAGAGCAGGACTCTGCCCACTAAATAAGTTCTACCTTGTTTCCAGAGATGGCTAACAGAGGACCAAGCTATGGCTTAAGTCGAGAAGTTCAGGAAAAGATTGAACAGAAATATGACCCGGAATTAGAGTCTAGGTTGGTGAACTGGATTATTGTCCAGTGTGGAGAACACATAGAGCACCCTCCTCCTGGAAGGCAACATTTTCAGACCTGGTTGATGGATGGAACGGTAAGTGTTTTGTCCAATTATACACTTTCATATGTTTATATGCTATGCATAGTGTCCTTATATTCTGTCTTCATCTAGCTGAATTCATCAGCGCTCATGGTTGGTGCAGAAAAATATATCTTAGTATCTGATTTATTTCCTTTCAGCCAAAAGTCTTAATCTCAAAAGATAAATTATTCTACTAGTGCACTGGGATCAGTACAATATTTATGATTCTTATGAGTCATGCATGTTATATATGAGTATGACTCATTCCTTCAGCATCGTTTCTCATACAGTTAAATGTGATCCATTTTAAAATCAGTTGCATACTTTTCTCTTTAAGAAATAATCAGTGTTGACAAGGAAAGGCAAAGACACAGCAAATTTGAAGGATTGAATTGTGTCATAACTGTCTTCTTGGGAATAATTCTGTAGCTAAACCATTGTATTCCATTTGTTTGTTGAACAACAGGCAGATGCTGCTGTTTGCAGTGGGTTGTAAGACTATGCTAATCATTGAATCTCTGCCAAAGTGACTTTAACAATATTTCAATTGACATTGCTTATTTTTTGGCTCAGGCGTGAGGTTTCTTCTCTGTCAGTTGTTATATAACCTCTACCAGTGGTTGCTTTGTTGTTTCTAGCAGATTAGGATTTACATGGTCAGGCTATTGTCTCAGTTAATGAAAGCTTTTATGCTTTTCTAATATACTGTGATTATTATCAATTCACTTCTTTGTTTTTATCTGAAGAAATTATGTCCCTGACAGAAAGTTGCCAGGTCGAAAACATTTTGCAGCATCATTTCATATGCAGAAATTGCCTTCTAGTTTGGTGACTGTTTTCTAATTTTGTTTCTCTCTTTATCTCTCAGCTGTTATGCAAGTTAATAAACAGTTTACATCCAAAGGGAAATGAGCCCATCACAAAGATCTCTGAATCAAAAATGGCTTTCAAGCAGATGGAACAAATATCTCAGTTCTTAAAAGCTGCTGAAATCTACGGAGTAAGAACAACAGATATTTTTCAGACAGTGGATTTGTGGGAAGGTAAAAATAATAAACTGAAGTCAGCTTGCAGTCTTCATTTTACTTTGATGTGCATTTTGTCTAAGAAATAGTCTCTAATGTAATTATCTTTTGTTTCTGTTTGCCTTACCTCATTACCATGTTCTTCCAGTGCTGCATTATCTCCTCTGAGGGATTTATGATGCCCTGAGGGCATAACGGAACCTTTCTAAGCTCATGTGTTATCCAAAAGCCCATCCTGCTGATAGAAATCCGCAGACCTGATAAAACAACTCTTCTCTACGCTAATCATTTTGAAGTAAATAGCTTCTAATAACAAATGTGGAAATCCCTGATTTTCTGATGACAAGATTTTATCGCAGTTTTCAAATTATAAGCAAAGCTTTAATTGGAGCTATAAAATGCATTCCCAGGAGCGTGTATGCCTCTGTGAAGCTTATGAGGCCTCATTTATAATTAGTGAGAAGCAAAACTCATGGCTTAATACCATGTTAGCTGAGCTTCTCTCTCTAAGGAGAGAGTCTTTTAAGAGAGGTCACTATGGCAACGGGAAAAAAATTCAGGGTGCTCCTGTGATCTTGCAGTAAGCCAGGTGAAGGCTGTCTCCATCCCATGATCGAAATGGAAACTGCTTGTTCTAGTTGCTGAAGAGCTGAGTCATTTGCACGTTTGTGTGGCTGGCTTTGCCCACTTCTGTGGTGCTGATGCACCCTTTCATGGTGCCTTAACCAAACACACTGTATATCCTGCATCTCCCTGGACAAGGTGATGCAATGCTTTGGATGAGGGCTCAGAGCAAGGACAGCTGCAGGGTAGTGAAAGGCACATTTGAAAGGGTCAAAAGTCTGCCTTGAGAATGAAACACTGGAAAGAGAAAAACAATCCACTGGGAAAGCTGGTCAACATAGCCTGTGTAGGAGCACACATCGAGAGAAAAAAGTGGGGTTTGTTTACAGAGGCAGTCGGGATATGTGGAAGAGATCACTCCTATGAAGGACAGCTGGAGGAATGAAATACTAGGGAGCTCTTTGTGAATGGGTTCGAGGGAAAGGATATATTGACAGCTGGAGTTACTGGGATATGTAATGGTCTCAGACTGCCAAATTTGCTTGACAAAACCATACCTTTGGGGGCCAAGGGCAGGATTTTTTCTTCCAGTTCAGTCTTTCCTGTTTCATCAGATCTATCTTTAAATGTCTGAAATTTTCACTTCCCTGATGTAGCACCCTCCCACCCCTCAGCCTAGCAGGCTGTTGAGAGAGAAGTTCCATCTCTCTTGTAAGGGATGATAATGGCTCATTTCAGATAATGTTCTTTGCAGTCTTTTGCAACTTACAATGGCTTCACACCGTGCAAATGAAAATATAATACTTTGATCCTTACTGGGAAAAGGACTTGCTTTGAAGGTGGCTGTCTCCTAATTTCTCTTCCTTTGACTCGTCAGCTTTTCTCAACAGATGTAAGGAAAAAAGGTAGTAACTTCCAGAGGACAGGAAGTCAAAACACAACTTGAAACCTAGGAGGGAGACATACGAGGCTTTTCTTCACTGTTATTTTAAGACTTCCCAAAGCTAATCTGTCTCCTCACTTTCCCACTCCCTTTTCATCCCTCCTGCTGCTCATTTCAGTGCTAAGATGTCTCTCCAGCAGTGAGTCACTGCAAGCTTTTTGTGTCTAACTGTAACTCTGACCTGTAGCATCTGTGCTGCTTCGGTGCTGAATCATCTGAATCTGGATGCATTAGCTGGACAGAAAGGACGGTCTCTTTTTTGCTATTTCATAATTGCAGCCCTCCTACTCTTCACACCATAACCTCTTTAGAAAGAGAGATGTCAATGTTTATAGTGAAAGAAAAGCGTGCGAGTGAAAAACAGCTTTTCCCTGGCACTAATTGTTTTCCAGGAGCTTTTGCTTTGAAATTCATAGCAATGATTAATGAAAGTGTTTTAGGATATGATCTGCTGTTCGCTGTTTCAAACTCACTGAGTCCATCTGGTGTATTTTTCTTCATCCCTGAGACTTCTTGATCCAGGGGAAGTATCACCTCTCTTTTGGCCCTTTCTTACATAAATGTCTTGTGCAGATACCTCCTTGGTATATTTCCAGGCAGGCAAGAAAGAGGCAGCTGCACCTCTGGGTATTTGTTCAACCTTTACAAAAATGCATTTCAGGAATACTAGGCAGAGCAGTTCTCCATCTTTGTGTTTGAACTTTCCCCTTTCTGGACCTGGAGAAGGGCCTGCCAGACAGGTTTCCCCCAAAGAGAAAGGCATCAGATGTGAGCTGAGCAGAGGCCCCTTCCTCCTTGCACTGGCAGTGCCAAGTTCCTCTTCGAGGTTGTGCTATTCCAAGCACACTGCAGAGGACACTGAAGATGCAGGCGTGCCGTCAGCGTGGGTCCCTGCAGCACGACTCAGGGAGCTGAAGCTGAGGGCCAGGTGGGCAGCCCATGTGGCTGCCAATAAACAAGCTGAGGGAAGGCACTAACTATTATTTGCTGCAATGCCAGAGTCAAGTCTGGCTTCAGAGAATGCGTGTGATGCTTTCTGTCAGGTGGCTGCAGCACGAGGTGACTTTCTCACTGGAAATTTAAAATCTTTCAGTGTTTTTTTTTTTAAGCTGACCATTGAGCCCCTTGTAACCTTTGCTAGAAGAAGTCAAGTGACACAAGACCACTTGGATTTTGGGTCTTTCCTCACTCACAGCCCCTCTCATATGCAGCAAGGAGTCTCTGCAGAGCAGAGCCATGGCCGTAGCTTTGTTTTGTCACATGTTGTTCAGCTCCCACTCACTCTTTTTCCCCTGCAGCATCTCCGACTCCTCACTGACAAATAAAGCAGAGCTGAGCATGGAGCGTGGGGGGGTGGGGGGCTGCCAGATGGCTCCGCGAGGCTGATCATCATGTTTCACTGCCTGTCTTTTGTTTCTTTTTCTTTTTTCTTTGCTTGCCATCACTATTCAGCTGATTCTCTTTTAAATCTTTCTCCACATCCCTTTTCATCCCAGTCAGTCACTGTGCTCCTTGTTTTATGGGAGGCATCCCAAGGACGTTGTATGTGGCATCTGTTGCAGCATATGGTACATCTGCTCCTTCGGGGAGCTCTGAGTGTTTCTGCCTCGCTCTCCTCAGCGCGCGCCTGTGTACGTGCGCGTGTGGGATGTCGGCTCTTCAGCTGCCATCCTTACACAAGGACTCGCCTGATGCAGTCTGCATTAGCAAATACAGTAAAAGGAGGATTCTGAGTGACTGACAATTTCTTTTCTGAGCAAATGGTCCCCTGCAGATAGGATTCTGATAGACTATAGTAGTCTGTATGACAGCCACAATTGGAAGCTGATATGTGTTTTCAGCCTTGGGCTGTCTTCCTCACCTCAGCCAAAGTGTTAGGCATTCAGGTTCGTATGAACCAAAGCCCTGGGCTGGATCTGCCTATAAACAATCAGGGTGACGCACAGCATAAATGCAGAGAGTGCAGTGCTTGCTTCCCTCTACACTCCAGCTGGTGTACAGTGCTATTCCTTGATGCTGGACCACTGGAGGTATTTCTGAGATCTATTATCATCTCTGGTATCTCATGTTTGTATGAATTACTTGCTTTCACGGGTGAAGAACCATAATCAGATCCGTTAACTAGATACATTACTTTAGGAAAGAGGGAGAACTGGAATGGAAAGAAGGGGAGGGGAGTCATACGAACACTTAAGGAAGGATTTCAGAAGAAGGGAGAAGCAGAAGGCGGATTTCCAACAACTTACCACCTCACACAATTGGAAATACCTGCTGCAAATTAGTTTTTGCTAGAAAGTTTTCCAAAAGTTAGCATATCTGGATTGGGTAATGAGTTACATAACTTTGATTTGGCTAAAGATGAGATGAGCTGTGACTTTTTGAACTGAGGAGTGAAGTAAGATAGCATAGGGAGAAAGTAGAAGAATAGTGGACTGGATGGTAGAAACTCAAGGTATGAAACTGCATAGAATTGAAACCAGTAGGAAGGTGATTTGATGGTTAAGTTGGGAAGAACTGATAGAAGTTATCTCCACGGGAGCTCACCAGGACTGCTGTGAGCTTTGTTAGCACAGGGATCAACTTTACTCTGAACAAACTGAGACACAGCACTGTTATTTGACACCCTGTTCTCCATCAGACATGTTTTACTGAGTATATTACCATTATTTGTACACCAAAGTAATCTATTCTTAGGAGAAAATTTTACCAAAAGGATTATATAGACTTAAAATAGTATGGTGGAAGGCATTAAAAGAACCAAAGGCCTAGAAACCTTGAAGTGTTTGAATAATTAAGTTTCACTTTAATACTGTCCCTTTGTTGACATTTTAATAAGCTCTTGTATGCCAGCACCTCCATTTTAGCAATGGTAAAATAGCACTTATAATGCTATTAATGCACTTCTTCGGGGGAGCTGAGGGAGTTAGTTAATACATTGGATGAAACTATTTATCGGTGTGCCAAGCTATTTGTTGTGCAAGGACATATATTAACTTCGCTGTCTGGCTTTCTAGGGAAGGACATGGCAGCGGTGCAGAGAACCTTAATGGCTCTAGGCAGTTTGGCAGTCACCAAGGATGACGGCTGCTACAAAGGAGATCCATCCTGGTTTCACAGGTAAAGTCCAGAGCTGCTCAGAGCTGTCTTCCCTGGGAAGCCGGTAATATTGTCTGCCTTTAGAATGAGAGGAAATTTATTGGCAAAGGAAAGGATGAGTCTTTCTAAAGTTTGCTTCTAATGGAGAGATTTTTCTCTCTGGAGTCTAGAGAAGGGAATCAAAGGCCCAGGCATCAATATTCTCTACCCTTCACTGGCTCCTAGCTCTCTAGTTGTATGTCCTACCATATCTTGTTGGCCTAAAGTTACACCAGGACTGCTTGGGGAGGAGCCCCATGGGAGTTGTGTACTGCAGCTTTTTCTCTTTGTAGCATAGCCATCTTACTGCTTGATCTTGCCTGCACTAGTCACTGAAGAAGATGCATAATTTTCTTGTTCGCAGACTTTACCCCTAATTTTCGTTCCCTAGAAAGAAAGCAACGATACTTAGGAAATTTAGCCACCAGTTTTGATGACATTCATCTATTCAGAACCTTCAGCTAATCCTCAATATCTATTTATGAATCAAGGGGAAGGAAAATGGCAGCAGCCATGCAGATATGTGTGTCCCCAGAGCAGCTGGCAGCAAAAGTGTACTTTTGCCTCACATCAGATAGCAGACAGAAAGGCTAATGAAGACAAGGCTGTTATGGATGTCTGGAAAACCCCATATAGTGAGCACTTTACCAAGCAGAGAGAAGACATGAAGCCTTTTTCCCTTCTTCATCAAACCAAAAATTGTATCATTTCCTAGTCGTCTTTTCTCTTGGGGAGTACCACTTATCTGTGAAGAATTCTCTGTCTTGGAAAAGTTGTTTATTTGTTCTGAATCGCCTTTCGTTTTCACTGGGGAAGCTGAGAAGCAGGGACAGGAAGAAAAGGAAATCCTCCCACAGTTAGCCCTCCTGCCCCACAGGCCTATTATTGACATGAGGATCTGCCATCCAAGAGTATTTCTTACATGGAAATGTCTGAGGCATGTTAGCAAAAAGAGTGCTGATTGCTTTTCTTTTCTTCCCTTGAATTTTCTGATGTCTAGGAGAGGCTCAGCAAAAAAAAAAAAGCAAACTTCACTGTGTTTGTCTTCAACCTTGAGCTGATTAAACTGAGTTTAAGGGAGACTTGAATTTTAGGTGAATAAATGCAAACTCCTATGCATTGTTTATATGAAATCAGGTTACATTAACTTAATGCAGCGCACAAATAGATTTATATTTATGGAATATAATTGGGCTTAAAATTGATCTCAAATCCAGTTACATGCTTTAATATAAACCAGACGTGAAATCACTATGACCCAGACAGGCTTATTTGTTTTATGTAACTAAAACAAAGTCCTTCATGGAAAAATTAATTTTCATCTGGACTCTTAATTGTGGGTGGAAGCAGTTTGCATTGGCACAGAGGAAGAGGTGATTACCTTCCTTCTCCTCTAGCTGGCTGCCCAGCCCAGTGCTGCTTGGATAGCCAATCCATATCTATTGCAGCCCCTGAAATACCCTTTTATAGCCACTGCCTTAAGGAAAGCTGGTGTTACGGCATGTTGCAGATCAGAAGCTGTTTTCTGAGTAGCTTACCCATCCCTTCAGGCAGACCAAGCCCCCTCACTGCCACCAGGTGTTACTCATAATTCAGGCTGATTCGTAATCGCCTTTAATTAAATTGAGAAACCAATATTAATGGTATAAGAGTACCCATGCAGGGATCTACAGTGATTAGGATAATGCCGCATTTGAGCTAAGCCATTTAACTTTCCACTGCTAGTGTGTTGCATACCTGGTCCCACCAGGCCTGATTCCCCCTTCCTTGTGTGCCCACCAAGGTTCATGGACCCATGGCTGTTATCCTGTGATTTGGCAATCACAAGCACTGGTGTAAAGTTGGCACAAAAGGTTAACAGATCAGTTTGAGGTAAGAGTGATACCAGGTGACAGCAGACAAGCCAAATAGAACTTGACATTGTGTGAGACATGGAGGGGGAGTAGACTTGCCCTCGCCCCTTTTTCTACAGTCTCAGTTATAGCCATTTCCACCCACCTAAAAACAAATTGCGTACACGTTGCTATCTGTAAGACCAGCATATTCTAAATGGGGTGCTTAAGATGGTAAAAATAACTCTATATAATCCAAACTGTACATATAATTGACTTTTATTAGCATATCCAGGCTTCCTGCTAGTCTCTTTTTTTATTTCTTTTTTGCAGTTCTCATTTTTTTCTTCTTAGGTTACTTTTAGACTTTCTGTGGAAGTACTCATCCACACAGCTGAAAATCCTAGGAGGAAAGAGAAAAAAATAATAGAATGCTTTCCTGTTTTTTTAATTAAAGTAGAAGCAGACACAGTGAACCTGAGATTCAATTAGGTAACAGGAGTAGTTCTAAAAACATCCTCTTGTGGAGATCCTGGCAGTAGTTCCATGCCAGTGCAAGTATTCTGGAAAAGACATTAGGCAGCAATGAGAGGGGCTGCTTTCTGAGGCATCCATGGTTCTGTGTGCCTCCCTCCAAAACAGCCTGTCATTTCTGGCAGGAGGAGTGGAATCTGAGAGCCTGTGATGGGCCTCTGTAAGCCCTCCTGCTAATCTATACATTACCACTGAAAACCCATTCTGAAAAAGGACTGGTCAGTACTGGTTTCCCGTGGATCTTTTTCACCTTTCTGCTTTGCTGGGCTTTCATGTGGATGTGGGTTCTTCTCCTGCGATGTCCTGAACACCCTGAGCCTAGCAAAGAGTGTAAGTGCTGTTTTGGACTTGAGCCAGGGTTCTTAGCACAGTACAGGATCCGACCCTCACAGAGAGGATCATGTTGATGGTTTTCAATCACAGCAGGTACCTAATCTCCCATTCTGATCTAGTGGTGGGGTGGGGAGAAAAGGGGAACTGTAACTCGATGCCATATTACAGTGTAATTTGATCCCCGGGCAAACAGATACAGCAAGGAAAAAGATTGTGCCTGGGTGGGAGTAGGGTCTGGTAGATCAAAAGCCTCCCTCAGTCTGGGGCTCTGCTGATTCATATGATTCATTTGATAGGAAAAGACTGATCCTTCTCCCTTGTAAATGGCCTGTTTTCTCCACCTTGTTAAAATGAAGGATTGATCCAAGTCATACAGTTTCTTGCAGGGCAGCAGAGTGCAAACTTCTGTGTTTCTTCTTTACCACTATGGCCCTCAGTGCTATTCTCAGGGAGAGAAAGGCTCCTTTTACATTCCAACAAAGGTTCATTAATCTAAGGGGCTTTCGAGACCTGGGACACTGAACAGAAGTGGTCACTATGTTTTGACAGAATTTAAAGGACTATCATACAGTTAAGACACAGATGCAAAGGGAAAAATCTGTTCCTTAGAGGTGAGAGATCTGGAAATGGAAACAGAGCAGTTGTTCTGTCCTGTAGGCAACCATCATCTACTCTGCAAAAATGAGCCAGTCCCTTCACCAACTCGTTGTTGCTCTGGGGACATTCAGATCTTATTTACTCCACGGAGTTAAGTTATGCCGATTTGTACTATTGCTCTAGAGGGGTATGAACTTGTAGTTCAGCATGGGTAAGTGTCTCATTGATCAGATCCCGTGGACTACAGCTATTAAGAGCTATAGGGTTTAACACAAATTAACCCTATTTTGTGTGTTATATACAGCACTACATAAATATTTTACCTGTCATAGCTGCTGGGGAAGTCCCTTGGGGTTCTGGAATAAGTGGTACAGTGAAAGTCTGAGGCTTGACTAGAGCATTATTTCTAACTGCAGCAATTAGTCCAGCCAGTATTGTCCAGCACATGGGATGGTGCAAACGACATTACAAGATACATGACCCAATTTTAGATTGCTTTTCATGGTCCTCTGAGCATGCAGAGAATGATGACGTGTGTATGTTGCTTTTCTTGTGTGTGTATCTGGACAGGAAAGCTCAGCAGAATCGACGAGGATTTTCAGAAGAGCAGCTTCGTCAGGGACAGAACGTAATAGGCCTTCAGATGGGCAGCAACAAAGGAGCATCACAGTCGGGTATGACAGGCTATGGAATGCCAAGGCAGATTATCTAAAAACATCTCTGTCTGTGGAGAAAACACTCTTTCTGCAGCATGGTCTGTTAAGAAAAAAAAAAAAAAACACCACAAAAACAAAACAAAAAAACCCACCAACAAAAAAATCTCATTAGTTCCCTTTCTGCCTGTTTTTTAATAGTTAGTGCTCTCTGAGGTTTGGGTTATTTTTGGTTTGGTTTGTTTTCTTTGCAGCTGCAAGAGTTCATCTATGAACTTGGGTTTTTGTGGTGGTGTGTATCAGTTCACAGCACGTGCGCACTGCTGCCTCCTACTTTTCACTTCTGAACTATGCAAAGACAATTATTCTGTATTAATTTATTTGCAAAGTGTTATCTTCCATATTTGTCTCACACTGCACTTGTATTTCAACCAGTAACCTCGTTCTTCAACTCAGTGATGATATTGTTTGACCTAAGAATAAAGACAAATTAAAGACACCTCTTAGACTCATTATTTAGAGGTAAAAGCAAGTAAAACCATGACCACATGGTACAGTGCAGAGGATTTAGGTGTTTTCAATGGTCAGTCTATCCCATCTCTAACCCAGAACCCTGTTCAAGTGACTCCTTGCTTTAGTGTTTTACAGTCTTGTTACAGGTTCAATTTAGTGTTTCTCTAAAGGCACTGCAATGAATTTTCCTAAAAAGAAGAAAAGATTTATTATCCATTGAGTCTGATTCCTGTAGTCCCACCCAGTTTAACCAGTGTGCTGGGTCAACTGCAGCCCACAAACTTGTGGATCAAGCTAAAATCCATTTAATAGGGAAAGCCAAAGCTGCATGTGAAAACGAAGAAAAATAAGGAATTAATTCACTATTGGCAGGCAGACACTTAGCCACTTCTGGAAAGCATGGCCTCAGTATGCATGATGGTTACTTGTTACTACAGTTGTCCCCTTCCTGTTCCTTTTCCCTGAGCTTTTGTTGCTGACCCCAACACAGTACATATGGAATAGCCCTTTGGGCAGTTGGGGTCAGCTGTCCCAGCTGTGTCCCCTCCCAGCTTCTTGTCCAACACAAGCTGTGGGGGCAGAATGAGAAAGAGAGAAGATCTGGGCACTGTTCAGGCATTCTTTAGCAGTAGCCACCACACTGGTGTGTTACTGACTTCTTTAGTCACCAGTCCAAAGGACAGCACTCTACAGGCTCCATCCCAGCCAGACTCAGTACAGCTGGCAGCAGGTGAGTCTCCAGACTTGGGGAATTCTTCACTGTGAAAGAGCAGCCTGTCAGACAGAGGTGAGAACAGGCTTCGTCTTCTGATAGTTGATACTATATCAAACAAAACACAAAACAAGGCGTTTCTTAAATGCAATGGAAGAAATAGAACAAAAGCACCGGAGCAAATCTGACCTGAAAAATGCCCAGAGTTCAAACACAAATAATCTCTAAATGTGGCCAGTGGCTCATTCAGGGGCAGTTTGCTGGAGTGTCAATAGAACTCGCAGCCAGAGTCATCTGGCCACAGGAGCAGGAGCTCTGTATGCTTGATTTGCTGGTCAGCTCAGGTTGCCTCTGGGCTGTGTGGCACATACATTTGAGGGGTTCATGGAATTTTCTCTGCCGGGTTTTCTTGCTGTTAACTCTCTTTGCTGTCTTCCCTCACAAAACCAAATCACTTTTTCCCCACAAGCAAGCGGGGAGGGAAACACGACAACTGAACTCTGGGGGCTCTTTTTTTTTTTCCTTTTTGATTCATGACAGGCTTCCAAGAAGGCCTGAAAATGTAATATATAGTAAGGTAACAAATGAAGAGTAATCTGTTTTGACAGCTCTCTGAGTGCCTATATATATAGGTAGAGGTGACTTCTGTCTGGCTTTAAACCCAATGACACATGGTGGCAGCTAGTTGTCTACTAAGTAGCCCTGGGGCCAGTGACACACATGTTGATGTAGCTTCCAAAGTTTCTACCACTGAGTAAACAGAACCACAGCTCCTAGGGAGTTCTATCATCCCTGTCAGGAGGAAGGAATAACATCTCCCCACTTCAGCCAAGTGCTGCAGAGCAGAGCAAGCAAGAAGGGATGTGAAGGTCACGTTACATGGTTGGAGCTTAGTGGATCTATAGTAGCTGCCACTGAAAAGGTCCTGTCCACACTAGTACCTCCTCTTATACCAGCCAGGGCATCTTGGCTCCTCTACTGTGCCAAATACGTTCATTTGTGTTTACTACCTGGTCAGGGATATTTTTCTGTTACTTAGGTGAATTAGCTTAGCAGAGAAGCAGATGACCACCCCAGATGGTGCATCTCTGGTAGGAGCTCACCTTTCAGTTGTGGTGGCGCATTAACTCAGTGCAAAGTGCAACCCGTAACTTCCCTGTACACATGACATCAGGTGCAACATGGAGAGAATAGCAGTTTTTCTCACTAAAGGCGAATAAGATGACTAAAGAAATCTGGACTGATGGCAAGACAAATGTCTGCCACCAGAAATTTCACCTTGATGAATGTGAACAGCATCCACCTTCCTCTAACACAAAGTCACAGCCACAACAGGTGAAATGGCTGGATGGGAAGAGCTGGAAGAACTGCCTGGAAGGTAGGTAAGAGGTCTGAGAGGCCACAACCCCACACCTTCTGCCCCACACCACCCCCCCAGGGAACACAGGATCTATCCTGAACTCAGTGACCTGGATCTCCCCTCTCTGTTTGGCTGCAGAATACCCATTCTGTATGTCCTTCTCTCTAAAAACACCACTTTTAAGTGCTGCTTGCCAGTTGAGTTCCCGGGGAATGGTGCTTTCTGTATCCCTGATGCCATGCTGTGGCACCACCTGCTCCCCTGTCAGATTTTTTCCTGACCTTGCAGGAAGTGGAGAGGACCCGGGCAAATTCAGGTCCAAGTCATTAGCATGACTGACTCAGAAGAGCAGATGGATCTACTGGTCAGAGCAGCAGTTCGTCTAGCCCAGCACTCTGCCTCTGCCAGTGACAAAAAAAGAGGCTACAATCCATCAAACTGTTCTAGCTGGCATTCAGTGCTGCAAAGTATACTTTATTCTATGGGCTAACCTTGTCCTTCCATATCCCTATATGATAGATATAGAAATATTAATGCTATTGTTAATTAAATGCTAATGCACTCTAGCCTAGAAATCTTCTTCTGTTAAGATATCCTTACTAGTAAGTTGACAAACATCTGAAGCTAAGAAGCAAATTAATACAATACCATGCTAGTTGTAACCAAGTTAGCAGGAAGCATTATCACTTCTCTTATATTAACAAAAAGTCATTGTAAGTTTGTTTCCACTGCATCAAAAGCACTTGCACAGGTCTCCCAGCAGGGTAATTAATTTCTGTAACAATCTTCTGCATTGTTACTACTTAAAAGCCTTGATATACATTAAAATCAAGTCATGCAAGAGCTTTGAACACTGAGGGGTATAGTAAGTGTTTGGGAGAAGGGAGTTCATGTTTACTCTCCCGTCTCTGCTGCTTAGGGGAGGGTTTCCTCTGCAGATGATGAACAACATCTCACTGAAGGCTGTGAGCTCAGTCTGACAGCAAGGATGAGCTAAAATAAGATCCCTCACACACACATAGTGCCTATAATCCTGTTTGAAGCTTGCCTATAACACAATCAGCTATCCCAGCTTTAGAATAGAATGAAATGGAAATAGGAATAGAATAGAATAGAATAGAATAGAATAGAATAGAATAGAATAGAATAGAATAGAATAGAATAGAATAGAATA
>JAWMRA010000001.1:19880638-19926486 GCA_035584735.1 Pseudotriccus pelzelni
GAATAGAATAGAATAGAATAGAATAGAATAGAATAGAATAGAATAGAATAGAATAGAATAGAATAGAATATTTTTGTGAGAAAGTGCTTTAAATATCATCCCCCTTCAACAGGTGTACCACAGAGAGACCCATCATAGCAGGCTGGACCAGAAACACCTTAAATATTGCTGCCCTTGAGCTTCAGTTTGCCATACCTGTACACAAGTAAATGACATTTCTCTGCCTAAATAAAGGTTCTCAGATCATGACCTCATTAGGGACAATTGCTTAGTAACTTCTTTTTACCATTAAGGTGGCACCTAATGGCCTTCGGAAAGGATGCTCAACACGTGTGAGGGAGGTAGAACCAAATGCACAAGTGTGGGATGCAAGTTTATCCTCATGTATAAGGAGAGCAGAAAGAAAATACAATGAACAGACAGTCAGTATTAAGTCCAGCCAGTTCAATTAAGCAGGAGCTTGAGGACTGTCAGGCTGACATAACGTGGTGTGTTTTAAATGAAAACTAATGAGGGTGAACGGCATGAAGAGGCTTTGCTCTTCAGTAAACTGGCCTGCAGCACCCCTTTCGAAGATGCTTCTGCTAAGCAGCATCCCCCACACACAGCAGGGATTAGAAGAGAAGGAAGGTGCTGCTGACAGCAGCAGACACCAACAGCCCTACTCCTTTCACCTGGGAGCTGCCTGCATGGACTGTTCACACACTGGCCACAATGCATTCAGACCAAGCTATCCTGTAGGTCAAAACAGAGCCACCAAGGAGCAAGGATAAGGACTCAGGACATCAGAGTTTCATTTCTATGTCTGTAATTGATTACATTTGGCTCTCTGCATTGTTTGGACTTGCTACTTCCATTCCTCTAACAGGAGGGCTAATAGTAATAGTGATGATTTGAACAGCGCAGACCTTAATAGCATCATATATGGTCGTGTCTCCTAACCAGAAATAAGCTTTAAATATGTTGAGAAGGTAAGTGAGCACCTTTAGAAGAAAGAAATGCAGCCATTTACTCTAAGCTTGTGTGGTGACTGCCATGGTAGGTCCCGAACCAGGGAGTGAGGAGTTACCAAGGCTACAGATAAGCCTATGTACACAGACCTTCCTCCAGCTATTTTGTATTCCATGAAATTAAAAGGGAACATAGAAGCTGATATTTTTAATGCATAAGCTACCACGGCAAACAATCTGCAACATCCTAAATTTAAGACTGGCACCAAACAGACTGGCAAAGGAACAGACAATTTTGTCAGCATGAGTTTTATACACAGGATGCTTTTGGCTGGAAACAAACTATTTTCCCCTTTGTGGGGCTTGCTGTCCTGCAGAAACAGCAAGTGGCCGGGGCAAGAAGACAACACAAGTGACTGCTAGGAAAATATGCAGACAGTCACTCCCCACCCTAATAAATCAAAGTGGCTATTTAAACTTTGTTGAGGTTGTTCTTCCCACATGAATTTCCAAAATAAAACCGCCATAGGTCTGTGACTAAGCTTGAGCAGTAGAAAACCATGAGATAAAATGGCAGGGGGGGAAGTATATTAACTATTACTGTAGAGGGAAAATCATAGCCTTAGATGGAACGAAATTTTTCTGCTCTCATCTTGCAGTGTTTACACAACAGCAGAGTGCATGATGCTGTGACATTCAAGTGAAGTTCTGATGCCATTCCTCAGATATAGAAATGGATTAGTCAGTGGTTCTATTGGATTTATAGGGGAAATTAGAGAGGTGACCTTTCTCCCTGATTAAATTTCTGTTAAATGGTTCCATTTGGTAGAAATGTTACAGGAGTAAATCCCATGCTCCAGTTGGTCAGTGCTCTGTGGACCATGTGGCAGCTTCAATCCTTATGTCCAGGTTCAGAAGTGATGTCCAGGAATGCAGAAGTCCCTGTTCTGAGCTCTGCAGGGCCCAGCTTGCCTGGCACAGGGAAAGGCAGTGCTGGAGGGAAGGAGCAGGCACCCCCAGGCATGAGGCTTGTGGGGGCTTGAAGCAGCACGTGTCTGAGACAGACTGATAACTTCTGGGTATTTCCAAACAGTTTTAAGAAAAGGTATGCATTGTCATCTTGTCGATAAAGATGAGAGGTGGATGAAAGCTTTTTTGTTTGCACAGAAATCAACTAAATGTTCTGTTTCTCTCATTTCTTGTCAAGGCATGGAAAGCATAACAAAAATGAACAGGGATTGCTTTTAAGAGAAGGTTTTGCATTAGTGTCATTATGAGTCAACACTTCATTCTAAGTTTCTTTGTATTAGCTCCCACACATAATGCAAATGTAAGGGTAACTGCTGCTTCCAGCTCCTTCCAGCACACAACCAAGAGTTGTTTTGACCAGGTTCTCAAAGGTGCTGGAGGAGTGCTTCCCTCCATGGATGCGCCCTAACACCCACAGAGCTGCCGAGCACTGGATGTCGTCTTTGTGGCTTTGGCTCTTGGTAAAAGGGGACAAAAGCCCTTCGTCTCAGGAAAATGGTCACATAAATTCAGGTCTAACTTCAAGGTGCTTGGATACCATGGCAACACTGGTTTTCCAAGTGAACAGAAAAACCTTTTGATTCAAGGAGGAAAAACCAATCAATCAGATAGCAAGTTTGGAAGGTGCAAGTGGAATATCAAGGGAATCTGTGCATGTGCCAGGTGCATTCATCATCCCTTGACATCCTTAAGGAGACCTTATCTCATGTTCTGCCACAACAGTTCAGATGCATTAAGCACTGCGCCAAAGTTCTGCCAGCAGTGCTAAATTAAGGCAGTATTTCTTGTATTCCCTTGCCTCAGAAGTGTATTTTGGAATATGGGTAATGGTTGGAGTCATTGAGAGGTCTCAATAAGGTTCTTTTTCAACCTAAATGATTCCATGACTGTGAAGATGAGCTACAGCTAGGTGCCCACATGAATAGCAGCTGGAGAAGGTTTTGCTACTGAAAAGCAAGAGCTTGTCCTGTAGCCAGGTGGATTTGGTTGCTTGATTGCATGAAGGAACTGCAGTGAAAGGTTCAGGCCTTGCTCAAGGAGAGAGAAGGTGAGGAAAACAAAACTCATGCTCATATCCATAAACTAAAGTGCCCTTTGCTTTCCTGTTGTGGGAGATTTTGCTCGGGGACAGTGTCCCTAAAATGGCTCAGAACTATCAGGTGCTGCTGGGACTGTGGCAAATAATTCCTCATAGCCCTTTGTTACTAAGTGTGTTCCTGGGTGTTGCTGGAGTTGTTGTTAGCCAGGGGCAGCATGGGCACAGCTGAAAGTGGGCTGTGCAGGCATGCAGCTGCATGAAGGTGCCTGTCTCCTGAGTGCAGGACAGCTGGATCACTTGGGAGAGCCTCACAGCTCAGATGTGCTGTTTGCCTCCGTGAAGGTCAGTGTAGTGAGTTTTAAGGAACAGACACGCTGTTTCTAAGTACTGGAAATTGCTTTGCAGACTCCTGTGCATTCAGTTTCATTCTCTGCCATTTGTCTTGGATACCTTCTCGTTAGGAGTTCTTAGCGCAATTAAAAGGCACTTCTGCTCAGGTCTCAAAAAGATCCACTGAAATCATAGTATTTTTTTAAGAGATTTACTTATCCCTTGAGATGTTGCTTAAAAATGAAAGTCTTCTTTTTGTGCTGGGGCAGGTTTAATTATGTGAGTCCTTTCCCCAGAAGCATTACCATCTTACAAGCTGTTTTGTGGGGTGCCAAATACAACAGCTAGAACAAAGATGTTTTTTCTGGGGTGTACGTGTTAATAAGTCAAGCTTTGCCATAGCCTTCCCAGAGGGAATACAAAGAGAAGTATTGTGTGAAGGGAAGTGTTGTGGCAGGTTTCTATGTTTTCTGGGTGTGAGACACCTGTAATGCGTTAAGTCAAAATAAGTAGAAAAAAAGGGTAGTGCACTTGGAGTAATAAACTTTTCTCTTTTTTTATTTTTTTATTTCTTCTGTCTTTTTCACTTTCTTTTTATATACTTGGTATAGATAAGGCTCAAAAGCAAAATTACTGTTTACAGCCAGATTCAGCAGTCTCTGCATTGTGTAAAATGAATCCATGAATGATTAAACAGTTTTTGTTCTGCTTGGTTTTTAAGTGGGAGTTGTGAAATAAAAGCAAGCCATAGTACTGCCATGTCAGTGAAGCAGGCTGCATGAGTGAAGCTCACTTTGGAGAATACGTTCTGTATTTAAAGTGCCTGTCTCTATGTAATATGATGAGTCCCTTAAGGACTACCTTCTGCATTTGCTCTGTGAATTGCACTCCCACTGGAGGCAAGTACATCCAGGCAAATTGGATTATTAGCTGGAGATAAATGGGCCCAGGGAGCACTTAACTGCAGGAGCAGTGATGCTCGTGCCCTTCAGCTAAGCATAAATGCCAGCCCTTTAAAAAGTGGGAGGTATAGAGGAAGGAGTTTTCAGTCCTGAACATTGTCTGCTTTCTTTAAGAGGCTCTCTACTAGATATAATGGGATGAATCATTAGATTTGAAGACAATGAATTTCAGGAAATGTTCCATTCTTTTATAGTGATTTTGAAATAAAAGGAGTGATTTTGCTTTGTGCTTAGGACAATCTGCTTAAAATGATATTGTTAGTTTCATTGTACTGTAAGTATAACATGTGTGATCAAGGCCAGCACGGAACGGTTAGCACACTTTAAACTTCAACACTTTTCAGTGATATTTTTAGAGTATCAGAATATGCAGGATGGAAACAGCTGGATTTATTTGTTTGCTTGCAGTGTCGTGGTGGTGAGATGTGAGCCCTGACAGAGCACTGTGTGGTCAGCAAAGTCTGCAAGGAACTGAACTGCTGTGGTCATGGCTGGCCTAAGTGGGGAGTGATGCTCATTTGAACACCTTCAAACGAGCAGAGAAAACAAGAGGGTGGGGGATTTTTTATTTATTGTGTTTTGGATGGGTTTTTTTATTTATTCCTGGACTCCTTGTTTAAACATGAAAAGGGGAGAGGGGATACAGTCTGATAGAAAGTAAAAACTAAAAGCAAGCATTTCCTACCTGCTGCTAACTTGCCTCTTTTGTATAAGTGGTGGGTCTTAAAGGGGGGAAAAAAAAAAGGTAAATTAGAAGGAAAAATTATTTAGAAAAATAAATTGATATAAAGCTGTCTTTCCTGTGAGCAGACTTGAAACAACCCAAGAAATACAGGATAAGATGGACAGAATAAAGTTCTTGGGGAAAAAAAGAAGTCTACAGTCTACACCAGCTGTTCTTATAGAAAAAAGAAGGATCACCCTCATTTGGGAGAAGAGGGACATGATAACCTCTATAAATAGAAACATAAAACAGTCATACTGAATGTCATCAATACCACCCCTTCTGTCATCATAGGGTCACCAGGGGTCTCAAATTTTAGTTGTTCCTTCGGTCAGTGTTTGTATATTCTCAGTTAATATTTCCAATTTAAATCTGTATATAGCAAGCAAAGCTGGAAGTCCTGTCATCTTGGCTGGGAATGAAGGAAGGTGGATCTTGATTCACATTAGTGGGAAGTTGTTCATAGTGGAGATCGGGAGTGTACATTGCTTAAAGAGAAATGGCATTTGCTTGTTTACTTGGCTGCCTAAAAATAAGACTGAATGAGCAGCAAGATGCACATGCTCTCTCCAGATCCTCACCTCTGTGCAGCGGCAGAGCTGCTGTGCTGGGATAAACTGTTCCTGTGTCTGGAAGGAGCTACTGAAAGAACAAAGAAACTGAAGACAGTGCTTCTACTGATATGTTTTTACTCCAGGATGGATAAGTGTCTATCCATCAAAAGGCAACCAGGACCTCTAAAAGAACATTTTTTAAATCTATTTTGGTTTTTTTTGGTGGGTTTTTTTTTAAAAGAACTGCTTTGCTCCTTGGAGCAAGGAAAACTAACTCCAAAAATAGTTCCTTATAGAACATTACTTATGATCTGGGTGCTTGTAACTACACTTTGTTCTCTGAGGTAAAGGATGTGGCTATTGCCATTTCCTTGGCATTTTACAGAATGAATCATATTTCCTCCCTCGGGATTCATTAGAAAGGCAAAGCACTTCTGAGACTTCTCACTGTGTCTGGGAGTTCTTTAAAATCCTCAGGAGGAGGGCTGCACTGAAAATGCAATGTATTATGAAGAGTCACTGAAAAATACAATTTCTATCATCAATTTAAAACCATAGGAACCATGTACATAGTCATGTGTTATGTCCTGATCATCCCATGTCAAGACTCACCTCCCCCCGCTGCTCTTCCCCAAAGAAATGGGGAAACTGGAGTCTAAATCTATTCTTAAAAATGTTATGAGAGAAAAGTTTGAGAAATGATCAGACTGAGGCAAGTTCAGAGATTTAGTGTCTTGAACGGGATCCCAGCAATGTGATGGGTTCAGTGTAAGGTAGCAGGAACCTTAGAGCTGCCTCCTCGTAATGGTTCTGGAAGAGAAATAGGGACAGCCCTGCATGTCACTTGCAAAACTGAGAGCCAAGATACCATGAGGCTGCACAAGATCCTAAGCTATGTGAGGAGGGGTCCACGCTGTCCATGTAGAAGTGTAGGCATTTTTTGTCTTGTTTCTATTTTTATATGGCTATGGCAGTAAAAATGGCTGGCTCTGCCAGCATCCCAGATGATCCTAAATTAGCTTTCCCCTCCTTTTGACTTGAAACACCATGAGGAATCCATCTTGCCTGTTAAAATAAATCCACTACAAGTCTGGACAGGCAAAAGGTAGATAGATGACCAGCCAACATGGAAGTGGATACAGGGAGCTCTCTGTGTCTGAAGGTCAGGACAAACACAGACATTCAGCACTGCTCTGTTACATGGAGGAAGTGCGGTCTTTGCAGGTTCTGACATTACTGTACACAAAGGATTTAGTTTGGGGATCTTATCCCATGCTTTCCAGACAACAAAGGATACTGAAATTTCACTGCAGTAGGCAAGTGCAGCTTATGTGACCAGCTGTCCTTACTAGGCACTGTACTTGTACGTGAGTGATCAGCTTATGTTTGCTGTGATATCCACCCATTCCTCAAGTACTGATCCTTAAACAAATCTCAGGTGGCTTGCCTAGTTTGGCGAATTGCTGACCAGACTGATTTGTCTTGATTAGCTCCATATTATCTCTTTTGGCTCTACCATCGGGAGAGTTGAGCTCCCTGAAAGAAGGACCTGCTTGTGGTAAAGCTTTTGTTCACACAGCTGGCTCAAGGGGTGTTGCTGTGAGATGTTGACTGATGGAGCGGGATAACATGATGGTGCTGAAGAAAGTTCTTCAGTTTGAGGCTGTCTGGAGACCAAACACTGGAAAGGGTGCTTTTCTCTGCTGAACATCCACACAGCAGACACACAGTGTGTCTGTCCTGTTTGGTCAAAACCTGTAACTGTGGTAAAAAATTTTTATTTTTTTGTAGCAGTGACACTGTAAAGGAGCAGACGAGGCTGTACCTCCCTCCTGTTAACAGGTCTTTAGTTCTTCATTTCTTGCAATTTCTGTATAAAGACAGTGCCACGTGCAGATCATGTCCATATCCAACCCTTGAAGTCCTGCTTCTCTAACCAACATACAAACAGCAATTTCTGTAATGCAGAACCTAGAAGCAGGCAGGGGAAAAAAATGCAGCTTGTGTGGATCACAGTAACGAGTTTTATATTTAGACTTTCATTTGTTTCCATCAGTCCAGATCCTCTTAACTTCTGCCTGTTATTTCCCTGCACTCAGCCCAAGGGCATGAGCAGATATTCAAGCTGGTGATCAACCCCTAATGAAGATTAGTGTCCCTGCAGCTGAGATAGAGCACTTGCCTGGCAGTACCCAGAGATGTCAAGGTCAGAGGGGATTGCACTGACCTAGCTAGAGCATCAAAAGCTTCTCTGAATAAAAACTTTGAACAGGGGACTGTGCAATTTGGTGAAAAAGAGTCACTACAATTCTTGGTCAGCTGTATTCATGGTTAGCAGCCCTCACTAGTGGTTCATCTCTACTGGCTTGTCTGTGCTTGTGTGTGCTTTCTATGCTAAACACCAGATTTTCTTTGTAAGTTATCTTTTTGCACTGCCCTGCCTCTGCTGGCACTTGGGATTTTCTTTGTCTTGGTGACGAGCCTGCCAACAAGAGAGCTATGTTATCCAAACACTAAAAATACTTTTGTTTAAACTTTTCTGTATCAAATTAGGTGGATTAACTTTCTGATGTCCCTTCTCTCAGTTCTTGAATTAATTTCTGTAGGTCTTCTGGGTACTCTACTTATCAAAATCTTTGGTGGGTGAGGGATGACAACAGCTGTGTCAGTCACTTCTAGGGATGAAATGGTGACCTGCCCCATAACTCCTGAACAAAGACACTGGAACCTCAGTTTCATCAGACTGAGTGAAACAGCTTGTTTAATACTTGAAAGTGCAAATAATCTAACTGTTTAATAGTAGGCTAGTTTGAGTTATTTGCTGTAAAAGTAAAGGTAAAAAGAAACAAACAAAAAAACCCAAAACCAACCAAACAAAAAACCAAACCAACAAAACTCTGCTCTGCTCCTTAACTGTTTGAAGTTCTCTGCGCTTGCTGTAGTCTCACTGCCTGGATGACAACATCAAAAGACTGCTAGAGTGGAAATAAAAGTATGACAAGTGGCCTCAATGCCCTGCTGAAGTCTTTCAGAGAAAGTAATAAAGCCAGGAAAAGCTCTAGGATTTGGGGTTTGTGGTTTTGGATTTTTTTCTTCTCAGGATTTCTTGATCTGTCCTTCTACTTAGAAGATGATAAGAGAAATAGAAATGAGGTGAAAGATCAAGACTGAAAGGAAGAGGCATGAGTAGTTTCTGAAAGACAGAGATGGGAAGACAGGAAGTTAAACTTCCAGTGCCGGTTTTCTTCCAGGATATTAGAGATATTCTCTGCCTAAATGCGAGGAAAATGCAACTGTGGAAAGGCAGAACAGGTAGATTATACTAGCGTTTTATAGGGGAATTTATTTCTGGCAAACGCTGAGGCTAGGCTGGCATAAGGCCTCGGGCACGATGTTTCCTGGGGAGATGATTTAATCCTGCTAGCATGAGTAAGATATCTTTGGTTTG
Organism: Pseudotriccus pelzelni; assembly: GCA_035584735.1. Classification (NCBI taxonomy): domain Eukaryota; kingdom Metazoa; phylum Chordata; class Aves; order Passeriformes; family Tyrannidae; genus Pseudotriccus; species Pseudotriccus pelzelni. Next base: position 19,889,675 of record JAWMRA010000001.1, read on the forward strand.
CTTGCACTAAACATTAGCCTCACTTCAGCTGGGCATCCATAATGGGAATAGATATGACTGCTAAGAAAGTGAGGGAAGAGAGATGTTTTCCTCTTTGTGTTCCACGTGGCACATAGAGTTTGATGATCAAGAACAGGGTACGCATTAACCAGAACAGCATCTGGAGGTCTTGGCCTCATGGACCGTTGCTTTTGTACAGCACTGCTTATAAGGTGAAGCCATGGCTGTATAAATCTCATCTTTGTTCACTTTTAATTGGTCACCAGTTACGGACCAGGTCACCAATGGAGTGTGATTTGCAGGGATGAACACAGACAGGTTCACCAGTGAAAGTGCTTTAAACTTGGCTTGTCAGACCCTGCTCAGCCTGACCTATCCAAGTACATGTGACAGACGGGAGTTTGCACATCAGCAAATCACCTGAAAAGCTACAAGCATTGTTTTTGCTTGGCTGAAAGCTGCCCTGACTTGGATTCTGTAGGTGTTATCTTTGGCTTCAATGCTAGTTCAGCTGGGTCAACCTCATTATTTTAGAAACTCTGTATTTTTCTTTCTTTTTTTTTTTAAATAGTATTTATTTTATTAGAAATGCAGCAGATTTCATATTACTGTCATTGTCCTAAAAAGTCATATTTAATCTAGCAGTATTGTTCCATGTGTGCTGTGATGATATTGCTTGTCTTGTTCCTTGCCCTGCCACACACAGCAGTCCAGTTTCATATGAGCAAGAGAGAAATTGAGAGTAAAATGGTGGCCCCAATGAGCACCAAGTAATGCAAGACCATTAACTGATGGAGTAGCAGGGCTTGCTGTTCTTAAAATGCCACAGACTTATAAAGGGATGTTATGTCCAAAGGATGTGCTCACTTAGCCTTTTAAATCTAATTTAAATTGATAGGGATGTAAATAACTAAGTTGTCCTTAATCTGAGTCTCAGAGATGAAACAGTTCTATTAGCTCTATATTCTGCTTCATTTCAGATTATATGCTCTTCAATTGAAGATATATCGCTTCTGGATCCTTGAAGACAGCTCAATTGCCTGTAATTTCCAAGGTGATTTTGTCTGTTGGAAAATGTTTTGCTACATCAGAGACCTCTAGTGCATAGTCAAGGGTTGTCAACAGTCAGAAATTGAGTTGAGAGCTCAAGGAGAAGAAAAACAAACACAAGCGCTGTGATTCGAAGCTGGATCTCTAGATGACAAAGATCTTGAAAGCAAGCAGCATTCATTCAGTGGGGGACAGGAAAAGAGGTTCAAAGTTGATATTGAAACCTGTGTTAGCAGACACATACTAATAATTTAGTATTTAGTAATCAATTGCCACCCGCCTCACCTCAACTTGCTTACCATTTTAGCTTTTAAAGAACTGAAGTAATATCTATTGTGGGCTGGTTCTGTCTTCTGTGGTGGAAGAGATGTATCCAAAATGTTAATGTCTTGTCTGTGTATGCAGATCTTTGCAGACTTCTAATACCATGGTAGTTATTAGAACATGCTTACTGAAGGTATTTGACTTGGTGTATATCCAAAATGAAGCTGAATTACAAATTCACCTGGTTTATTGGGAAGGACAGCCAAAACCTTTCCTTCCTCTGTTAGAAGTAATCTTGGCTGTAATTTGAAGAAATTATTTGCAGTACAAAGTACGCAATCAGACTATGATTCTGTACCAACAAAAATTGATTGATTTAAGAATGTTTATGAATGCCTTCTGATAAACTGTCACTTAAACTCTTGTTTATTTTTCTGAGACATGTTAAAACGTCTGCTTTACCTGAGTTTTGATTATAGAAAAAACAGATAAAAGCAATATGCAAAAGAATTCTTGCAGCAGGTTGTCATAGAATTAACTTTGCATTGTGCAGGGACTTTCCTCCAAAGATTTTGTGCCGCTTGTTAGACGTTGCTGGTTAGCAAAGGGATATCCTGCAATACAAGCAAACTCTGTCACTTTTAATGTTCAGTTGGGGAAAAAAAAGTCATGCTGAGGTTAGTAGCTCTGTGGAACACCCTGCTGTGCTAGTGGGCTGATGCTGTCAAGCTGGTTGTAGGCTCCCGTCAGTTAAAGGGGCAAGGACTGCCTCTGAACTGATCATGAAGGCATCTCTGCTCGGAAGGGAAAGATTTCTCTTACACAGAGATGATTTTGTAGATAAGATAATAACCCCTTTCCTATTTGTACTCAGTTGTGAAAGTGTGATTCATCTTTTCTGTTTTGAATGCTTCTCTGTCACCATCGTGTATACACTGAGTCTAGAAAACAAACTGGGATTTACATGCCTAACATGTCTGAGACAGGTGAGCTGAGCCCTGCCTCTCCCCTGGTATAGCACCAGATTTGTGCAGCACAAGACAAACTTTTTCTCCCACGAGGCTGAATTGCTGGTATCCCAGCCTGCTCCGTGATATATCTATGTAATACAGGCAGACATCTCCGCTGTGGCTTGAGGCTGTTGTGTAGATCTGCTGTAACCTTTCCCTTAATCAGGGACTCAGTGGGCTGGGGGAATGTAGCAGAGTAGTTGAGGGAAGGTTCTCAGCCAAGTACAGGAAGTAGGACACAATCATAGCGTGGATGATTATGATTAGATTTATTGCCAGTACAGTATATAAATATTGCCAATGCAGCATCTAAATAACAACTTTATCTTCTATTACAATGGATTACAGTATCTGAAGGGTTATAACATGAGGAAGTTTGGCTAGAAATGTACAGATTGACAGTACTGCAGAATTCACAGTTACAAAGCACTTACGTAGCTAATTCAGATTGTAGCTCTGTATTTATCAGGATCTGAGCACTTTTAGTCACTCATCCAACAGTGATTGTTCCCTGTCTTCTCTGCTAAAGGAATCCATCCAGAATGTGCTGGCAGCTTTGGGACATCAGTTTGCCCAGATTGCCTGGTCTCCAGCAGCGTTTTATACCCTTTTGCAAGCCAGTGTGCACCAACCGCAGTGCAAACACCGTGACTCCCCTGTCTCTGGAATGCATTCATTATGTGAGCCTCCAGACGGTTTCTCCTGCAGATACCCACCTGGTGGTTTTATCTTAGGACAAATCACATTGCCCAGAAGACTGGAAAGGGAGAGAGGTGTTTGTATGTGTGGGGAGGGGTGCGTCAAAGGCCAGACTATCTTTTCTTGTCTATCTTTCATCACCATCACAGGGGTCACAGATTAGACTGACAAGCTGGCCCTGGTTGTGTGAGTGTCTTATGTGACATGTGTGACAGAAAGTCAGGCTGCCAAACAGATGTGCATGAGGAAGCTCTGACCCTAAGAGAGAATGATGTGAGTAAACCCAAGCGCCACTATCAGAGTATGAATAATCTGAGAAGTCTGTGGATTGTGAGAGTGGGTTTGGAGGTAGAAAAGCATGAGGAAGTGGAACTGGTGTGGAACCTATGACAAGGACAAGAAAATGGGACACTTCTGAAATGGTTATGTTGATTTGGGTCAGAAAGAGATGTCGTGTTTTCTTATGCAATGCTTACAGGAGATGAAAATCAAGCTGCTTAATACCAGCACATTCATACCAAGTAAAGGCTTAAAGTGCTTCTAGGTGGACCTAAGTCAAAGTGCATTTCTCCACAAAGCTCAGAACTGGAACACTTGGGTCATGGTAACTTTTCAGGTTGAACTGAATTATTGGTATCTATCAGGGGACCTGAGAGATTGAGCCTATGATTTGCACTGGCTTTGAATATTTTTGATCTTCAGATTTTTTTTTATATAGGGAACATGCAATAATTAAGCTCACTTTCATAAGATGATTTCATTTCTGATGAGGTTTATGTTTCATTTCAGTTTGTCAACCTCTTTTTTCTTACTGCATTGTTTCAAAGTAAAGCTACCTTGAGCAAAACTCAAACCCTTGCTTTTTAAAAGGAGGAGAGGGGGAAGTAAGTACCATATACTGAAGCAGTGGTTTTGGTTAGCTATGGCTATCAGCCAAACTCTCAGTTGCTCAGGCCCTACCTCCTTTTCTCAAAAGGACTGGGGGAAAAAATGGCAGGAACAGGAAGAAGGGAGAAATAGTGGTTTCTGATGAAGACAGGGAGATTATTTGCCAATTACTGTCACAGGCAAAATATACTCAACTTGGGGAAAAATTTTTGAACTTCTTGCAAATTTAAATAAAAATGGGAGTATTAATGTGGATAGTGGGAAACCAAAGGGCAAACATGGAAAAAATACTGCTCCTCCTCCTTCTCCAGGCCCATTTTTTCACTTGGCTTTCCTCTACTTACCCACCTCCTTCATCTTCCAAACCGCAAGTAGTGCAGGAGAAAAGAGCTTATGGTCAGTATTCAATAACTTATCTCTGCTGCCCCTTCTTTCTCACGCTTTTCCTCTGCTTCAGCATCTGCTTTCTGTGGGCCAAAGTCCTTTAGGAACATCTGCCCCTGCATGATCTCCTCCAAAGGCTGAAGTATTTATATGTACAGTGCTCTTTCAATCTATGGACCAGCTTCTGAAGTACCACTTATATCACAGGATCTCCCTGTGCACAGGATAGCTGGAGACTTTCAGGAATTAGATGAACTTTTTTAAGAAACCAGAGTAATCCCCAAAAAATTACTCATAATTAAAAAAAAAAAAGGGGGAACTTGGAAGCAATTATTTATAGTCATATGGAATACATTAATAGATTTTTCCTATGCTACTAAGCATTAATAAGGCCCAGAGCTTAATGTATCACTTGATATGGTTAAATTACCTTGCAGTTCTAGAACAAACAACAATGACTGAGGACATAATTACTCTGCTTCAGGGCATGAGCCAAAGACTATTCCAGATAAGAAATATTATAGTTCACTAGTACTTTATCTAATCCTAGGGTTTTTTGCCTTGCAGTTGAAGTAATTTATTGCTGGTTACATAGACAGAGCATAGATCACACCTGGAGCTCACCTGTTATGAGTTCTGACTACATCTTTTCTATACTATGTCTCTACTGTACTGCTACATTTTTTGATTGATAGTCTAGGGTTTGTATCTTAAAAGATAAATTAAAAGAAGGGTTATTTTTTAATAAAAATGGTATTTCTCCAGTGCCATTTCTGCAGTTGATTCAAGAAAGGCATTGAGATTGTTAATCACTTAAAAGACAGCTCTATAGTTAGCACCCATTGAGGAAAGTACTGGTTTACATCCTCTATAAATATTTAATTAACAAAGAAAATAGGATGGAACTGTTATAATACAAGTGACTTCCTGCATCTGATTACGAAAAGGATTCTCTATTTGAAGCCTGATCTATTTTAACAAGATTAAATAAGTAGCCTGCAGCTGCTTATTTCTCAGTTACAATAAAATAACCAAATTTGAGTGTTCAACAGAAACCTTACAAAATTCTAAAAGACAGTCAAAATGCTCCTCTTGGTTTGCAGTTATCTGCTATTTGCAATACACTTACTCAAGGTGCCCGTATTTATTTTTATTCTTTTTGCACGTTTTTGCTTCCATATTTATGTTTTGCTTGCCACTTTTCTTGTTCATAAAACTAATTTTGTGCAATTTTAGTGTAGTATAGATTTTGGCGCTGTGATTTTATCTCTTAACAAGCTGGAGCCTATTTCAGCATTGAAAATACCATGAAAAGCCTATTTTATCCAGTCTGACTTGGAAGCCTAACGTTACATGATAGCAGCCTTCTAACATTCACAAAGGTGCAATAGGGCAGATGAGATTACAACTGGAAACTCATCAAAGTAAATTGATGCCTCTTTTGGTCCTGGACATTGCTGTTAGCTGTCTTCAGCTTCAGAAGCAGAAGTGGTGCTTGAGGAAAGGTGCAAGGCTCTTTTTTAGCTCGGACAAGGGACAAAATTAATTCTGTTGGAATGGATGGGAAAAATGATCACCCAACAGCTAAACCTGAAGATGAAGGAAGTGTAAGTAGGTGACTTAAGCATTCTTGATTTTATGTGCTTCTTGACACTATTAGATCTCTTGTGATCTGATTATCAACTTAACATCATGGCTAGATTTAGTATAATTTTCAGACTGAGCTATAAAATAGAAAATGTCAACATGTGTTTGCGTATCCTTAGATTGCTAATAATACGTATTTTCAGACAATTGAAATAAAGGACATGTCGGTGTGCCAATATCAGAAGTTTATATTGGTGTCATGGCAGCAGGCTTTTCAAAAAAGAAGTCAAATTTTAGACAAAAAAGCAACATTAAAGTAGGCAAAGTGTTTTGCTTTTCCCTGACAAAAGGCAGTAGGGGATTATTGTGTGAGTGTTAACTCATGGCAAAGAACTAATTAAATAATTTAGTGAATAGTGATAGTCAAATTACAGCTTTAGGTGGAAACTAACTTTAGAATACAAAAACTAAGTTGCAGTAGAGAGGAAAGCTGAAATAAGCTGTTCCCTTCCCTCAGTAAGCACCACAACTCTTAACTTTGCCTTGGTTTTCCTTTCTATAAGATGTCTGTAGTAGACTAATATTACCTGGGGAAATATCGATAATGTAGCACACAGCATTCAGTAGTCCTATGAATCCTGTGTAACACAGAACTTTGCCATGGAAATCTTGACGCATGAAGGGCAATTTTTAAAAAAAAAAAAGTTAGAATTGCAGTAACGACAACGAAGTTGTTGTTTCAAGTTCATACTTATAGTCCAGCTATGTCAGTCTAGTACAGTTTGTAATGGACCTTGACAGAACTTAATTTTTAAGAAGAAATCTGGCTGGTTAGGTCTATAGCTGCAAAAAGGAGTGAAATGGGAAAACTTAGATATAAAATATTATTGGGAGAACCTTGATCAAAGTGGCCCAAAGCTCAGATGTCAAAACTGAGCATTCCTTGAGCTGCCCTGAGCTGCCCTATTGGACACCTGAGTGTATACAGGAACTTTGCCTGACAGTAAGGAGCTTCAACCAAACAGGCAGTTTGATTTTCATTCTGTAAGGGACATGTACTTGATAAGATTTTTAAAAATTATGGAAGATGGGTGGGTAGAGTGGAGAACACACAGAACAGGTGCACTTAATTAGCTAGATAGAAGATGTGAGTCTGAAATCTTCCAATTCTGTGTTCTCAGACGTTGCTTGAGGAAACTGTAAAGGGTATTACTGGATCCTTTTGCTCTATCTGTTGTTCCTTATTGCCAAGCTGTCTTTGAATATCCTCCATTCTGAGGTCAAAGACTGCTGTCTGCTCTATGTGACTATGGGATCAGTAGGATAGTTCTGGTGATGTTTCTTATGCTCACTCTGTAAGGATACACAGAGCTCTCTACTTGAGAGTATTGCTAGTGCATAATATCAGAGAAATAGTAGAAAAATTTATGTTGATGGGGATTTCTGAATGTTTGTGATTTAAAAAAAAAAAAATCAAAGGCAACAGATTTCTTGGGACATTAATCCACTGAATTTCTAATACCTCTAGGGATGGAGGCTCCCTGAGCTCTCTGGGCATGGCTCACACCCATGGCCCTCATTATGAAATATGTTCTTCCCCCTCCTCCAGTCTAGCTGGAATTTCCCCTGCTGCTGTACGTGACCATTGTGGCTGTCCCTTCGCTGTGCATCAGTGAGAAAAGTGTGTCTCTGTCTTTTCCATAACCCAATTTTAGATAGGGAAATCTATAATTAGATTTACTCACACTGTCTCTGCCTTCTTGTCTCTAACTGAACAACCCCGGGGCTCTCAACCTTTTGCTGTACATCCCTTCAGTCCCTTACTGCTTGGTGACCTTCTCCTGGAATCAACGTGGGTTATCTCATACTCACAGGCCAAAAACTGGACACAGATGTGGGGCAAAAGGAAACAACCGCTTGTTGTGAAATAACCTGCAATGCTACTTTTGCAAATGGCTATTAGTTATGCTTGTCATCTCCTGTGTGACAAGCTCCATCAACACATAGGTTTTGTGGCCACTATATTAAACTTGACATCCCACAATGATGTCAACTCAGGAATGAAATGCAAGTGTCTTGAAGGCAGGCCCTTACTTTCTGACTGAAGTTCTAAATTTCTGCTAAGCTGATTATAGTTGTGTACATATGGTAGCAGACAAACGTGTTGGTCCATAAATTGCTGTTAGAAATGTTCCACGTTTTTTTTGTTGTCTTTCACCTTATTTTAGGTAGCCAACATTTCAGTCCAAATGGTATCTGCAGAAGAGAAGTTGGCAAAGAGGATTCTGGCAAGGAAAAAACATGCCAAATTGAAGAAAAAAGATAAGTTGCTGTGGAATTTTCAAAACAAAATAATTCTCTTTACCCTCATTCTATTCGTTTTAGGAGTTGTAACCTGGACATTACTGTGGCTCTTCATTGGTGAGTTGCTGAAAGCTCAAGCTGATTTCATATATCCCTATCCTCAATTGTACTTTCAGCTGACTTTAGGATCTCACTTGCCCTAAAGGCTGTTTCTAAAGAAAACAAAGTACTTCTTGTGTGTCTTTGTTAAAGACTTAAAAAGTAATTATAAGAGCAGGCATAGCTGATGGCTTTAGGGAGTGTGACTTTTTGTAAAGTGTTATGCAAAACCTTTTTATGTGCAAGTTGACTGTGCAGACCTGACAGTTTCTGTGAGCTTGATTGCTCAGAAATTTTGCCTTTCACTGTGTTTCTTGGCCTTATGAAGGCCAGGTCCTTTATCTTTCATGTAAAATAGAATTAAAGAAATAAAAGGGGAGTAAAAAGCACATGTGTCTAATTGGGCATTAAAAGCTATGTTTTGCTCTTTAGACTCCTGATGCTGATACTGCCTCAGATTCCTCAGAGATGCTCCAGAATCTGAATGTTGATAGCTCCTTCGTTATGCTGGCTCATTTGTATGGTGGCATCTTATCCTGTGTGGAGGGAACAGGTGCTCAATTAACCATATTTTGGTACGCATCTGTAACAGTTTGGCTATAAAAAGCGCAGTGTTCTTTTGGTAGCTGTTTCCACTGTAAGGCCAAATAGATTAACTTGGGTTAAAAGTTAATAACAAACCCACACCTCATTGTTATTGAGGGGAAAAAAAAAAAAAGGTTGTCCTCTTCGTTTCTTGCAGTTCAGGCAGAAAACAAAGATGCACTTTATTTTGTTGGACTGTTTCGTGTTGCCAACGTAGAGTTTATCCCGGAATACAGGCAGAAAGAGTCAAAGGAATTCCTGTCCATGGCACAGACTGTGCAGCATGTGGTAAGATGAGCGTGTTGCTTGGCTAGTAAAGATTAGAGCTGTGAGTGAAAGGTGGGGCATTCAGGTGCCACTGAGCGTGTTGTGGTGTTCTCCTTCCCACCTTTTCCCCCTCAGAGGATCATGTACAAAGAGTGGCTATCTGGAGGAATGAACAAACTGACTGCTCTCAGCCTGTTAATCACAAACTGAGTTTTGAACAGGTCTCTTTGACTTCTACATTTTAGTAAAAATTTTATGTATTTTCCCCCACAAATCGGGATCTATGAATAAAACTCCGCAAAAGTCTTTCAAAACTTAATTGCCACTTTTGAGACATGGAACAGATGAAACTTTTTGCATTTCAGTTGGTATCTTCTGCCAGTCTTCTGCCTCAAAGCATCCATAATTACCCTAGAGCTCTCAAACATATGTACAGTTACATTTCCTTCTGATGCTAGGTATTCTGAAGGCCATTATTCTTCCCAAACACCTTGCATCAGTCAAGGCAGAAATAGCACTCTGTTGGTAGGCAGTTAAAGCTGCTCCACAGTGAGAAGAAAGGGATGGGAATCTTACTTGAAAGGGAATGTGACTTTGAAGACATTTGGTGTAGGGATCAAAAATACACTAATGCAGCAGGAAATGCAGCACTATCCACATAATGGTATAAAAACTGCTAAACAGATAACGAAAAAATGTCAGATGCAACCAAGAAATTTTGTAATAATTGCTAAGTTTTTGTCATGATATCGACTCACATTCTCGTTTTCCAGCTCTATTTTTCCTCCCTCCCCCTAGCTGGTTCACAAAAGACTTGAAAGCTGACTGTAGTTTTCCCAGTCCTGCATGTTAATGACTGAAGTGCTTTCAGGAGGATAGAAGGTAAGCAGTGCAGGGCACATCCTTCCCCTGCACTCCGTGGAGCAGCTCTGACCTGATGTAAGCCCTGTCTCTTGCTCTTGTCCCAGAGCATCCTGCCCTTGTCACACACAGAGGTGTCAGAAAGAAGGTGTTGAGCTGCCGGTGTCACCACCTCCTACTTGAATGTAACTTGAAGTCTATTTTTTATGTGTAAATTTTGCCCAAACTCACCAATGAATTTTGCAAAGCTGCAACTGAGCTTTGTGCTGACCTTAAATATTGACTAAAATTGTTAGTAGGGAAGTGGGGAATTTGGGATTTTTTTTTTTTTTGGTTTTTTGCCTTGAAACGTTTTTGTCAGTGGTTACTGCCCCAGAGACCATAAATGCTAGTAGAAGAATGTCTCAAGATAGATTCCTTTTCTCTTTTGTAGTGACAGTAATATATAAAATCCCTTGTAGCTTAATCTGCAGAAAGATTGAGCTCCACCCATTTTATTTAGGCCCTTGAAAGTATTGTTCACACTTCCTGTGTTAAACATCAAAAGTTAGGAATTAAAATTGATGTGATTTTTGCTTCAAAATAACCCAAGGCAATCCCATATCATGAAACGGGCAGTTTTTGCTTCTGCACGTGTATTTCTTTCCAATACACACAGTGTAAAACATTAATTCTAAACTGGTGATTAAGAAAATAGACACAGACTGAATCAAAATGCAAGAAATTCCACACAAACAGAGAAAAAGAGCTCTTCAGCTGTGAGAGCAATCAAACACTAAAGCGGTTTTCCAGGGAGGCTGTGGAGTCTCCATTCTTGGAGGCATTCAACTAGAAATGTCCCTGAGCAACAAGATGTAGTTGACCCTGCTTTGAGCACTTTGGGGTTGGACTAGATGGTCTCCAGAGGTCCCTTCTCTGGTTCTGTGGAAGAAGCTCTGACGTGTGCTGCTCACTGCACTTTAGCAGCAACACAAAAAACGTTATAAGCATGCGCACATTTCTTGAAGTTTGGCCCTAAGTTTCAGCATCAGCCTAGGGAAGCGCCTCTCTGTTTGGGATTTGCTGGGCAGAGAATGTGCACCTCTTTCAAAACTCATTTATTTGGAAAAACATTGTTGTCCACTTCAGCTGCTCATGGGCAGAAGATTTGATGTTTCCTGGGAACACCGGACTTGTTCTGAAGAGCTGGTCTTCTGCTCTGCCTAGCTTGGCTGATGTATGCCTGGAAATGTTTGCATGCTGCGTAGTCTTGGTGGAAAATAGGATGCTCTTAGGAAAGGCCAGACATATACCAGTTCTAGGTAGGACTGACTTTTTCAGAAATGCTAAACCTTTATATTTTCTCTTTCAGATGAACTTGGTCTACACGACCTCTTCTTTCTCCAAATTTTATAAGCAGTCCACCGTTTCAGAAGTCAGGTAAAACTGCAGTTAATGAAATTGCCTTTCTGCTGAGTAGTATATAATGTAATGACCCCTCAAGAGAAGCCTATTTTTGGTGGTTATGATATAATGTCTTTGCTATGTACTTATACTGATAGCAAAATAAGCTGATAACCTATACTAATTCACTTAGCAAAAGTAAGGGCAAACCAAAGTCATATAAGCAGTTCCTTGTCTGCCTGGAGTACAACCTAAGATGAGCAGAAATAATGACTTTAAAGAGGATTGGTGATACTTTGGCCAATAGGTCACACAGAATTTTAACCACTTAAACATGCTGTTGAAGTAGAACTCCCTGTTATTGAGTAAGTGACACGTATTTTGTAAGTAATTTATCGATAATTTATTTATATAAAACTATTTTCTACTGACAGAAGGGGAAAATCTCTCCAGTGCAATAAAGTACCCTTACTCTAATGTTATGTTTGCAATTAATATTAGAAGTTTAGTTATTCCCATGCTTTTGAACCAAGTACAACTTTGGTTCAAGAAGAGGAGTTGCTAGAGAACATTTACTTCAACAATTTTTTTTTCCCCACCAGAAGGTAAAGATTGGGGTGACCATACATGGTTTCTAATGTGCTACCTAAATAGTCTATAAACTGTTTCTTTTATACCATAGCACACAGTACAGGGTGAAATGCATACCAATGTAGAGTTCTGCATTTCTGGAGATGATAATTCTACTATATCTGTTCTATTATTTCTGGGTTTGATTTTTAGGACATAATTCAGCACTAATTCAAGTAGATAGTATCATTTCCATAGATCTCAAAAGTCAGGAGCCCTCAGGAAATCAATGTACTGAAGATTCCCAACTGGATATGAAGAGTGTGTTTTGGTAGTTTGGGCTTCTTTCCCCCTCCCCTTCCAAGAGGAAAATATACATTCAGTGTGTTAATGTAACTAGGAAAGATGGAAATGAGCCATACATTTCTAAATTCGTGCTTCAGAAGCTTGGGCTAAAAGTCTAGTCTTAAGAGAACGTTCAGCATGATGCTAATCTGTAGGACCTCCTTCTTTCAGTAACAACAACAATGGAGGCCTTCTTATTCATTTCTGGATCGTGTTTGTGGTACCCCAGGCGAAGGGCCAAGTGCTGTGTGAGGATTGTGTGGCTGCCATTTTAAAGGATTCCATTCAGACAAGTATCATTAACCGGACTTCGGTGGGAAGCCTTCAGGGCCTTGCAGTCGACATGGACTCTATTGTGCTAAGTGGTTAGTATTAGCACATACCCATATCCTAGAGGAAACACTTCATTAAGCAAACATTTCTACCTTGGAGTAGCAAATTCTGTAAATAAACTAAAATCTTTATCCTACGTTTCTAGCTTCTAATACTAAATTTATAATTAAAAAAAAAAAAAAAGGTGAGAAGGAAAATAAAACCCCACATTTGAGGTCAAAAAGTGTCCTTGTAAACAGTGATTGTAAAACTTACAGTGCTTAGAGTGCTTATGTTCATAGTCAGGCGCTAAGGCAGACACCTTGTAGGCAGCTCACTCTGTGACTTTTAAGGTATAAAAACATGAAGGGTTAAGGTTTCCACACAGATCAAACTTTAGTCCCTACACTGCAAGTAAGAGTCTTGTCACCTTATGAAAAACTAAAAAACAGATTAAAACCCTGCCTATTCGTTAAACAACCCTTGTGCCGTTTCAGTCTGGTGAACAAATTAACAGTGTGAGATTCAAGTATCTGTTTAATGTACTTAGCTACCAAATGGTTTATGATTTTCATTGCTATGAACGTAGGATGGAACAACTCTGTCCAGCTGAAAGCTGACAAAGACTTTGTGGCCAAGGGTGAGGAAATGACCCCCTGGGTACCTCTGTCTTAGTCCTGTAATTGAATATGACTGCTTAATTGACATGCAGTCTGTTCTTGCCTCAGGTGCTGAGATGTCTGGGGACATGATACCTTCACAGCTACTTGCAGAAATAAAGGGTAGCCCCCCCCCCCTCACTGTTTTGTCTTGTGTGTTTAGTGTTAGGACTGAACTGTGATTGAATTAAACCCTGAACTCAGGATTTCAGGCAAACAAGAAGACTCACACAACTCTTTTTCTATGCAGCAGGTCTTCGGTCAGATTATTGGTCGACAACAGGAACAGGTAATTCACCATTTTGGCAACTTCCTGGCAACAGAGAGGTGGAGAACAGGTGTTTTAGGTCATGACTTAGACTCAAAGACACACTTGTCAGTGTTAATTTAAAAGGGTCAAATTCAGCCTTTGTATTTAAGTCCTGACTTGGTATAAAAATGACCACGAGTCTTGCACACAACAAATATAGAAGCTGTCTACTCTTAATCTGCCTGGTAAATTTTTTAGATGTACCTGAGGGCATGGTAGGAAATAAACTCAGTCAGTTGCTTGCGATTCACCGTGTTGAACAAAGGATGAGCCTTTTTTAAACTGGACAGTAATGAATTTTATATGCTGAACAATGGTAATGCTTTTGTCCACAATTTATCCTCCTTAATGCCTGTTCCTCCAAGGTTAATGATGAATTTTTCTTTAGAATTAATTTCCTAATGGTAATTAGTTTGAGCAGTTGAGTTTTGCAAGGGTTGTGGGAGACATAACTTGTGTACCTGCTTGGTTTCATACTATAAACCTCCCAGTAGGGTTCTTTGCCAGTGTGCAGAAACTTCCCAAGCAGTACGAAAGTGAAGCACATCTACCTTCACTGTTATGTGGAGCTGGTACCTAGAAAACGTGCTACTAGGCTAAGCCATAGTACGCTGATCATCTTTGATGCAGACACCTGATAAGTTTCTGTTGGGCCAGTGGTTGTCAAGCAGCTCAGTGTGTTGGCCTCCCTTGCTCTTTGACACAGACTGACTCTTCATCTTGAGAAGTTGCACTGTTTCAGTTTTTTAAGGGCTTTATACCTTTCCGTGATTGTATTTTTCTTTTTCAAGACAGTAACTTTTTGCACTTCTATCTCTGATTTTCACTTCTGGTATATTGCAATGTTTTAACTTGCATACTTTTTCAGAATTCAGCAGCTACTTTTGCCAGTGCAGCCAAGTCAGGGTCTACTAGTTTTGTGGTCCACAGGGGGACTTTGGGTCATACACTCAGGGACATGGTTTGTGATGTTTAGATTGCTATCGGCCCACAGTTTCTCAAAACTCAGGTCAAGTTTGCTACAGCCTTCTCTTGTTCAAAACCTTTTCTGGCTTAAACCTGAAAGCACAGCGATATTGATGTTTATCACATCTCACGACATGCATTTTATTTATATGAAAGAATTGTGCATATTGGTGTTTACTTGCATAGTGATTTCATTTCCCAGTTCAGTGTTCCAGCGCAGAGGAATCAGTACATTCGAAGCTTGCATTTCAACTTGTTCCAAAGTGCTGTTCCTAAAACAGAAGAAAGTAAGAGGAAGAGTTCAACAAAAGCAGGGATGCTAAGGCTTTTTTAGGACTGATGTGGTACCTTTCACACAAAGGGAGAAGGATGTCCTGCCATATTCTAGTTATCTTTCAGAGACTTGCTGTAGCCAACCACAGGTGTCAGCTGGTACCTATGGGAAGCATAGAGCTGGTATGCAATGAAGTTGCTGGGGAGCAACAGTATGGATGGCCAGAGTAGAGAAAGTCTTACCTTTGTGCAATTTCATTTTCTGTGGTCATTTTACTATGTCTGCTTAGGGCTACAGAATATGGTGCAGCAGTGAAGGTGATCCTGCAGCAGCATGCAAGGAATGTGCATTGCCTGGTTGTATTTTGAGAGCAATGGAGTTACTTTTGGTATGAAGATGCAGCTAGTCATTGATTCAGGCACAGAGCTGGAGTGCAGATTTATTGAAGAATCTTGTTGGAGAAGAGGCTTGTAGTGATTCAGCTGATGCAAGTGACTTGCATGGCCATGGCATCTGGCTATGCAGGGTTTGCTTGGGTAAAGACTTTATTCAGCTTTCTTTTCAAGCTAACACACCTGAACTACTTATAGTTCCAGAGCTAGCTCTGAATTCTTTTCACCCTGCTCCATACCAGCAGTGAGCTCATCGTTACTTACTTAGTAGAAATAACGGCAGTCACATAATTCTAGAGATTATGATCAAAGCTGGCTTTGTTAAGGGTGACTAAATAAGCACAAATAACTATTATAAAAAGAATGTTATCGGGAAGAGATAAGAACAAGGAATAAGGAAGAACAATGGCCCAAGCAAGGCTTTAAATAGTTATAACCGTAATTCAGTTGAACGGTATGTGACCCTTAGAGATTGTTCATAAACATTCATAGCACTAGTTTCAAGATTGTAAATTAGAAGTGGAAGTCAAACAAAGCCTGCCACTTCCTGTCTTGATTACTTGCTGGTTAAAAGGCCAACATTTAATTTGAGTCAACAAGTGATAGGAAACATTCACAGGGCTCTAATTGTTGTTCCATGATAGTAACTATTTCAGAGACTTGTCTTCTTAATAGCCAGAAATTAATGCAAAGATTTACTTTGGATCTTATTCTCCCTAATTTGCATTTTCCAAAACAAAAAAATCCCTGAGAGTTTTGCTGACTGTGGCTGCAATATTGAATTGAAAAAAAATACCTCATGTATTTGACTTGGAAGTTACAACTGTTTCAGCTTGATTGGAAAATTGGATACAAGTAGCACAGTTTCCTGGTTATCCTTATCTAAATTATGACACAACTTTTTGCCAGCCTTTTTTTAATGTAAGTGTTGTGTAGGCTAGGTTTTCTCATTAGTATTTCGAAGCACTTCCATTTCTAACAGTGATTTCTAATGCAAATGTTTTCAAGACTTGACAGGACAAAGTCCTGGTCTGAATTAATTCTGACTCTGCTTTGAGCAGGATGATGAACAAGAAAGTCCTAGCAGTCCTTCCAAGCTGAAGGAATTGGTGAACCTGAATTTGTTGGTAGCACTTACAGCTCAAGTCATGATAAAACATTGAAAACCCTGACATTTGAACAATAAGAAAGCTGGAGTAATACAGTCATGTAGCTGCATTTTTGTTTTGTTTTTATTTTATTGATTATAAATATCCTAACATCTGTAGGGGCAGGCAGTTGATTTATGCGCCTTGAAAGTAGATGAACATTTCCCAGCAAACAAATATTTAAGTAATTTATCCTTTAGAGACTCCGCAGAACTTTGTTAGCTGCAAATTGTACAAAATGGCATTGCTTTAGTGCAAATACACTGCATGGGCTGAATTACAGCACTGTTGACCGTGTTCTGTGCTTTTATGAACAGACTTTTCCTTGACTTGTAACTAAGATGAAAACAGTGAGTGGCAGAGAAAGTGAGAGAGGGACTCTTTACAAGGAAAAGGGGAATGGCTTTAAGCTGGAAAAGCATAGGTTTGGGTTTAGGGTGAGAAGAAATTCGTTAGCGTGGTGGTGGTAAGGCACTGGCACAGTTTTCCTGAGAAGCTGTAGATGCCCCATTCCTGGAAGTGCCCAAGACCAGGTTGGAAGGTGCTTGGAGCAACTGGATTGAGTGGGAGGTGTCTCCCCTCCATGGCAGGAACTAGATGATCTCTTATAACACAAACTACCCTATTATTCTGCAATTATGTTGTTAGATATGCTTTCACGTGTTGCTTTAGTTTAACATATGTTTCAGGACTTTAAATTCTATTTTTTTTAATGCCATGTGGATTTAAGGGCTTTGGAGTGAGTGCTTCCAGTGTTGAAAATGTGATGTTTTCACAGGAACAAATTGTATGTACGATCTGTATGGTGACCGTCTACATGAGCACTTCCCTCTGGATATGCGGGCTGCCTCGGAGGGAACAATCTGCTACTTTAAGCTTACTGCATCTGTGGGCCATCTTATTCGCCTTTCAATAGTATCCCTCCAGATTGAAGCAGATAACTGCATCACTGACTCGCTAACCATTTATGACTCTCTAATGCCAATCAAAGATAAAATACTGTACCGGTGAGTATAAAATATCATTGAGAATTCCTTGACAATTTTTTTCTTTTCTTTTCCCTAAGACTTGTCATCTGCGTTTTTAGTAGCTTTTGTTTTGTTACAATTAATCTGATCTTCAAGTATTACTCACACATCACATGGTAATTCTAAGTTTCTTACAGAACTGGAAAACATGACATTGGTAATAAAAGGAATGGTAAAATATTCTTCAAATTTTTCTTTATTCTTCAGCTAGAGCACAGCTACAGATTTATGAAAGTCACACATTACTGGGTGGAATTTTCTGTTTCTTATCAGGAAACAGACATTAACTGTAAGTGAATGTCAAAATTTCCTCCCTTAAACGAACTCTTCTTTTAGATGAAGATGCTCTTCGTATGAAGACTGAAGTTCTAAAACTCAGTCTTGTGATTTTTTACTTACTGGCACTTGTCAGTGTTTTTTTCATCTGCTTTATTTTTTTAGAGGGTTTTTAAAATCTAGAGTTAAAGCTGTGATGCGTTGAGGGATGTGGACTATTACTTTTTTTTGTTTTCTTTCTGTCTCTTTAATGATCCAATGTGCTTGTTTAGGGACTTTGTTTGAAATTCCTGATGATAACTAATTCCACAGGGCTGTGTTACTCCAAAAGGAGAAGACAGCATTTCCATGAAGCAGATGAAGAGCTCAGTGTTTTCACCGCTGAAATCCTTTTCTCTGGCCTGTCAGTCTGGGTATAAGGTGTCAAAAACAGAGCATTGGCTCTTCAGTTCTCTTAGAGAGCTGACCTCTGCTAATCTCTCTCACCAATTGACTTGTCTTTGATACAGCAGATGGTGTTCACTTAGATGTGAACTGTAAGAGGAGTGAAGGTCTGCTAGGTAACACATATGGAAAGTAACTTTTTTAATAAGACTAGTTGATTGGCTCAGGTTCTTAATTTCTGACTTGAAGAATAACTTTCTTGTCTTTCCCACTGCCCTAAAAATGTATAAATCTATTGGTCTAATTAAATAAGCTTTCTCTTACTACAACCCTTTCTTTAATATTGGCTTCATTCATTTTTACTGAGAGAAGGCTGAAAGTCATTATCTCCTAGAGCAAACCATTCCATATTAGTTTTCATGTTTACAATTTCTTTTTTTTTTTTTTTTTTTTTTTTTAATAAATGATTTGCAATATTTGTTTTGTAACAGGCCCTGTAACAGGTATTCTGCATTTCAGAGGATGGAGAGTTTTACTAGACTGTAAAATAGGTAAGATGTGAACCAGTGGAAAACCCATGCATAGAATGAGAGTAATGTGTTAGGCTTTTTGCTTTTTAGCTGATTTCTTATGTATGTACTCTGCTTTCTTCCCCCTCAGAGCTTGTGAACCAGCTGATTCATTGGTGTCACTTGTGTCCACAAATAATCTCATGCTAGTGATGTTCAAGGCAGCACAAGTAAAGGAGCATAAGGAATTCCATGGCTATTTTGAGGTCATTACACAAGAAAGTAGGTTTGTTCTGTGTTTGGAAATGCGTTTATTGTATTGTTTCTGTCTAAGATCCTGAAGAGGCTGTCATGTTTCTGCCTACACATAAATGACTCCTATATTTCATATCCTTTTTTTTAAATGCATATCTCTCTTCTGCATCTCCTCTGCATTACTGAGCATCTCCCTTCCTCTTTTGTAATTTAATCTCAACAGACTAACTGTGCAGTGAAATATGAAAGTAAAAAACCAGTCCTGAATTCAGTTGGCGAGCACAGCAATGTTCCAGCAGATGGAGCTGTTATTTCAGGTGTAGCACTGGCTTGCTTCTCTCCTGCCTTAGGACTCCAGGATCACGCTAAAGGTGGAGGGAGTTCAGCACTAAAAGCTGCTCTCAGAAAATAAAACTTCAGTAGCTTTGTCTGCATTCTCCTCATGAACAAATAGGAGTCTGTTACATTTACGTATCAGATCCATCAATTGCTTTTTATTACTTTAAGAAGTGGTTAGATCACAATTACAAATAGTACGAGGAATATCATGCTAGTAGCACAAGGAGAAAAATCTAATACAATCCAATGCAAGGAAATTCAAGCTGCTCAAAAAGGTGCTGCATACTTTCAATGTTGACAGTAGCTAAGCATCAAAACATCATCATAAAAGCTTGTGATAACATCTCCATCTTAAGTAACCTCAAATTCAGGCCTGCATGGATTGGGTTTCTTGGTCCTTTCTTTGAGTTTTGTTTGTTTAAATTCAGATCTGGGTTTTCTTTGTTGGTTTCTCTGTGTGTGCTTTGTTTTAGTGAATTCTGTAAATCCATGAAAAGAAAATTTTGACTTCAGGAGGCTGATTAGTTTAGTTACACTGTCCATTTCTCTTCTAGCTGGCTGCATTTTAAGACTAGAGATCCTAGTGTACTACTGCAGTGAAGACGTATTGATATCCTTGTTTGCAGAACTGCCTTCAGCGAAATAACCAATATAAAACTTCACAATATTTTTTCCTGGTCTTGCAGAGCCCAGCAAGCATCCCTGGACTTTTAAATTTTCCTTGTCTTCTGTGTGCATCAATGGGAAGGGTCTCTTTTTACAAGTCGAACCCAGATAAAAATAACTCCTAACCTGCTCTGCTTTGCATTGAAAGACTTCTGATATATTTGGATGCTTTAGCCCACTGAATAGCTTTACTGAAAGTAAATTTTGCCTCCTTTTTTTTTTCCCCCCCCTAGGGTGTGGAAAAGCAATAGTGACAAAAGAGAAAATTGGCTACGAAGGGAGCATCACAAGCCCCTATTACCCAAGCTATTATCCTCCGAAATGTCTTTGTGCATGGAACTTTCAGGTAACATGAACCTCTGTCTCTCAGGCACTGTTGTGTATTTTGGGCACACCAAGGTTAAGTAAAGCAGAATCAGTTGAGTAGGCAGTAACCTCCATCCTTACAGGTGCAGCAGTTTATAGAAATGGCATAGCTGAGTAGCTGGCTGTGCTCAGTTCTTTTGTATCAGTTTTTTTCTTTTTCTGTGCACGTATTCTTAAGGTAGAGAACATCGTTCCCAAGCTGTCCAATTATAAAGGTGAAGAGTTGAGATAAGTTTTGATGTTTAGCCTGCAGAATTACTTCACATCAGGGAATATAAGACTTGACTGTTTTTAACTCTCCTCTTCCTACC
This sequence comes from Pseudotriccus pelzelni, assembly GCA_035584735.1. Lineage (NCBI taxonomy): Eukaryota > Metazoa > Chordata > Aves > Passeriformes > Tyrannidae > Pseudotriccus > Pseudotriccus pelzelni. Next base: position 19,910,166 of record JAWMRA010000001.1, read on the forward strand.
CTCATGAATTTGGATGAAACTTATGTACAAAAGATTCCTCTAACCTAATTATTATTGCCACTTCTCTGATATCTTCTCATATGTCTAATATGCTTAATTTGTCTTCAGGATAGTCTGTCCTATCAGCACAGTCCCACAGACTTCTTTTAACTTGGTGTCCTTTCTCTGTGTCTTTTCAGGTATACTTTCCTGAAAGCAAATTGCTGAGATTTCCATGTTATGCCTTCTCTGTCATGAGTATTTCTCTACTAGTGCTCCTAAAGTTAGGGCTTGCCCTTCAGTGTTTTCTTCTCTAAGGAATATGGCAATGGATATGATGATGTCCGCTATTTACCCATCTTTCTGCTTATGTTTCTCATTACTTGTAAAGCTAGTGGTTGCCCATGTTGAATCACACCAATATAAATCAAGTCCAGCTAGCCATGACCAACAGGCTCTTCGTTTTCTAGAATGATAAGGTGTGGTTTTTTGGTTTGGGGTTTTTTTTTTTTTTTGCAAAATTTAATGTCTTCACCTCGGACTTGTGAGGGAAAGGTTTCTGGACACTTAACATGGGCAACTTGCAAGATTTGTTGCTCAAACCAGTTTAATTTCCCAGTCATTCAATAACAAAACTTCCCTCATTTGCCAAATTATGTTTTCTGTAAGAGAGAAGGAGACAAATTTTCTTTTCTGGATTTTTACCCTGACCCAGCCTTGTTATTAAATGAACACTGCCTTATCTTGCAAAAAGGTTCTGTTCCTTTTATTAAAGGAACTTCTAAATAACTATGAACACTCATAATATTGCTGGGCTTAAAACCGTTGTGTAAAGTACTAAAGAACGCTTGGCTGAGCAGGTATCAGAAGACGACTACAGTACTGTGGTAGAGGTAACATGACAGTTATTCCGTGCAGTATCTTAGCTCTTAAATTTCACTGGGTCTCTGTGTCCCTACACAAGTAAATTTGGATGCCTTTGAGTGTTTTGGTCTTGATACAAATGCTGCTTTCTTTGGCCAGTGGCTTTCTGAAGGTGAAAAGGCTATTGGCTAGAGGGGGAGAAAGCCTGCAGCTGTGGTGGGGCTGTGCCAACCTTTGCTCTTACTCAAGACTGAATAGCTGGCATGTGTCTCAAGTGCTGGCTGCTGAGCTGGCTCAGAGCTCCCAGAGTGTGGCACTGCCAAGCTCTGTGATTGCCGAGATAAGTTTATAGACTTTTGTGTTTCATGTCCACAAAAGGAAAAAAGACTGCTTTCACATCTTTCTTGTCCATGACAGACTCCACAGAAGAGCCTTGGTATAGCTCTGAAGTTTCATAACTACACCATCAGTAAGAAGAATATTAAAGGCTGTGAGCGAGGGTGGTGGAAAATTAACGAACAGATGTAAGTATTTTGGTACTGTTACATTAATAATCCATGCAGAAGTAAACCTTCCCGATACTGCTGCAGCTCTCTCAGTTTCCTCAAAGACAGAAATAACTTACTGGGTTGTCCTAGCATTCTTTCACTTTAGCTGCTGATGTAACAGAATCTTTATTTTATATATATATTTATATATATATTTAAAAGTACCAGAAACATGAAAACAAGAGCCTTTGGTACTCTCTGCAGAGAGACAAATTGAAAGAATTGGGTGAAGATGGATATCCTGTGAACCGTAAAATCATTCTGGGACCATTGAAGTAGGTCTGCCACAGACCTTTTAAGTGTAACTTAATTCTATGATTGCTCAAGAGGACAGCAAATCTAATTAACTTCTTGGTAAAAGCTGTTGCAATAAGATGATTGGGAATAGAGGAGTAACTACTTCCTCATTCCAGTCACTGGCTCTTGAAAGAGAAACTGCAGAGCGTCTTCCAAGGTACCACTGTATTTCTGAAATGTTTTTTTTAATGAAAATATTGCTGCTATTTTTTTAATAAGATACCACTGCTTTCCCAGTATATTGTCTACCCATTCTTTCCTTGATTTTTAGGTCATCTTTCAAACAATGAATTATGAGAAAAGGTTAGATTTAGGACTTGGGTTGTTTTGGGTTTTTTTTAAACTTTGTTCAAAAGGAAACCTCACTAAAATTATTCTCGAAACTGAATTTCAGAACTCATTGCTGAAACTAAGAAATGTCAATTAGGCCTCTGAGTGTAACTGAAGGAATTAGGAGGAGAAGAACTTTCTCTATTCTTTGTTACCATGTTGCAATTACATAGAGAAAATTTAATCTGAAGCTCTTAAAATTGTGCCTTGATGGAAAGTGGTTGCTGGACTAGATGGGCACATAAAAACACCAGTCAAAACACAACATATTTGGTGTGTTTGTGGGGCTTTTTGGTGTTCTCTTTATGACAGAACTGTAAGCATTTGGGACGTTTGGGAGGGCTGAGATATCAAATAAAGGCAAAAGCTGGATGAAAAAATGATAATGAGTTCATATTGTAAGGATTCTCTATCTAAAAGAGAAGATTTTCAATAAGCTTATCACTTATACATTCCATAGAATCAAATGTCAGAGTATTACACTTAGAAGTGCACTCGGGGCACTTTTGAAGTACTGCACAGGAACATGTGTTCCTGATCTCTGTTGTAAGTTGCTGATGATATGTATAGACCAAGACCAGCTGTCCTTTGAAAGTGTCTTTTTCACTGAAAATAAGGTTGTTGAACTTCTGATTTTCTGCTCCGTGTTTACTTCTCAAGGAAAAATATGATTTAAAGCATGAAACATCGTGATATTTTATTTTCTTTTTTTCCCCATTTTAAAGGTTAATGAAATGGGGGTCAGGGGGACCGCACCTTTCAGCTTCCTGCAATTGCAGCTTATAGGATGCTTATTCTGTCATCTCAGGTAAAAAAGTTAAGAAGCACCAGGCTACTGATATTGGTAAAGGCTGCTACCAAGAAGATGGTGCAGATAAGGTTGCCTCAGGCCTTTAGAGACAGCTTTATCTACCCAGAGACACCAAACACGACCATGCAGCTCTCCCTCATTTTCTTCTAGTTGCCGTACAAATGTTCCACTGCCAAGTCCAAAGCAGTTTCATGTGGCTGAGAAGTGGTCAATGCAGACTGCAACTGTTTTTGAAATGGTGCTAATGTTTGTTGGAGGGAGGGTGTCAAAGTGATTGACAGAAGCAGAAGTGCAGAAAATGTCCATGGGCTAACTGAGAGGAATCACGTGGTTAGGTGGCATTTTGCTGTGTACTTTGACATGCGGGTTTAGATTAGGAGCACTGGTGATGAATGTTAAAATGAGTGAGAATTAGGCTTCCTGTGGTAGGAAGCCTTCACTCTGAGATTAGCCCAGTTGGTTGGAGCGTGGTGCTGATAACAGCAAGGTTGTGGGTTTGATCCGTATATGGGCCATTCACTTCAGAGCTGGACTTGGTGATACTTGTTGGGTCCCTTCCAACTCAGAATATTCTGTGATTCTTGTTCAGCTCATAGCCCTGGTAGATTTGGTGTTTTGGCTGTGTTTCTTTGTTGGCTTGGTTTTGGTTTTTCTGTTTGCTTGTTTGTTAGGTGGCTTGGGTTTTTTGTTGCTTGGTGTTTGTTTGTTGTTTTTTGGTGGTTGGGGTTTTTTGCAATTAATTTTTCTATACTAGAAATCTTTAAAATTGACTGGGTTCTTTTGCATCTGCATTCAGGATGTCCAGGAGGAGTCTATTTTTTTAATTGTTTTCTTGCTTTATTTTTCGCATTGCTGGAACAGAAACTCCTAGATCAGTTAAAAATGAAACATCCTGTTGAAATCCCTCCTCACTGGGACACACAGGACACATAGGCAGCACCTATTCACATGGAAATCACTGACCAATTTCTCTATAGTCATTGACATGAGGAGTAGTCCCGGTGCAATGCCTGATGTGGCCAAAATACACGAGGGAAATATTTACCTCTATATAATGGTCCACTAGTCCATTTAACAATACAACAATCCATTTTCATGTTATTTGTGTTCATTCTAGCAGTAATGCGTGTCCTTGCAGTGCTGTCAAGGAAGTGTGTGTGCCAAGTGTGCTAAAAATCAGTACTGCTGCTTCTGCTCTTAAATCTGTTTAGACTTGTAAGTATTTTTTTTTTTTTCAGAAACCTGAAAACCAGATGTTTGAGGCAGTTTGTTGAATAGAGGTCCTTATTTCTGCTTGTAGAACAACCTGTACTCTCAACATTCACTGCTTTGGAACTGTCTCCAATTTTAAAATAATTGTCCAGCAACCTTTTCCTTGTTAAAGCGGCTTTGTTTGTTTGTTTTTCTTTGGGGGTTTGTTTTTTTGTGGTTTTGTTTGCTTGATTTTGTTGGGGGAGAGGGCTGTTTGTTTGTTTTGGGGTTTTTTTTTGTGACCCTCCCCATCTAGAGCTGCATCTAAATGCTAGTTGCAACATCTTTGATGGGAAAGGACATTAGAAATTCATTAGCAATGGATGAATTAGATGTTTGCTGGCATTAGGGAACATTTTGGTTTCTCTGAACCACGTGGCACCTAGGCTGAAGTCCAAGGAACCTTTTTGCCAAAACGGCAGCTTTATGTAGAAGTGCACTCAAGGGATTATTTTTAAGACTACTAATTTGAAGGTGTGACATTCAGAGGTAAAGTTCCAGAATGTTAGTAGTGGAGGAAGGCTGGGTGACTACTTAAGAATATTTTCATCTCATTTCCCTAAATCTATTCCCCTCTGCCTTCAATGAAGTTGTACCAATTTTATGCCAATCTCTTTCTGCAGTATTCTTTAGGAGCAATCCTTGAAATCAGAGAAGCTAAATTTGCTGTCCCGCTGTGCTGACATTTACTCTCCCACCAAACTTACTTGAGTCTTCTTAAAAATCAAAATCCTTTGAAAATAGATATCAGAAATGGTGACAAAAGTATCCATGTTGGTCTTGATAAATTTCTTCATTACATCTCTGCTCTTCTAGACTTTTTGGCAAAAATTTGTGCTTGCATGTGCGTGGTCACGAAGGATTATGACCAGCATTGTGGGGAATTTGGGTACTGCTTCAGGTTTTGGTTCTTAATTAAAGAACGGCAGCTGACTTTCTTACTGTGGAATTTCACTGTTGTTGACATTTAAATTGTATGTAAGGCAATTATCACGTGAAGGCCACTTAGAAACTCCGCTGACCACTTTTAGGTACTGTGGTTACTATGTTGATCACCAAACAGTCTTCCACGTTACGAGTTCTGCCGTCAATGTCGAGCTTCAGTGCAGTTCGAAGGTCTCTGAGAAACCACTTCTGGTGGAGTATGGCAGCTACAACATCAGCCAGCGTAAGATGCATTTTATTTTTTCAACCCCACTTTGCATTTCAGACCTGTGAAGCATCATCCTCTTGGGGTCCACTAGGACTTAACTGATAAACGTCTCTGTTGGGTTTTAGTTAATTTTCTTTTCTAATATTACTGCCTCAGATGACTAGCAGACAAAGACACTTTTCTAGCTCATCAAGGCTGAGCATCTAAGCTTTGTGGACATGTGCAGCATGCTCTGGTTTCCTGCGTGTACAACCTGCTCCCTTCTGCACGGTCCTTAATGTTTCCTGCGTGCCTGTGACCACGGTGCAGTCAGTTGAAGTCTGCTGTTCCTGTTTGTTGCCATCCCCAACATGTTGTTTGTACTGTTTCTGTTTCTACAAAGGCCTCCAAGGAATGAAGACAGAGTGCCAAATCATAAATTTTGCCTTCTAAAATAAACACGAAATAAGCAGTTGATTGAGTTCATACATCAGCTCCATCAGCAGGTTACTTTCCAAACTTGTGAAGTCCTGCAAATTTTGGTTGTTGGAAGTGAGACTGTCCTTTAGGAGAAGATGGCATTCTAAGCAGTCTTGAATTGTGTCATGAAACACTGGCTGATTTAGTCCAGCCTTAGTGAGCCTGTGGTACATATTCCAGGAACAGCTGAATTGGAACTTTAAGGATGTTTTCTCCTCTTTTTCAAATCCCAGTTTTCAATATTTGAATTCAGTTTAAGTGCTCGTAATGTATACAGTCTATTAAATTTAGACCAACTGTACCATTCCCTGGAATAGCTTAGTGACTGTAAAATGAAATAAGCTGGCAATATTTGGGAAAAGAAAATTTTGAAGTTGTTTTTTCTTTTTTTAACCTCCAGCATGTCCACCTGGATATTTCAAGTGTTCCACTGGCTTGTGCATCCAGCAGCTGCAGCGCTGTGATGGCATAAACAACTGCTTTGATGAAAGCGATGAACTCTTTTGTGGTTTGTATTCACTTATTCGAGATCTTGACTGGATGAAAGCGATGAACTCTTTTGTGGTTTGTATTCACTTATTCGAGATCTTGACTGGAAAACCCAATGAATGAATTGTCTTGTCTTAGAAGGCAGCTGAAACAAGGTGAAATTTTTCAGGGAAAAAAAAAAAGATGTTTTCAGCTTCCTTTGTATGTCCAGGTACAGACTATAAGTCAGTCTCCAGTGCTTAATAGTTAACTGGCAAGAGACAAAACAAAGAATGAAGACATGGCACTGGAGAGCACAAGGAAGAAAATTGGATGTGCAAAACCAGCTGTTATAGCAGTAGTATTTCAGTTTTTCCTCACGTCATAAGTGCAGGCAATTATTAGCAAAGTTCTGTTCCATTTTGAGGTGAGTGATTTTGGTGGGGGAAGTGACAAATGGTGATAAATAGATTAGTATCACTTTCATCTAATTGTCCATGATGAAAGCGGGCTATAACTTGTCCAACTCTGCCCGGGGCAATGTGTGACCTGGGGAGGTCACTGAAGTCGTTTGCAGTTTATTTCCTGCACACATAATGTGGCACTCACAGCCATCCCCGTACCAGGCAGTGAAGGTATGAAATGGTACCCGGACACAGTCAGAAGGGTGGTGTCAGCATTCACCAGCATGCTTCTATACCTGATTTGACTTCTGTTTTTACAGTTGTCCCTGAGTGGAACTGTAACTCCAGCTTCGCAATACAGGATAATCTGGTTGCCTGCAATGGAGTAAGTGATTGTGAGAATGGAAAAGATGAGCAGAACTGCACTCACAGTAAGGCTGCTCTCCTGAATATTTTATTTTTTCTCTTCTATCATCTATCTCCCCCTGACTTGAGTTCTGGATGCTACATTCAAAGAGTTGAGAGGCACTATCAAATTTCACTCAGGCTGTATAATTCTGTTTAATTTTCTAAAATGCTTAGAAACAAGTCCTTGTTTAAAAAAGAAGAAATAGTTTAAAATAATGAGCTCATGAACATCTGTTTCAGCAAAATACTGGCAGAAGAATTAAGTACTTTGGGTGCAGGATGGGGATCCAGGAATTTGAAGCTTGAACCCCTGCTTTTATCTCTTTAAAGCATAAGCTGTGCAAATTAATTCTTGGATCTGTTTTACCGTCTGTAAAATAGCTATAAAAATGATAGCTTCTCGGAGCAGTTTTCAGGGTTACAAGGTTAATGTGTTTAAAATTCTATGGAAGCTATAAATTTAGCAGTAGGCCCATGAAAGTCTTGAATCAGACCTTTCTTGGACTTTTTAGAATAAATGAACACCATGACATGAAAGGGAGCACAATTGGTAAGTGCTGCATGTGACTTCTTTGAAGAAAAGGGTTTGACCTGTCTGACTAGACAGTCTGTGTAGATGGTTACAGGATACTTCTGTGTGTTGACAAGAAAAATAGATTGGGTTTGAGTGGCCTCATTTATTGCAAGCCACAGGGAAATAGGAAAATGCCAAGGCTAGGGTTTGCAGTTTTACTGAATACAGTTATTAATACTGCTTTCACTACAGTCTTTATACTTCCGTATTAAATGAGAAATAAAAGGAGAGCTTCTTTCCAGAAACCTGGATGTTTACTTTTTCCAGCCTAACACTGCATCTAAATTTTTGCTACTATATCCATGTTCTATGGGAAAAGATGGGAGGAAACCTTAGTTCAAACTTGGCCAACTTGATGCACACCTTGGTATTGTTGCAGTTCTACTTGAATAGTTTATTCTAATTAGAGCCACCCCAGTTACAGTGCTTTTTTTTGCTATTTTCCCTACTATCTATTAATACATGTATGAATCTTTTATCTGTGCAGACATTTCTTCACATGTTAAGCTGAACCAATAATTTTATTTTTTTTTTCTCCACAACTACTTCAGGTATTCCTTGCACAAACCGCACATTTAAGTGCAGGAATAATATCTGCATTAGGAAACAATATGCAAAATGTGATGGGACTGTGGACTGTGTTGATGGAAGTGATGAAAGCAGCTGCAGTAAGTTCCTCTCAAGCATTCACCTTTTTGAACTTTCACCTTTTTGTACAATAAAGCCCTTTATTTCTTCCTGTTTTGGAGTGGGTACAGCTCATGCTGCAGGTACTGAGTTTTTATTACATTCTCTCTATAATAGTGGGGTAATGACCACCTATCAGTTTACTTCAGGTCTGCTTGCAGAATTTCCTAAGTTCCTGTGAGAGGACGAGTTTATAGACTAAGACATGGTGAGTCTTAGCTACAGGAAGAAGTACAACTGTCTATGTTAAGGATTAGGGAAGCAGGATTAATTGCAGAGTGAACTCTGCTGCAGGCAACAAAAACGCTGCCTCACCAGCTAGCCATGTCAGGTACTTCTGTTGAAGTCAGGCTCTATTTGGATTTAGAGATGATAGAGCTGCAATGAGATAAAATCCACAAACTTTTCACTTTCTCTTACTATTCCTGATGATGTAGACCCCAGTGTTTCACACTATCAAGCTATGTTCTGGTCTCAAATCTTCCTAAAGAAACCTCTGTACAACCTTTTCAGCTTGCTTTGCTCAGAAGCTAACAGATGATTGTTACTGCAGTAGAAATAGAAGTGGCATTAGGATTAGTTGCTTAAACTGAATGCTTTCAGGTATTTAAGGTATATAACATGGACCTGTTGGAACAAGTCCAAGGGAAGTCCACAATGATGATCCAAAGGTTGGAGTGACCTCTCCTGTGAAGACAGGCTGAGAGCTGGGGATTTTCAGCAAGAAGAAAGGGCTTCAGGGAGACCTTCTAACATCTTCCAGTATCTCAAGGGGGCCTACAGGAGAGCTGGAGAGGGACTTTTCACAACGGTGTGTAGTGACAGCACAAGGGGGAATGGCTTTTATACCTATTCTAAATCTATCATCTGTCAGTATAAGGAAAAAATTCTTCATTGTGAGGGTCCTGAGGCACTGGAACATGTTGCCTGAAGAAGTGGGTACTCTATCCCTGGAAGTGTTCGCGTCCAGGTTGCATAAGGCCCTGAGCAACCCGGTCTAGTGGAAGGTGTCCCTGAATGTGACGAGGGATTGGAACTAGATGATCTTTAAGGTCCCTTCCAACCCCAACCATTCTATGATTTTGCCTGGCCTTCAGCTGCTTTTGGCATGTTACCTGTGTTTCCAATCTGCCAGCACCTGCCCTGGATAGAGTAGGATATCTTAAAAGACTAGCCACATGACTACTTTCTTCTGGAAACACTGATGCTGCATTTGACTTTTTGTCTGTGTGCAGGAAAGTGTTCAGAGTATATTAACACCTCTGTGTGGGAGTGTGGGACTAAAACTCTTGAGCAGAAGCTTTATGTGCAGGCTCTAGGGATGGACACAAGGCCCTACAGAAGGGTCTTTCTTCCTCGCTTTTCAAATCAGACTACAGCTTTTTGTGCTGTACCCGTTAGTAATACACAGCATTGACAGACTGTCAGTTTTTTCCATACAAATTAAAGATTAGACACTTGTTACTTCAGAAATAAGGTGGTCTAATCTCCACATACATTTTTCTTGTATCATTCCCACTGTTTTGGCAAGAAATAAGTGTTCTGATGATGCTGAACTTCCTTTACTGATGGTGTCCTTTCAGGTCAGGGCTGACAGTATCAAAAAGAGATGAGCTATTGTCTGTTTTTATATATTCATTGGGATGCTTATTAAACCAATAGTTCCTCTGACATTGCTGACATAACAAATATTCAGAGGTCAATTCCTGTAGCAGAGCTAGAAAAGGAACTTGGTAAATTTTCCAGACCAGTGCCTGTTTTGATTTGGAGTCTTGTTTCAGTAATAGAATAGCCAAATAGTTTGGAACACGGTAAGGAAATGGATTTCAAAACATTTTGAAGATTCTCTCATGTCCTGTGTGGAAAGCCCTCTCACTAAAGAAAAAGCACTAGGGATGGGGTTTATAACCTTAAATATCCCTTTCAGGTTGTGGCAGTAGCAAGATCAGCAGTCTCATCTCTCGGATTGTAGGTGGCTCAAACACCGAGGAAGGCGAATGGCCCTGGCAGGTCAGCCTTCATTTCGTGGGAGCTGCTTACTGCGGAGCATCAGTGATATCCAAAGAATGGCTCGTGTCTGCAGCCCACTGCTTTCAAGGGAGCAAGTAAGCAGTCTTCCCCAAGCACGGCTGGCATCCACAAATGCCTTTAGATCCCAGAGTCTGAACTGCATGGAGGTGCTGCCCTCTCCTTTCACCTGCCCTGCTGCCAGCAGGGGTTTTGGGGTACCTCTTAAAGTAATGCCTTCGCTGTGTGCTCCCGAGCAGGCTGGCTGACCCCAGAGCATGGCGTGCCCACATGGGGATGCAAATGCAAGGCCGTGCCAAGTTTGTATCTGCGGTGAGGCGGATCGTAGTCCACGAGTACTACAACAGCAGGAACTACGACTACGACATCGCGCTGCTGCAGCTGAGCAAGCCGTGGCCGGACGCGATGAGCCACGTCATCCAGCCAATCTGCGTGCCTCCGTTCTCCTACAGAGTCCGCAGAGGTGACAAGTGCTGGATAACAGGTTGGGGCCAAAAGCAGGAAACAGGTGAGTTTTATCCCTTCAGCTGAGCTAATTATTTCCCCCAGGCAAACAGCAGCCTTCACAGCTGGAGGGGTGGTATGTATGTGCAGGACACCAGCTTTTGTGTGCTGCTGAGGTGTGCAGAAAATAATAGTGTTTTGAATTTTCTGTCCTATGCAAGTAAGTGCCTTGTGCGTGTACCTTCATATGTTCAGGAACATTGGCTACTGGTCCCATGGACCTGAAAGTCTTCTGGCTCATGTAGTTAGCTAAGACTTGCAAAGGAGCTACACTTAAACTGAAATAATGCGGTGTTGCTTTTTGCCTTTGTTACCCCTGGAGCCTGTGCTGCTTGCTGCACAGAGATGAAATTGCTGAGTTTCCCTCCTCCTGCCTTCATCCTCTGCAGCCTGAGCAGCCCTGTAGTGCTGACGCCGGCTGTCAGGTACCCGCTCCGTCCTTTGAGTGCAGCTTGACAGAATGGCCACACTGTAAATTTAAAGTATATTGTATACTGGCTTTATCAAATCCTGAAACTGAGCTTCATTATGTAAACCAACACTTTCATAACTGACTATATAGGTGAGGTTTCTTTGGCTGCACCCAGATTTTGAGAGGATCAGTTGGTGATGAGATTGGACCTTTTGCATTAAAAGGAGGGAACAATTAGATACTTTCAGAAAAACAGAATTAAACCTATCTTATTAAAATAAGCAAAGAGGAATCTTACCAAATCTTTCAGACAGAGAGAACCAAATTTTGAGAAATGTCCAAGTTCTTTATGAGTCAGAGTTTCAGAACACAAATCTTGGCAGCATAATCTTAATCTTGGATTCGGCTCCTTCAGCTATACTGCCCTAACTGCAAATCTGTCACGTGATGATCCAAAAAGCTCTGTAAAATCCTGTTTCCTTTTAAAAATAAAAACAGAACAAATTAAGAAGTCCTGAGACACTTTGCTTTTTGTAACAGAAAAACTTTTTGGCCAATCCTAGTGATTATGCCATTGTATTTGGTGCATCTAAGGCACCAAAACCACATTATACAATAGCCCGTTAGAAGAAGTTTTCTGCTTTATTGCAGTTGTTTGGAATTTGGAATAAACTCAGTGGTCTAAATTACATATGGATATTTTTTGAAGATTTGTTTTCTATTTCAATGGATCAGTAAAATGCTAAGCTCTGAATCACCCTTCTTTGAATTTGTTTTCCAGATGATGAGGGTTCAGCAGTTCTTCAAAAAGCAGAGGTAGAAATTATTGACCAGACATTATGTCATTCCACATATGGGATTATCACAGCTAGGATGTTTTGTGCTGGGCTGCTGTCTGGGAAAAGAGATGGGTGTAAAGTATGTATCTCAGCACACTTTGCCTAGAGCATACCTTGTCTTTCACTGTTGCATGATGAGGTGGAAGAATTGACTGGCAGACCACTTTGTGGCCAGTATGTCTTAGCTCTGAAAAAGAGCGATGTAAGAGTTGTCTGCCAGCAAATCTCTCCTCTGGGTGCTTTCAGAGTTCTGCTGCTTTATGTGCATGAATTGCATCACTAAGTTTCAGCTGAAGGCCAAGAGCAGATCAGTTTGCAAGTCCCAAGAACGACTTGAAGTCAGGCAATTTATCGGCATAAGAAACTCTCAGTTGAAGAAAAATAGTGAGAAACTAGCTTGTCTCTTTTCACGATCTCTCCCTTCCCACTTGGACTGTATAATGAGACAATGATAATTGGGCATAAATTTTCAAATGTAAATTATTTCTGATCTGGAAAAGCTGAAAGATAATAAATAAGAAGTTCTGAATTTAATTCTAGTGAACAGCAGTAAAACTCTGTGTGTGTATATATATACAATATATAAGTTCGGTATAATTTAACATCTGTAATATGAAATGTTATATATAAACCTACTACTAAAATAGTAGTTAATTCTCTGTTAAAATAATAATAAAACCGTGTTCCAGCTTTCACTGATCTATGCAAAAGTCAAAGAGACTACAATGGGTCTTGGACAAGGAATGTCTGGGGTCTTTGAGGGAGTATAATGCACCAGCTGCTTTTTAGATGTTAGCAAGACCATTGATATTAAGTACTGTTTTCACTAACTGGAGAATTTGTTTCTGCAGCTACCAGTAATATAAAATATAGCCAAGCAAAAGCATAATTTACAGATCATATGGCTGTGTTTAGTAGGGGGAGAGGATTTGTGGCTGTGTCTGGCAGTTAGAGCTGATCAAACTGAGTGAAAAATGCTGGTGTTCCACTTCTCTTTTGTCGTAGAAATTAAAGGAAAAAATTAAAAATTCCACTGCTAAATGGAAAATCTTAATCGTCAGGAAAGAAAAAAATGTTCTTCTAAATTCTCAACATTTTTGTGAGGCAATTCAATTTCATCCTACTTCGAGCAGAGGTGCCACCTAGGTACCTAGGAGGAGGTCCCTTCCAACCTGCATTCCTAACATGCTATAAAGTTGAAGCAAAATAGTTTTCTAGCTCTGGCAAAATGTATGTCTAGAAGGAAGGCACTTCTCTTGCAAAACACTTGAATTCTGCCAACCCGCTTTTTGCTTTTGGAACTTGTTTCTTGCATCCAATGTTTTGGTGAAGTTTAACTTGCTACTTGGTGTCTTTTTCAGAGATACTGTGTGGATGGCAGATTCTTACAGGAAAGTGTAAGCTCGGTCCAAGCAATTTTCCCCAAATGGTGGCACATTTTTTTTACCTGAAGCTCTGCCAATGTATTTGTACAAGAACATCCTATAAAAGAAGAGTCCTAGTTGCTTTGTCCTGTATTATGGCATTATGATATACTGTATAAAACTTTGCAATTAGATCAGTTAAAGTGAAGTCTGCAACAGATTTCAAAGACATTACCCATGCCTAAACTTGTTAGTTGTTTGTTGCCTAGAGGACAACGCTTAGGCTCTTTTGTATTCGTGTTCTTTTAGTTTAAAGAAGGAAAAACAATTGAGGGATTCAATCTGTTTCCATTTGCCTTTGAGAGAAGTTAAATATAATAAATAAAATCAAATATTTAATAATAATGTATCTTTTTTAAAAAAAAACTTACTATTTTTTTGAGTTGTTAGTGTGTAACGTACATACAGAGTAAGGAGCAGATTTGGGGTTTAACTGTAAGTTTGAAGCTAAGGAAAAAATGTTACTTTTTATGGACTAGATTTGAAATTCAAATATCTTTAGTATCTTTAGTGAGGGAGAGCTAGCCTTCTTTCTTGTGAAAGAGAAAACTTTGTTGTTTGTAAGCAGATGGGATTGCACAGTTGTACCAAAGTATTGATGGTTTGAACTACGTGAATATGAAATTATAATCACTGTTGGAATTCCTCAGGCAATATATCTGCTGTGGATTTCCCCCCAGTTTTTATATTTCATTGTAAACACATTCAACTCAATTTATTATTTTCAGGGTGATTCTGGCGGACCGTTGTCGTGTCAAAGCAATGGAGATGGAAAATGGTTTTTGACTGGCACAGTGAGCTGGGGTTATGGATGTGGAAGACCAAATTTCCCAGGTGTCTACACAAGAGTGTCAAATTTTGCACCATGGATTCACAAATATGTGCCTTCAGTCTTGTAGTGTGAAGACTCTTTTTATGGAATAAAACATGTCCTGGACATCTTCATTAAAACCCATATTTGGAAAAACTGTTCAGGGGTGGAATTTCTTTGTGGGTCTCTTGCTGATTCTGGAATGCACATATGGAAGTAATAATTACCCTTTTTTCAAACCTTCATGAATAAGGAAGAGGCTGTTCCTTGTGGTGGTTGTTCTATGCAGATGTCTGGAGACACAGGAGGAGATGCAATAATAAACTTCTAGTACTTTGCATTCATTTTCCAGGTACCACCTAAGTGCAGGTGCAATCCTCTGTCAGGAAGCTGAAAATACAACTGATCACATAAAGAAAGAGCTTAAGGCTTAGTCACTCCCTTCTTCTGAGATGTGTAAGGCCAATACAGAAGTAACTGTAGAGCAGCAATCGACCATTTGCACTCTTGCAAATACTGCTTTCCCTGTCTCCTCCACCAAGGACAGCTGACAAGCAGAAAGGGAGAGCAGATGTCACAGAAGGTGAACTCAATCCTTTCAAATCTGTAGAGTCCGATTTTTGAGGATCAGAAATGTTGAGTTAAGAGTAGTGATTTGTTCCATGCTTATTCTTCCTCCAGCTTTCATTTCATCAATTGCATGATTTGGAGCTACTAACTCTTTCATTTCCTGCCTTCATTTCTTCATGTTCAAGTTCATCCACCTAAGAATCTGAATCCTGTAGCTTCAGGCAACCTTAAGAAGGCGAGTAAATATGATGATGTGAGTTATTGCAATGATCTCATCCTTGCCCAAGTAAAAGTGATGCCTCCGAAAGGTCCTTACACAATTTTTAGGCAAAAGTGGTTTGTTTCCTCTACGCTTTGTCTGCGTTTTTTTTTTTTTTCCATAAAGGAAGGGGCAAAATACCACTCAGCAGGCTGTTCAAGGCCTATTTTTTTCCAATAGCTTGTCTGCTACACACACAAAGACATCTGTCTTCAGTTGCAGTTTGAATTTCTGTGCTCTGAGGATTGGCTTCCAGTTAATCCCTTTTGCTGTCTGTGTGATCTATGCTGGGGTTTGTTTCTTGCCTATGTGGTTTTTTGAGGGGGGGAGGTGTTGTTTGTTTTGGGTTCTTTTTCTGGGGCTGAGGCTTTTTTGGTCCAGTTTCAGTTTTCAAGGTTTTGTTCTTTGTGGTCTCTCTGTCAACACGTATAAAACATGTTATTACCCTGTCACATCCTTGATTTTCTTATTTTACTTGCAGAATATTCTGAACTTGATGAGTTGCTGACTTAATTCATGCTCACATTTCCTGTTTGAAAGAAAAACGAATTTTATTTTGTGATCCGGTTATGGGATAAGGACAGAATCCAGACCAGCAGGTCCTTGTCCTCTGAGTTGTAGCTCCCACGTGCTAAGTCCAACAGGAACGAGAGACAGACACAACGTGCAGCTTGAGGGTCAAAGCTGATCTGGTTTATTGGAACAACATGGTGGGTTTATATAGGGCAGAAGAGGGGAAGTCTAGGATAGGGGACACCTGGACTTAGGATTGGTAAAGTAACATGAAGCACGGGGAAAGAGGAGGGAGGTCAGAGCCAGGACACAGGGGATTGGCCAGGGCAGCTATCTCCCATGTAGCCTGCTCTGCAGGGGGCTGTCTCTTTCTCTCCGGGGAGAGATGTCCTTGCTGGCAGCCTCCTGTTACAAGAAGGTACAAAGTCCTTCAGGTAGATGATTCATGGAGAGTGTCTGTCACTTCTTTCCACTCTCTGAAGTCGGCCTGTCTTTGCATCTGTTGAAAGATCCTGTCTGTGTTCAGCTGGAAATACTAATGGCATCATAAAAAATTTAGCTGCAGTGGAATAATCAATTACTGGAAAAAGTAAAGTTCAGAATCCCCTTCTGCACTAAGACACAATACTAGTTACAGTCAAATTTCAAAGAGAGGAGTAAGTGTGGAAAGAAAGCAAAGAGGTCGTAAAGAGCAAATTAGGGATAAAAAAATCCTACTTGATGCAGAA
>JAWMRA010000001.1:19981417-19995997 GCA_035584735.1 Pseudotriccus pelzelni
AATTGTTATTCTGACTTATAATCTCTCTTTTGAGTTGAGGTCATTCCCCCTGCTGGTTAACTTTTAAACCAGCACATCATGTCCCCCCAAAATTTTGTTATTCAGCTGAGTGTCAGAGGGGCAGGAAGTTTTTATGAGATCCCTCCTACTGTAGTTGAAGGGACTGGGAATGTCCCTAGAGTAAGAGTGCAGTGTATAAAAAGGGGAAAGTCACACTCGATGCATCAGTCACCTGTTCGTCCCGCTGAGCGTACAGCTAAGATGATGATGGTCGCTTGCCTGCTCCTCTCCAGCATCTGGACCATTGCATCAGGTAACTTCTTTGTCTGTCTGTGTGTCTGTGTCATTACTGTAACGGCCTTAGGGACCTCACTGGCCCTGCCAGCCTTCTGTGCTGCTGGATGCTGCAGTCCCCATCTCCCGCCCCTCCAGGGTAAGCCCAGAGGTGACACAGCACATGTGGCACTCCACACCACTGCAGTGCTCACGTGGGGCTTCAGGCATGTCACTGCTGGTTGCGTTGACAGCATCCGCTGCTTAATTTACCACCAGTGCATTTACAAGCTCCAGAGAGATGTATAAATTTATTGCAACCAGCCAAACATCGCTTGTAGGTATCTGCTCAGGCCACCGAAAGTGTGTGTCTGTGTTGCACTGGTTTTGTATTTAAAAATCATGTGTAAAAGGCTGAATTAGTTTCAAACTAGCTTTCAGGATCATGATCTGTATTCTGCCTATGGCACAGCAAAATGACTGGTACAGCTTCACAGCTGGGTTCTTGGTCTCTGGTGGAGATCTGCCTGGCCATGGCAGCGTTTTGTTGGGGGGGTTAGCCAAGTGTACCTCTGTGCAGTACAGACAGCCTCACTCCTCTTTAAAGCCTGCAAAGATATTTAGTGCTCTTATACATTGAATTATATGTTCTCAGTGATGCACCTGTCCTTGCTGATATCTTCCTGCCCTTGCTGATGTGCACAAATAAACTTTGAAAACTATTATCCTAAGAGGACTGTGGAGCTGAGCTGTCAGCCTGCGAGCATCCCTTTTCCTTGCCTGTACCCTTAACAGTTTTTTCACGTGTCTATTGGAAGAGGAGACTTTTTTCTTTTCCATGGATACCTTGAATACCATGGCATTTATGATGTAAAAGTTTTCTCTCTGTGGGCCTTCAGCAAGGTCTCTTCTGCAGCTGTTCCCCAGCTGCATGGCCTCAAGCCTGAGATAGCAGGACAAATGCAGTTTGCCTCTGGTCTCCCCACCTTGCTTTTTCCTTCTGGTTTTCTGTTCTCTTGCCAGTCTCTGACAAGTGTGAATGCACAGTGTATAGTGAGACACATAAATTTTAGCAGTTTTACAGATTTCCTGCACTCTGCACCACAGGAGGGCTAAGAGAGAGCTAATGGCCCAATGTCTGTTTGGTCACTAGCACTGCTGGAACTTTAGAGAACCTCTCCATGGGTGCCCACAGGATAGCAGTTCTAGCAGACAGAAATCAGTGGCTCCCAACACCAGAGCTGGCTTTCTCAGTGGTGCTTTCTACAGCACAGGTATCAGGCTGGTGAGATGCTTGGTGTGAGAGGTGGCAGGTCTAGTGAAACTCTCAGAGTAGTTCTTTCAAGCTGCATTTTAATTTTTTCCCTGGATGGAGGGGCAGAGAAATCCTCTGGAGTTGCTCTGCTTGGAAATGACGGTGAAGGGCTGCGGGGGCCTCTGCTGGGGTTGGGCTGCTGACGAATGTGAGAAATGCTGAGTGTGGCACCTGCTTCTCTTGCAGCCTCTGTGCAGGTGATGAACAGAAAAGTCCAGTCTGTCCAGGCAGGAGGAAACGTTACCTTTTCATGCCAGTCGGTGACAAAAGAAGATGTGATACAGGTGACCTGGCAGAAGGAGACGGATGGGCCTGAAGACAACATTGCGACTTACAGTGCAATAAACGGCCAGAAGATAGCCAAGGGCTACGTCAGCCATGTGAGCTTTGCCCACAGCGACTTACAGGCCTCGGCCATCTCCCTTCACGGAGTCACCCTCCAAGACGAAGGATGCTACAAATGCATCTTCAACACATTTCCCTCAGGGGCTGTCACTGGCAGGATGTGTCTCAACGTTTACGGTAAGGCACTGTGATTGTGTACAGGCTTTCTTCTGAGGACCAAGTAATTTTCCCTGTGAAAAACCTTCCCTGACATTGCTACACAGCTATGGGAAGAGCTCAGCTTCCCCTCTGGCTCTCTCTTCCTCTCTGGTTTTACCTCTGACAGGAAACCAGCGTTCAACATTTATTTAATTTTCTTCCCTTTCAAGTCAGCAACAGTGAGATTCAAAAGCTGACGTGTAACCCATGAACTTCCTCCAAGTTTCCCTGGTCCTGTGCTGGCAGCTGGCTGGCCACAGCCATGAACTCTTAGCTCCTCTGCTTAATTTCACTGCTGCTCTCACACCATAAGCCTGGAACTCGGGCAACTATTGCCTTGCTCTGCATTTGGTCTTAAATGGCAAAGTATTTAAAAGGCAAAGAGGCACATGCATGACCAGAGTAGTTGAAAGCTCATTTTGAAGCAATAGTAAAAATGACAGTAGTTGTGCTTGGGCCAGGAAAAGGGCACGCCTCATGAGATTTGCCACGTGAATATCTTGAGCAAGTCAGCAGCAACTACCTTAAAGAAGAGAGTTGAAACAAATCATGGGTAAAGGTGGCAGTATTTGTCACCTTCATACGTAATTGTCAACTAGGAAGTATAAGCTGAAATACAGACAAATATATGAACTCAGTTGAAACAAGTGAAAAGCTGTTTATCTTTTGAGGAAGGCTGCTGCTTTTCTGCCTGTGAGAAAGCTGAGACATTAAACGTACTCTGAGGCCAACCTGTTGGCTCCTGACTTCCTCATGCAAGACCCTGCTGTGAGGACATTGGCCGACGATCATGTCCCATGTGGAGAATATCAGTGTCTGTGACCTGTTGCTGATGATATGACCTCTGCAGAGTATTTTGCTTATCCCTAGTACTGTCTGCTGACAAAGACACAGATCCAGGTGTCCACACACATGTGTCTGGAGTCCTCTGTGTGGAGAAAAGATGCCCCTGGATTGTAGGGGAAAGATGACTTAAGCAATAGAGGAAAGGTGGTGGGAAATACAGGGGAAAACCAAGTCTGGAGCAAAAGTGCTTTTTCCCCTCTTTTGGGAAACTTCCTAGAGCAGAAAAGACAAATGAGGATAAATTCATGCAATATTTTATATCTGAAGAGGAAGGTGTTCTTAAAGGCACCCAGCTCTGAGTCACTCAGAGGATAAACACTGATTATAGATTACAGGAAAAACATGGAAGTGCCTTGCAGAGGGATCCCATTCTTGTTTATCCTGTAAATTGAACACAAAGTTAGATCTCTTTCGTTTCTGTTTTTGGTTTGGTTTTGGGTGTTTGTTTTTTTACCCAGGTGGGGAAATTTCTTACCGAAAACACCAGCCTTGTGGCTCTGGTTCATCCTTCACCAGAGCGCTACTTCTGAAAAAATAAGTTGTTTTTCTGCTGTCACTCACACAAGCATCTCTTCCTGCACCTCAGATGAAGGTTTTCAGAGAAGGGTTTCAGTTCTCTCATGGGCTCGTGGGCCACTGCCAGGGGCTGCCTCCTGAGGGTCATGGTGACCTTCCTGTAATGTGCTGCATCAAGCTTGTCCTGGGGGGTCAGCATGAACAATCTGAGTATCTGGCAATGTGACAGAAGATTTGGTTCATATATGGTATCCTTCATTGAAGCCAATACATGTGATGTTACTCAAAAGCCACAGTCTTGCTCCCTTATCCCCTGACTCATAACGATGGGAACAACTTGTCCGAACAAGCCCAGACGGTGTCCCGTGACGGAGTGTGAAGCCAGCAGGAATCTCCCAAGGCTCAGGAGCACAGGGCAAGGTAGGCAAGCCAGAGCCACCAGCTGAAAATGAAACAGTGCCATGTCTTTGCCCTCAAGAGGGGACTGCCAGGGATTTTACAAGCTGATAATTGCCGGATTACAACAGCCTTCACAAGAGCAGCTGTTCCGGGATGGGCACCATCGCTGCATGGTGGGAGGAAGTGAAACCTTGTAAGAATTGGATACAACACTGTGAAAAAAGAAACAGGTATGACTGGAGGGATCTCAGGCTTGCCTGCTGAAAACAGCAAACCCAGGAAGAAGCAGAAATTTCTTACCTTTTGGCAAAATCCGTTTTGGAGCAGAATAGCTTCAATCATGCTCAGTTGGTCTCTTTTGAACAGTCGTTCCCCTTCCCCCTCCACTTTACTTTGGAAGTGGTTTGTCAACCTTCATTGCCAAAGAGTATTAGAACGAAATCCAGGAAGAGTATTGAGGGAGCAGGTGTGGAGAAAGAGGGATGTGATACATGAGAATGGGTAAGACTTGCTGGGTCACAAAATTCCCTGGGCAGTTGCTGGGCCATCCTCAGAGACCTGCCTTCATGGTAGACAGCACCATTTGCCTGGAAGTCTTGAGCACAGTGGAGAAATGCCGTTCTTTCTTAGACAGGGAAACTGAGGCATGGGGCTGCTGAACACCCATAAGGTTGGAAAAGGCTTGATGTCACCACTAGGCATACCGTAATGCCTATAATCTTTTATCAGTCTCTATGACACCACTGTCAAGAGTTTTTAAACCTAAAAAGCACATCATGACCTGACAGTTTCCATCTCATTACAGAAGCCATTATAGATAATCGAAGTGATGTATCTCAGTAGAAACTCTCTTTTTCAAATATTTGGGAACGCTGACAGAGCTCGAATTTTGGAACATCTGCATTACTTCTCTTCAAGAGCAACTAAAGCAAGTCCTTGCACACAACCTTTCTTTCAAAGGCTTTTTCACTGTAAACAAATATTTTGATGAGAGGCAAAAGAAGCAGTTAATTTAAGTATGTGTATCAGACATCAACAGCGGGCACACACAAGCAAACAGTGTAGTGGGACTTCACTGCAAAAGCCAGCACTTGTGGCTTTTGAGAGTACATCTATTACAGACATTTGCTAGAGAGAAGCTCAGCTCTACAGGATAATGCCTTGGGGTCCAATATGAGAAGAGAGAGAACTGCTTAGTCTAGAGAAGAGCAGGCATGGAGTGCACGTGTTTCTGGCGAGATACTAAGCAATTTTCCTCATCCTCTTTGGAAACATCTGTGACTCTTCTCTTTGACTGCTTTTGAATTTTGCAACATAATATTTGAATGCTGTGTTAATGCTGGGGGTGGATATGTTATTTTTACGCATCCCGTGAGTGAAAGAAGAAGTTCAGAGATCGTTTATTATCGAAACATAAACTGTTTGTGACACTAGTCTTTTCATACATGGGAGATTTTGAGAAGTTCCAGCTGAAATCCCCCTACACACTTTCCTTGTTTGCTCTCAGAGGTTTCAGCAGCTCTGTGGCGTTTGAGTTTCTGTCTATTGGTGATACAAAAAAAGAGAAATACACACTTATTTTTCCTAGGCATCTGCAACCATAGTAAATAAATGAGGTCAGGCTTTTTAAAAAATCAAACAACAAACAAAAAATAGCAAAGCTGATGGTATACAAGGTCTAGCTTCCACTCTCTCACAATTATTGTGTGGAGGATGCAAACAACCTTGTGAGGTGTATCTGGAATTGTACCAGGAGGTTATAGGTGCCTTATTGCATTTGGCACAAGCATTTTCCCCCTTTCACAGTGTTTACTACACCTCATTCCTATGCAAATCTTTGTTTACCTCACAAAGGAAGAATAATCATTTTTCCTAAGAATAATAAATAGAAGGTTTGTTTCTTTGTTTGTTTAAAAGCAGAATTGCTAAATGAAAGTGGGGTGTTTGCTAGTGTTGGGAAAAAGTTAATTTCAGCATAAATATTGCACTGACCATTGTTATTTTTATTATGTAAATAGTAATATACATATGGAATTCTACTAAACATAATCATGGATACCTTTTTAATCAGAAGATATTCATAGTAACTCAGACTTTACTGAAACTAGAATTGCCACTGCATTTAAATGGTTTAAAAAAGTAGTATTCTCAGAATCAAGGGCCTAGAAGTGGAGTGCAGTTCGGACCCCTGTTCCACCAGCACATGCATTGAAGTAGAAGGCAGGCTGGTGGGGTGCCATATAGAAACCCATGAACTTCACTCGCAAATAGAGCTAGATGCCTTTATAGATCTTGGCCTGAGCAAACTGACCTAATCAGAGTCGAGGCTTGAACTCCGTGACCTCCAGAGGTCTTTTCTGACCTAAATTATGGTATGATTTTATGGCCAAGGATAAATAGATGATTTTCCAGACGGAACAGATGTGTTCTTATGTGCTCAGATCTCACCTGGAGTTCTACCCAGGTTGAAAACAGATTCCTGAACTCCCCTCCTCTCTCTATTCCTTGAAATTGAAGTTTCTATAAATAAGAATCCAAAGCAGGCTTTATGTGAGTGAATAAGCATGAATGATGCTTGTAGTTCATCCTTCTCACTGACTAAGATTGGGACAGCATCTGCAAATCTTCTAGGGTGAGAAAGAGTTCAGAAGAAGTGATTTTTAGTGAAGGTTTTGCGGGATACCATGATGCACTCAAAACCCAGCACTTAGAGGCAGGAAAATCATACAAACTCAAACCCTCCACAGGTGAAATCCTGCAGTGTAACCACATACAAACCCACTATTACTGTCTTGCATAAATACATGCCTTCAGTCCTGTGATCCACAACTCTACACAGCTCAAACAGCAGTAAAGCTAATCCTGCAGGTAAGTTTAAGGGAAAAGAAAAGAATTTTAACTCATTCAAGCAGATCAGCTCTTCCAGAGAGAGGAAGACATGTAGTTTCATGGTTTCACTACTTACTGAGTTTAACCCATCCATAATCACCACTTCTCAGCTGGGACGCTGCGGTGCAGCTGTTAATAACAGAATTGAAACACAGGTGTTTCTACCCCTTGCCCTTTATTTTTATTTAGCTCTTCACTTCTAGACTGCTGCCTGATCAATTTCATGTTTATTTGTCACTGCTGGGGCTTTGGGAAGGGGGAAGTAAGATGAGACATCAAGTTTATCCTCCAAGATAATTCTAAATACAGAGGTTCTTTGCTCAAATGTGGGCAGAAACTAATGGATTTTGTCACTTTGTCATTCACAGCCATCTCGGACCCCAAAGTGGAAGCTAAACTTCTACCCAATCCAGACAAAACGGAGGACTCTGAAAAAGTGGTGGGGATAAGCTGCTCAGCAACTGGGAAACCAGCTCCAAAAATAACCTGGCACCTTCCCAGCATCCTGCAGCAGAAGCCAAGGGAATACCACATCAAGTTCAACAACCAGACTGTGACTGTCATCAGCAATTTCACCCACACCCACTCCAAAATCCTCCATGAGTACCCCATCACCTGCATGATCCAACACCCTTCTCTAAATGTGACCCTGATCCTGCCCATGGACACCCTGGAGCAGGGTCAGTACGTAACTCTGCTCCTGCTTTGAAGTGGGGTGGAGAAACACCCCCTGGGGTAGATATAAAACTCCTCAGAGGGTTTGGGGCAGGTGGGGAGAGGCATCCTGGAGAGCAGACAGGGCTGGTCTTGGGAGTGATGGAGGAGGTGCCTGAGAACATCTGGATGCCCTAGGCTATGGCATACAATGTCTTACTGCTCCCTAGGTCCCTCCATATGCCCTGATGTGCCCCAGCCTCCCTCCCTCTGTGACAGGTTTCCCTGTCACACAGCCTGACACACCAACAAGACGTGCCAGTGTTGGGTAGCTTGGATGGATGGGTTCCTCACACCTGACCATGACATCAGACCCCAAGCACAGGTCTGCTGGCACTGCTGCTTGTGTGTGTCATATTGGCACGTGCTCCCTGTGCCCGTATCCACCCCATCTCACCTCAGGGAATGGCCAAGGGATGTTTGGAATGGGTTTTGGGTTGTTTTTTTACTTCATGTACAAACTGAGCACCTGCCGCCTTCCCCACAGGTCTGGACAGCACCGTGGCACCCGCTGTCGTCATTGCAGTGGGAGTACTGGTCCCCCTGGCTTCCCTCCTCCTTCTCACCTGTCTCCTCTGCCACTGCCTCAGGCACCGACGAGCCGTGGAGAGAAACCCAGCCTGGCCGTGCTGGGTAGGTCTGCCTTTCCCCAGGGTGCAGCAGGGCTCAACCCCACCGGCCACAGGGCTCAGTACCACGGCCCAGCTCTGCCCAGCCACACCAGGGCTGCCTACACACTGCCCAGCCCGGGCTGCTCCTGGGCTGGAGAGAGACACAGCCAGAGAGCTGGGCAGCAGCACACCGGGAAGGGGAAACCTGATTCTGCATAGCCAGGCCATATGCACCTGACAGCACTGGCAGCTAGAAAATATTCACTGTGTCAATGACAAGGCACGCTGCGGCAGAAGAGTCACTCTACTACTATATTTATGCACAACATAGTTGTGCAAGCAGTGGCCAGACCTTTGCACCGTTCTTCTGCAGCTCCTAAAATAACCTCCCTCAGCACGCCTAGTGCAGGTCACAAAGGCAGCAGCTTTGAGGATGTGTCTCAAACAAAATGAGGTCTTAGAGGAAAACTGTGCCTCTGTGAAAAAAAGCCCAGGGTACCATGCTGTGGTAGGGGCTGAGACGCTGCTGGTTGTCCACCGAGGCCATCCTGATGATGAAGGATGCAAGCTTGAGGTGGGGGTACACTGAGTGAGGTGGCATCGTTTCAGAAAATCGCAGCCCAGTTTTGAGAAGGTTCCTCATCCTCCTTGCAGGATATGCCTAGTGTGTGCAGCCTGACTTTTGATGAGCATTTTGGACAAAAAGAAGCAATGGAGGAAATGCAATAAATGTCTTCCATGGGCACTATGCCCGTAGGTCCAAGCTGAAGACTGCTGGTGGGATTGCAAGGGGAAAACTTGAGGCTCCCCTCACACAGAGAAATGCAAAGACCCATTCGACAGTACACGTAGCCAGGACCTTTACCCTCTCACTTACAACATCCATGTATTTTTAAGAAATAAACAAAACCAACCTCTCTTCCATCAGGTACTTCCTGCCTGTAGCAAGGCCAAGAGGTGCGGGCAGTACGGAGCTGCAGGCGGGTGGGCTGCTGTGGTGTCCCCCAGCCCCAGTGCACCACTGAACACCTGAGAAACTGCCCACGCTACACATGCAAGAGGGAAGCTCTTACAACGGCACCTCAAGCTTCCAAGCAAACCTGCTGTGACTCTTTCCAAGGGCAATACAAAAAAAAGGACAATTTATAATAGATATTTATTTATTTTGTTACACTATAATATTCTCTTTTGTAAGAAAAAAGCTGTAAAGTATTTATTTGAGGTTCAGGCTGGCTGTGTGGATCCACTTAATGAAACTTGTTCTCTGTATTTTCCGGGGGTTTGAACATCGTGTTTATTCCTTTTTGATATTTTAAGACTGCAAGCTCAAAAGCGGGTGGGGGAATTGTCTGAAGGGGGGCAGCATTCTGTAGGGCTGGTGGCCTGGAAAGTGTTGCTGACAGGCCAAAGGAGACCTTGGCTAGGAGCTGGTCCTGCAGAAAACCCATGGAGCAGCCCAGCACACTGCTGTGAGCTTCAGGTGTTGAACTTGTTCCCCAAAGGGCACAAGAGATCAGGCCAAGACTGCAGCCAGCCTGAACTCGTAACCCCGGCGCCAGGAGCAACAGCCTTCAAGCCAGGAGTCATCAGGCATGCGAAGTGCCAACTCTGACTTGCACCAGCCTTTCCTAGAAAATAAAGCAAAAGCAAAAGGCACAGATGGGTTTTTCTTTTCCCCTCTTTTTTAGTGGTTTCCACAGCCCCCTTCGGAATTTCCCTGATCCATCACAGCTGCCTTTGCTTCCAGGCAGCCCATCCACCTGCAGGAGGAAGCGGGGCAATAACAGAGCACTTGGAAGGGCAGTAGGGCTGCTTGGTGTGTTTTGGTTTTGTTCTGGTGTAGTGGCAGGTGAGTGTAGTGGGATGCAGGAGGCTGGTAGGTGTAAGGAGGTGGGTGCTGCACATGGGCAGATATACACAATGACAGGGCAACAAGTGTTACCTGTTGTGAAAATTCTTTGCTTATAGCCTGTAGGTCAGATCTGAGCTGTAATCTCCTGTAATTCTCTGCATTGCGCTGTATGCTCATGAGACCTTATAGACCCAGGGAAGGAGAAGTGAGCCCACCTGGCTGATGTTGGTCTTGTGGGGAGCATGAGGACTGCAAGTGCAGGGTGTTTCCTCTCTTTCTGGCTTCCTGGAGCAAGTGCACGTCATCTGGTTTTTCCTCATCCACCTATTTTCAAATGGGCATCCCAGATGAATCAGACTGAGCTGTAGTCAAAAAGCCAAGTAACCTAAAATGAAAGCAAGTGGGTGAGTTGAGAATGAATAAACCTGGTCCTTGCCATAAAATGCTCTTTTAGACTCCCTAACACTTAGTAAAAGAGCAGCTGGTGAGTGAGTGAAGGCAAAAGGGAACTGGCTGCAGCTGTCTCAATTGGTTTTTTCTCCTGAGCTCCCTAATTTTCAAAGAAGGAAGCAATGTTTTTTCCAAATTTTTCCACCATTGCAGCTTCATTTCTTCCTCTGTGAGGGAAGAGGCCAGGGGAGAAGCAGGTTATACCCCTGGGTTCATGGAGAACAGGAAGGGGGTGAGAGCCCCTGGCACCCCTCCTGAGCAGGCTGTGCAGCCTCAGCCCTTACCCTTCTGCACAGTCTGCACTTGCGATTTAGAGAGGCTTACTTGAGTTTGAACAGAGGGTTTCTGCTAATGTTTAGACTAAGGGGTCCTTAAAAAAAAAAAAAAGGGAAAGGATTCTCTCACAGAAGCAGGGAGTTTGGACATGGGTAATGAAAAGGAAACACAAGAAAGGACAGCAAAGATTCCCTACTATTCTTTTCTACAAGCTGATCACCTGGAGTGGGAGAAAGGAGAGTTTGGAGTCATGAAAGTATCTGTTTATCTGTGGGATTGCAATTTCTTTTGCTTTTTAGCTGAATGCTGAATTGTGAAAAGCTTTTGTGGCATGATAGGTCCAGAGACTGAGTAAAAAAAGAGGGATGAGGTGGTTCACCCATAAGCAAAATTCTGCACGAGAACAGCAAATGACATCCAAAGGCAGAACACTTAAAATTAATACATGTATTTGCCTTCATGCTATACAAAGCCATCTACTAAGATGCAGTGCCCTTAACTGCTGTGTGCTAGTGCAGTGGAGTTTGGCTTCACACAGCAAAAAAATGAATGCAAGCATAGAAACTATGGATAATTAACTGGCTTTTAGCTGGAGGGGGGAGAAAGGGTATGAAAAAACCACAAACCACCTTTTGTAGAACAAACAAGCATGTGACTGAGGGGATCAAAACTTTTAACTATGGATCATGAACATCCCAACTGCCATTCTGAGGATTCTCTGTGGTTATTTTGTGCCCAGTTGCGTGCCCAGTTATGTCTGTTAACGATTTGACAGTAATTCCTTGGAGGTTATACTTCAGATGGGTTTATATAGAAGCCTATTATTTATTTTAATAAACAGGTAGTTTTAATGAACAGACAGGTTTGATCCCCAACACCTTCTGGCTGCAGTGGCCCTGTGTGGCTGTAGGTGTGTGGGTGGGGTTGGTGTGGGGCTTGAGATGAGAAGCAGAAGTAAAACTGGTAGGAAATTTAAGTAAAATAGACTGCTCTGCTTTGCTGCTCCAATACAGCCAATATGAAGCAGGTTAACTTTGTAAGTAAATGCAAGCAGAGCATATTTTTAACATTAACTCTACAGGAATGTTCTGAGCTACTACAGCCACACCCAAAAAAAGAAGGAGAGAGAGAAAAAGAAAAGCCTAGGAGTTTTAGGAGTTTGCCTCTTTTGGGACTGGACAATTGTTGGTCTCACCTAACTCTGCCTTTAGCCACGTCTTGTCACTGCCACTTGTCCAGCCTGGGGCAACAGTGTTGTCAATGCAGGGCATAATTTCTCTTAACAGATGGAAAGAGGGCAAGTCAGAATGTCATCCTCCTGCTTGC
The DNA here is from genome assembly GCA_035584735.1 of Pseudotriccus pelzelni. Taxonomy (NCBI): domain Eukaryota; kingdom Metazoa; phylum Chordata; class Aves; order Passeriformes; family Tyrannidae; genus Pseudotriccus; species Pseudotriccus pelzelni. The sequence continues at coordinate 19,993,428 of JAWMRA010000001.1, forward strand.
CTCTTAGTGGGGTAAAATTGACTCTGGGTAATGCGTTTCTCTTTATAAAGCAAATTTAACCTGCAACTCTCATCTCTGGGATCCTTTGATCTTGGCATTAATCAGTTTGGGTTAAGATTTTAACTCATGTAAGGAGTGTCCTTTTTAACTGATTTTTTTATATATATGTATATATATATATATATGTATCCATAGATAGATATAGATATATAATTAAGGGTGCTTAGGCTGTATAAAATGCCCGTGTTCCTGTTTTGGCATGTCAGGCTATTTCAAAAATGTATTATGTTGGTATTTTTCTCTGCCCAGGTACTGGGTTCCTGGTTCTAAGAGAGCAGTAAGGTGCAAATTAATTGCCCCAACAGCTCTGGCTGAAGACGTAAATTGGAAATGTCGCAGAAATGTTTGCCTTTTTACTTATTTTAGAAGTCATGGCTGAAATAGGAAGAATATTCTTCTTCTGAAACTACTATTGGCAGTGGGCTGGAACTAAGGTCATACAGTGAAAAAGAACTTTGTTTTTCCTATATGAATTTAGTCCCAAAACTAACTTTGTTTTGATGATAGAAGTTTGAAAGCATCATTCCTCAGTTCTCTATTGCATGACCCTAGGGGAATGATTCATCTAAATACCACACCAGTAAATTTTCTTATGAACTCCGACACGGAAGAAGATATAACCTATTCTTTTTGATTCAGTTTTCAGCACTTGAGCCCTGGCAATAGCTGAAATAAGAGAATTGCACTAATTGAGTACATTTTTCTCTTTCATAAATGAGACTATCAAACCAGGCAGATACAAATCAAGTATATTTTTGTTTTCACTCTCGGTATACCAGTAATGGCTCACATTTTGGAAGCCATACAAAGGGCTTTTTCATATCTCTGCTTCCTTCATCTTTGCTTATGTAAAGCTGTGTATGAAAGAAGCACTGAACTCTTGTCCAAGTGTTTGTGGAAAAGAGTTTGGTTTGTGGACTCTGTTGCAGTCTGCTCAGCTTTGAAAAAGGCTACCAGAAATTTCTGGGAAGCCCAAGGGAATCCTCAGCCTAAGACTCATACACAGTATAAACAGAATTCTGAGTTCCCTCCCTTGTCAGAAGCTGGGATCTTTAACCATCCTAAGGAAAAATGAGGAAAAGGCAGCTTTTCTAGTATAACAGCACTTGGAATTATACATGAAGGTCTAAGATGCCACAAAAAGTTTCCAGAAAAAAAAAAACAAACTACACTTTTAGTCTAAAAAAAGTGATTTTTTTTCAGTCAGAATATTTTACATTTTCCCTCCAATAACTTACAGAAAGTCCAGTGTTTCATCATAAACACCCAAGCTTACATTTTAGGTTTAAAGAAGCCAATCTGCCCTGAGTCTTCCTTGTCTACAGGAATGTAGCTATTTTCATAGCTATCATCTGAGTAACAGGAAATGTCACTGTTTGCTGCAAGTTTTTCTCTAAATACCAGAACCTACACACAAAGAGGAGAAAAGAGGGAATGCCTTAATATAGCTTTCTAAAGATCTTTGCATACCTACTTTAGAATGGTTTAAGGGTATTAAATGTATGCTGTCTACTTTCTAGGATTTATCAGTAGAAACAAGGTGTCGGTTCTCTATTCAACACTTCAGCATTTGTGTATATAAATTCAACATTTCTTTCTGAAAATCTGTATTATAACAATTTCTGACCACATCAAGACAATCAGAAAACATTCCTTGGAGTCTAGCTCAAGGCTGCATAAGGAAACCAAGACCTTGCTGCATCACTGAGAGAAAGTGCTGAGCTCCCTGCAGGCTTCTCTGCAGTGGAAACCCTCTGACTAGGATGCAAAACAAAAGGAGGCGAAATCCTGGGTCACAGGTAAAAACACCCCAGGCTGAAGGGGCATGATGCACCAGGCTCTCCAGTGGCCTCTGGCCCAGCAGACGGATCTTGTGGTCATTGTGCAGTTTTAACTCCTCTACTCTCAGATTTGTGGCTCTGTGTCATTCTGCTGTGGAACTGGCAGACATGGGTTGTGAGGCCAGTTTGGAAAAACTGAAGTCAGAAGTCACCAGTCATCAGTAGAGGGACAGATGTTTATTCCTGACAGGTGAGTGAGAAAGTCTGGGACCCTCTATTTGATTGTCTACAGCTTCCTTCATTCCCTTATCATGTTTATTCCTCCTTTGCTCTTCTTCTTGTCCATGGGATCAAGACCTGATGACCTATCAACCAGTGTAATACCTCTACCACAAACGTTTGTCCTTTGCTTTGCTGTTGCTTTGATCCAGCCACAGATGGCTCATTTGCTTGTGGGTTGGAGCAAAGTGGTGGCATCTGTAGGTGTCTCCACACTGCCCTCTGGCAGAGAGGAATCATCTCCTGTTCTTGCTTGTGATTCCTCCCTGCCAGATCCAGGGGAGGAAAGTGATCTCCCACAGGAGTCCGGTATCCGCAGCCAGATTGGTGTCCAGCAAGCAGCAGAGGCGGTGATCCACAGGCAGCGCCTCCCTGCTGTCATAGGTTAGTTCTTGGAATTTTACCTTTCCCCTTGCTTTTGTGAGCGTGGGGGGAAGGGATCAGATAGCT